>QAOC01038670.1:30761-114772 GCA_003255005.1 Begonia fuchsioides | reverse complement strand
GTCGAAAATGTTAAGGCTATGTTTCTTATTTATATGACATTAGATTCGTACTTAAATTCTTAATCTTAATTTCCTCACTCTCACGTCAAGATATATATTATGAAATCTAATATTACTCGATTAAAATATAAAGAAAAGGAGGAAAATTGAGAAAAATATTAGCCTTCCACAAGGCCTTCTCCGATTAGACTTGGTCTAAAGACTAGATCGAGCATTGATGAACGACTCTTTATATCTAGCGTAAATGACGTGTAACAATTTTGAAGTGAAATTATCTTCAAAAATCTCTCGAAGTCGACAACTCCCGACCCTCGCCGACCTGGGTATTGAGTGGTTTTTACTATGTCCAAAATGTGATAGTTTAGTTGCGTAGCGAAACCGAACATTGAGCTTGAGTACTTGTTAGTATTAAATTTTTGGGTTAGTTTTATTCGACATTGAGCTTACATATAATAGCAAGTAATGTCTATAAGACGAAGTCGGTGGAGCTTCCCACCTCCACCGACTTCGTCTCCGTCGCCATTTTATTTTTTTAAACAAATGGTTAGTCACAAGTCTCCGGAAAAATGATGATTTGGCAATAATTCTACATTTTTCAACTAATCCCTTTTTTTTAACATATTTAAGAAAATGAATATAATAATTATCAATTTATAATTTATATTTTTTATCGTACTTTAATTAAATATATCATTGTTTGACACGTTATGTACTTGAAGAAGATAGAATAATAAACAAAGATATAATTTAATTATTTATATTTTCTAATCAAAGAAAATCACTCTTCAATTTTGAGGAAGCATCCGTTTTAAAATAACATACGTATAACTTCACACATTTCTTCCCCCTAAAAACGACACATTTTTTCAGTGATTTAGGGGTTTGAAAGGACATTGATTTTAAATAAATAATTAATTATTTATTACATTCGTCGATCGATGTTCAAGACATCCACATGTACAAGAAAAAAGATACTAATCGACTCATATATAAATAAGAAAACGTACATCGGAGTAAGAAGTCTGAGACAGCTTTCTAGCAGCCACATTGGAAGCGAGTACTAGCAAAGCAAACAACACAATCTTCAAAATCATAGAAACCCTCTTAGAAGCCATTGATCTCCTCACTTCTAGATATGAAAAGATATACTCATTTCCGACTTATAAATAGCCCAAAAATGTGTAATTTATTATAATTCTAAAAATATGGGTGTGAACCTAGACAAAAAGGTTGACAACGAAGAGATATAAAATCCACCTTGTAAATTCCTAGATTAGTAGATTTTCATTTTCAACCTTCGTTTCGGAATATAGTTGTATTTATATTAATTATCACTGAATACTTTATAACTTAGTTATTTCAATCAATTGACACTTCAAAGTGTGAGTACTATTTTAAATACACCTTGAAATGAGTATTTTTTTCAATTGAACTCGACTCTGATAAGGTTATTAGCAATATATGTTAAATTTCTTTTAGTATAACTCTCTCTTTTTAGTGATCAGTTTATGCTTTCTTTTTAGTTAACTTTATCATTTCTTATTAGGATCATCGAGAACGAGAGAACAGAAATTTAAAAATGAATTGTAAGAAGAAAACTCAATTAACAATAAGATTCTAGTGAAAACTTTTCAATTTGGGTTTCAATTGATAGAATTATATGACTAAAGTGTCCAAAAAAATACTAATATTTTACCGTATAAATTGATAAAATTAAAAGTTTACAAATACAATAGAAAATGCTCCTCATTACTACGATAATTATCATTTTATTAAGATATTTTGTTATTTTATTTCTTGCCCAATAGTTTATCTAAGATAATTGTTTACAATAATTCATTAAATTTTGGTGTCTCTAACAACAATGATTCTTCCGTTTAAGAAGGACGAGTTGACTTAGTTGACTTGCGAGTCTCGTTTAAAGTCATCAAAATCGGCAGTCACATGCATGTCATAGATGGTCCCAAGACAGCTTTGAATTTTGAGTCTCTAGTCCGCGTTCTTCCCTTTTCTTTCTTCTTGCTTTTAATTCAAATATCTTGAAGTATTTACAGTAAAAACTAAGAATTTACTGCAATTCATCAAATCTACTTTTTAAGAATACTTTGAAAAGCACAATTTTTAGACTGTAATATGAGTATAAAATGGCTAGTTTGAATCATCTATCATCCTTAAATTAGGCATTATTATTAGTGATATAATTGTATAAAAAGGTAGTTCGGCTCAACATTTGTCTGTCTGTGCTTTAAGATTGCACCTTAGAAATTCTTTTATTTGTCGATAAATTTTGGACCTAGAATAAACATTGTGTTTATTCATAAAGTTTATGGGCAATACAGAAGTAACATAATGTATTGTGGTACATGGAAGATATTACTCGATTTCAAATAAATTTTTTTTTTTTACATTAAAACCATTCTGATTTACTTTTGACGATCGCAAATTTCAAAGATTCATAGATGATATCAAATGTTGGTAAATAGAATCACAATGGTTTAAGATCATACAAGTTCATGGTATAAAAAACATAAGTTTCAAATAGTATTGAATATAAGTTGAATTGTTTGTTATAAAAATCTAATTAACAACCACAATAGTTTTTTCTAACATAATTAGAGCAAAACAATCCGACAACCAAATAGCTTGAGATCATAGGTATTTGAAAAACATGCTAATATTCATTTGTTAAATAAATAAAAAATATAATAAAATTAAATGTATTCATCGATACTTTTAAATTTAAAAATAATTATTTTCAGCTATCTCAATAATTCAAGCATAAATTGATATATATCAGTAAATTTATGCAACACTCTCATCATAATATTATAAACTTTAAACCAGAGTCGACACGTTACTACTATTAAGGTTAGCCTCATACGTATATTATTAAATAGGTAGAGAAAAATCTAATAAACCATGCAATTTTAATGTTTTTAAATGTGTGATCATGCGTCTCCCATTGATATGGATTGAATTTCATATTATGCTATGTTTGAAAAGAAAGTCATGAAAGAATTACTAAACTAAAACAATAATAATAAAAGAAAAGAAAAGAAAATGGTAGATTGAACCGAATGAAAGGCCGGTTCTCATGCACTCTCCAACATTTTCTCCCTCTAATTCTCTCTCATTCTCTCTCTCTCTTACTCTTTCTTCCCAGCTCCATTTTTGAAGCCACTCTTGCGTTGAAAGGACAAAAGAAAAGAATGCATAGGTCGGCGAGTTGGAGCAGAGTGAGCTCAGACGAGTATCTCGCACGAGCACCGCCCCTAAGCACGTCCCCATCACTCGATAGCTCAGAGCTTCCGCTCTACGATCCCATGGCCGAAATTGCAAAGAAAGAGAAGGCCAGAGCTAAGTTTGCCGAGAATGCTGTTCATGTCATTCCTCTAGTGCTGATTCTTTGTGCCACTGTTCTTTGGTTATTCTCCGATCCATGTTAATAAATACGTATATTTTCTCCATAATTTTCCTCTTATTTTTACTTTTTCATGCGTCGAGCGTCAAATTCATGATTTCAGTACTTATGGTCGTTGAAAAATGGAGAAACTAATAGTTAAATTTAGTGCAGAAATAGAAATGGGAGTAAATGGAGCAGCGGTCACTGGCGGAGGGTGGCTTTGAACATCGAAGGAGAGATGGAGAATGTCGGAGACGGAACTCAAAGCGCAGTTCTTCCCATTTTGGAGGCTCGCTCTTCAAACAAGTTGGATTTTGGAATCGGACATGTCATTTGATCCATCCTAGGTTCTCTCTTTTTTGTCCTTCATTAGTCTTATCTTCAAATCGAATCCAGTTCCGAATTTTTTAGGTCTATGGAGACTATTTTATCGAAATCAAATGAAAAATAAATATTTATTTAATAGGATTATGATGTCAAAGATTTTCATTTTGTGTTATCTTAATTTCATATTATTTGCTTTCCATCTTTTATGAGTAATGCAATCCAAATTGCTTTGTTTCCGTCCTATTTCGCGCGCAATTCGTTAATTTAAATAACGAAATCGCAAATGCCCCGAGAGTGGAGGTAACGAAAAGAGCTCCTTTTTTTTAACGATACTTTAATTTTCGCTCTACCAAGTGATGCGATTGTGCTCTATCGTAGAACCGAAGCACCAAGAACTAGCAATGAATTTGAAAAGTAACGTTCATAGTTCACATTTGGCTGCATGCATTCTTCTTAATTCTAATTGAACTGAAATAGATCATCAAGGGAGAGGACTGGGATTGTAACCACCAAGCCATGGAACGTCCGGCTTCCCACCTCCACCCTTCACCGACTTCGTCTCCGTCACCATTTTCCCTGCACCCGAAAAATAAGTATTTTTTTAAACAAACGGAAAAAAATCATTGTTTTAGCAATAATTCTACATTTTTCATCTAATCCCTTTTTTTAACATATTTAAGAAAATGAATATAATAATTATCAATTTAAAATTTATATTTTTTATCGTACTTTAATTACATATATCATTGTTTGACACCTTACGGAAGATAGAATAGAATAATAAACATATATATAATTTAATTATTTATATTTTCTAATCAAAGAAAATCTCTCTTCAATTTTGAGGAAGCATCAGTTTTAAAATAACATACGTATAACTTCGCCTATTTCTTCCTCCTAAAAAACGACGCATTTTTTCAATGATTTAGGCGTTTGAGAGGACATTGATTTTAAATAAATAAATAATTATTTATTGCATTCGTCGATCTTCAAGACATCGACATGTAGGGGTGGGCGAATCCGATCCAACCCGAAGATCCGATCCGATCCAAACTTAATTAGTTTATTAAGTTTGGATATGTTTGGATTTTCGTTGGATATGGTTGCATTTTCGTTTGGATTTTATTATTGCTGGATAACTTTTTTTCAATTTTCAATCAGATCGGATCCGATCCGATCGGATCGTGTTGGATTCGGATCGGATCGGATTCAGGTGTTTTTGGTCAAAAGGGGTTATCGGATAAGATCCAATAACCCGATAAAATTTTGGATTGGGGGCGATCGATCCGATCCGATGCCCACCCCTATCGACATGCACAAGAAAAAAGATATTAATAGACTCATATATAAATAAGAGAACATATACCGGAGTAAGAAGTCTGAGACAGCTTTCTAGCAGCCACATTGGAAGCAAGAACTAGCAAAGCAAACAACACAATCTTCAAAATCATAGAAACCCTCTTAGAAGCCATTGATCTCCTCACTTCTAGATATGAAAAGATACACTCATTTCCGACTTATAAATAGCCCAAAAATGTGTAATTAATTATAATTCTAAAAATATGGGTGTGAACCTAGACAAAAAGATTGACAACGAAGAGATATAAAATTCACACTGTCAATTTCTAAGTCCTAGATCAGTAGATTTCCATTTTCAACCTTTGCTTAAGAATATAGCTGTATTTATATTAATTATTATTGAATACTTTATAACTTAGTTATTTTATCAATTGACACTTCAAAGTGTGAGTATTATTTTAAATACTAATATTTTACCGTATAAATTGATAAAATTAAAAGTTTACAAATACAATAGAAAATGCTCCTCATTACTACGATAATTATCATTTTATTAAGGTATTTTGTTACTTTATTTCTTGCCCAATAGTTTATTTAAGATCATTGTTTACAATAATTCATTAAATTTGGGTGTCTCTAACAACAATGATTCTTCCGTTTAAGAAGGACGAGTTGACTTCAGTGACTTGCAAGTCTCGTTTAAAGTCATCAAAATCGGCAGTCACATGCATGTCATAGATGGCCCCAAGACAGCTTTGAATTTTGAGTCTCTCGTCCGCGTTCTTCCCTTTTCTTTCTTCTTGCTTTTAATTCAAATATCTTGAAGTATTTACAGTAAAAACTAAGAATTTACTGCAATTCATCAAATCTACTCTTTAAGAATACTTTGAAAAGCACAATTTTCAGAAAAAAAGCCCTAAAACAGCCATCTTCGAGTTCAATTATTAGACTGTAATATGAGTATAAAATGGCTAGTTTAAATCATATATCACCTTTAAATGAGGCATTCTTATTAGTGATATAATTATATAAAATGGTAGTTGTTTGTCTGTGATTCAAGACCTTGAAAATTCTTTTATTTCTCGATAATTTTTAGAATAAACATTATGTTTATTCATAAAGTTTATGGGCAATAAAAAATTAACATAATGTACTGTGGTACATGAAAGATATTACTCGATTTTATTATAAAAACATATCTATATAATTCATGTGTTGTGATAACTTAATAAAAAATCAAAGAAAACTCAGACCAAGTGAGAGAATGTTGGTAGAATAATAGTTCATCGTGTCTTTTCACAGTCACCAATAAAGTAATTATTCGTCAATTGAGGTGATTATTCATTCGTAGCCCTCCATATATATTCTTTGATAGAAAGGGCATATATTTGTTCAAGTAATGTAACTTTTTCATACTTCTTTATCTCTATTAGAAATTTAATTTACTTTTAGATGATTTAGTAAATTGAATATCATTATATGTGAAAATTTTAGAGCTTCTAATTGAATACAGAAATTAATCGCGGAAAGTATTGATACAACAATGGTCATGGAGCGGATGTAAACATTGTCATTATTTTGAGGACCAAAAGAAACAACAAACCTGCACAAATAAACCAAAATTAAAAGTTCCAATAAATTAAAGAAGCTGATGATATAAATTAAAAGGGGTAGAGAAATGTACCTTGGGATTATCATCAACCTTTTCTCCAATCTCAACAATGGTTGAATTTGAAGTAAGATACTCTCCTGCTGAAGTAGGACCAGCGAGGTCCCAACCACCGCAAAACTTCTGACTCAGCCAAATCCACGTGATAAATTGAAGAGGACAAAATATTAAATTTAATAAATGAGTAATTCCAGAGTAACCATGTTGTAATAGCTTCTTGACATACTATGTTGTCATTCTCTTGACGTGTTACTGCGTGATTAAATCAATTCAAATGTATTTAATATTTTTATTATATTTAATATATCAAATGCATTTGATTCAATCACGCGACGACACGTCAAGAAATATGACATTAAAGTAAGCTTAGACTAACTCAAAAACATTTCTCAATTGAGCAAGAAATTAGAATAGTGTAGCATTGCAAATGGTGCTGCTAAAGTTCTTTGGATCCAAACACTCCTTAAAGGAATTTGGTATTTCTTCACTTGAGCCTCCAGTTATATTTTGTGACAAACTGATAGGAACGACCAATAGAATTCTTATTCTAATTCGTATTCACAAATGAAACCGTTAAACCTCCACAATTTACTACTCTCATGATAATCATTGTTACCCCTTCTCTAGGAGTGATTTTTCCTCCTAAACCTCCCTAACTACTATCCTTAAGGTTAGTTAACTACTCATTTGAACTAGCTCTTCTCATATTATTACTCTTGGCCCATCAAAGAACCTTATCCTCAAGGTTCATAAAAATGTACATCAAATGAAGGACGTTTCCATAGATCATTTCTAAAAGCAAGTCAGAGAAACTTCTAACATAGAAATGATGTTTTTTCTTCGCCCAACAACTATGTGTGGGCAAACCGAACCAACCCATTGGGCTAAGCTGCACCTTCAACTTTAGGGCTGGGTCAGTTCCATTTAGTTTACATTTTGTGAAAATTTTGAGTTGGGTTAAGTTTTATATTTTGGGTTTCATATTTGGTTGATTTTTTTCTTTTTTTGCAAAATCTATCAACCAACCTAATGAACCAGAGTTTTTAGCTTATTAATTTTTTGTTTTATATTTCTATGTTTAAATAATTTTAGTTGGTTTAGAAAAAATTATTTGATGGAATTATTTTTAGAACTATTACTTTTGTCTAACTACTTGTAAATTTATTTTAGTTGATATTAGTTGGACATAAATTAATTAAGCAGCTATGATATTTTCATAATTTCAATATCCCTTTTGGGCAAATGGTTGGATGTAAGTTAATATGTTATTTAATTGATATTCCTTTATAGAGAATTTGGTTTTTGGTTTCTTTTTTTCATTTTTTTAAAATATTGTTTTATAAACCTGCCAAAAAAAGACAAACTCAAATCATGTTAGATCATAATGTGTCTTTGGTTTTATGCATTTATTATGCTCATTAATGGGTATAGCTTCTAGAATGAAGAAATTAGAAGCGAGGCTTAGATGATAATCCCACCGTCGCCCCATGATATAAAACTACAAAAATCCTAATGTTAACTTAAATAAAATTATTGAAAGTGAGTAAGAAAGAACATTAACTTCTTCCCTTCTAACCTTCACACCTATTGGATGAAGAGCCCCTTGAGTCACAGGATTAGTCGGCGCATTTCTGCTTCTTGAAACCGGAGGAGATCCTCCGACGGGATCTGGATTGTCAGACGCTACGCTGTTAGTATCCTCCGGATCGTTAGGGTTTACCATTTGTGCTCCAGTTGTGCCTTTTGGGGCCTCATCAAAAAACTCCGTGCAAGGGACATTATCTTGGCTTTCCGAGTTGCCAAACTGTGGTTCATGAGACTTGTTCTGCGGATCAGAAACATATATTTTCAGTTGTCTCGCTCATAAACAAATCACCGCTGCATTCTATTAACTTAAAGAGGCTGAAAAGTTAGATGTGCATTCATATGTATTGACTTAGGAGAAAAGAAAGGCGAGAACTCACAGCCATTGCTTCCACTTGGCTAAATCTGGAACGGGAAACGCAGTCTTCAAAACCCAACAAAAAACACCCAAACCAGAAAGAATCAGCGAGAGAAGACGACTGCACCAGAAATGAGAGACAGCAAAGAGGGAAAAGATAAATATAGAAATGGCAGGCATTGACCTGACCCACCATGCCTTTGACCAACCTCAATTGTTGTTGTTTACCAAGACTTCCCAGTACCTCCTCTTTCCCTCCACCTTCCCATACCGACTGCATTTTTTAAATGTGTTTTTTATTATCTAATTTCACACTACAATTCATAATTAATACGTTACTCTTTTTTTAAATAAGCAAGTTCATCCATTTTTAAAAGTATACGTCCATGTAAAACCATCAAAAGTTTAACAAAATTACCCGCTGATTTATCAATTTATTGCACGATAATATACGCATTGATCGAAAAACGTGATGTAATTGTAATTATCGTAGTTAATCACGACAAATAAAAGAATATTAAAAATTAACTTTAAGCAGACTTTCAAGATGACAAGTTTGGTTAGAGTTTGTCTTCCTCTTTTCTCTTTCTCTTTTTCCTCTCTATTTCCTCTCTCTTTCCCATCTTTTACCTGTTGCTGACTAATTTAACACGGTGTCGTATTCATCACGTAGTTTTGATTCTATTGCCTTATATTTTGTTATCAATTGATTATTAATTGTCAAACTTTGGGATGATGTTTATTTTTGTTTACTATTATCGAAGGTAAATTTTATTTAACAGAAAATCGAATATAGTTTTGTAGCTTTCTATGTCAATATAATTTTTTAATTTAAATATGCGGTGGCTAAACTTGACAGACTGTTTTCCGACCAATTTAAGCGAAAATGTTAGGCTAAGCAATTCATGTTTGGAAGAAGAACTCAAATGTTCCTCCAGTCAATCATGTCTGCCTTTGAAAAATAGTAAATATTTATTTATTCTAGTTGTAACTAATAAAATTAGATTTTAAAAATCATCGATTGATATTTTGAATTTTATCATAATTTAGCGAATATCATGTTATCACGGTTTTTTTTTCATTTTAATGATGTAAGTAAGCTTTGGTTATTGGTTAACACATTTCGTCAATTAAATAATGATGAAGGATGAAAAGTTTGTATACTTTTAAATTTTTATTTTTTCCAATGTTATGAGTTAAATAAAAAATAAAATTTATTAATTTATATTCCTATTTTTTAGTAAATCGATAAAACTAATCAAAATGTTAAAAATTACTAATGAAATTAAGTGAATATAAAAATCAAATAAAAATATCACAAAAATTAATTTAGTGTATGTTAAAATTATGATAACAAACTCAGGAATTTAAGCAGGCCGATTGACGTGCTTCTTGTAGATGCTACTGTGGCCGCTTTTTATGGAACTGGATCGAAGGAAGATGAAAGTCTTCCTTCTTTTTATGCTACTGTGATCAGATACCATCACCCGAATCAAAAGCAATTCGAACAGGCGAGACGGGTAAATCTAACATGAACATATATAAACACAAAAGTTGGACACTCAACCCTCTCGGGAAATGAAAGTCTCACAGTTTTGACCGATTGAATGAAGAAAATTATCCGCTCGATTACAAAACGATAACATCTCGAGTCAAACTAAACATGTTTACCTCGGAAAATGACGTAAAATTCATTCAAAGTTTTGAATTCTTAGAGGTTATTTGCAACAGTAATCAAAAGGCTTTTAGCTCCAGAAAGAAAACAACAAGCATCTCTTTTTCGAGTAATACTCGTAGTGTTTTTATTAAATTTCTTTTTTTTAATCCAAAGACGAACAAAGGAACTTATCCTTAGAGCAAATAACATGATCAATATTTCCACATTGCTCTCAGTTTCTACATTTCTCGTCCCCTCGATTTCAATTTTAAGAAATATCTAGATATGTAGATATGTGTGTAAAATTCTCTATATCTCTCCTCTCTCTCTCTCTTTCTCTCTCTCTCTCTCTCCTCTCCCTTCCGCAATCCCACGTTGAATAATCTGTCATTCTTCCAAAGAGTGAGATGATGAACGGTAGAGATCATACGGGGCCCAGAGATGATCAACAGTGCATGGTTTTCTAGAATCAAGCCTCAACCATGGCTTCCCTTTCCCACTCCAATGAAGAAGACTGATAGGGCCAGGATGCAAATTCCTGCACTTCCCTTCCAAATTATCTCCCCCTAATCCATGCTGGTTCCACCTGTGGTCCACTGCTTTTATGTTTCCTGCAAGAACCAGCAAAAATGGCGGAAGAGAACCCAGATGATAAATCCTCTTTTGCTTCTGCACGCTCATCCATTCTTCAACTTTCTCTGTATATCCACTTTGCCTCCACTTATCAACATCCACCACCATCACCCCCGTGTTGAAATAGCAGGGCTTTCGATCCTTAAACGTGTCGCTCAATGCTTGGTCTGACCAGAATAAATCCGAGAAATAATTTGTGAAATTTGCATGGCAGTATTCTGGTGCAGCGAGGACTTTCTCCTCCATGTCTACTTCTAAGAGCTTGGAGATGTCGTCTACGACAATGACGTCAGAGTCGAGATAAATCACTCGCTTGACGTCGGTTGGGATAATGTCTGCGAGGTAAATGCGGGCGTAGTTGAGCGGTTGATCGAGAGCTTGGCGGATGGATTTCGAGATTTTTCCTCGTACCCTATTGGAATCAAAGCGGTAGAATTTGAAGTTGAGGTAAGGGAAGGTGGATTTGATGGTGGAGAAAACTTGAGGCTCGAATCTTGCCCAGAGGAAATGGAACTCCACGTTCTCCGGGCACGTGGAGTGCTGCAAAATGGAGAACACGGCGGCTATTGTTCCTCGGAGGTAGTTTGAGTCCAACGTCATGGCGATGTGGATTTTGTTTCCGCCGCAGGAGCCGCCGTTTTGGAACGCTGGAGCTTCACGGAAAACGGGGAGGTCTGGGGAGGGCTTGCGGATGACGGCGGCCTGCCGGATCGCCGGAGCGGTGGCGGAGGGAGGAACATGGAGGAGGAGGAGGAAGAGGAGGGTTGCGAGGTGGAGAAGGTAAGGACGTAGGGTGTTGCAGGTGGCCATCTCTGCCCTGCATGAGATGGTACAAAAATGAGGGTGGATATGGTCAGAATGTTAACGATGCGAGCGAGTGACAGCCATTGTCAGGCTGGTTTGGAGGGGAGCGAGGAAGAGGTTAGAAATGGTTGAATCAGAAGAACACGGGAGAGAGAGAGAGAGAGAGAGAAGGGAAGATGTGAGGTTGGTGAGAACGGGAAGAAGAGAAGAATCCTCGGAAAATACGGGGAATAGGAGAGAATTTCTCTCTCTATTTATAATTAGATTCCAATTTTAATAATGCTTTTTCCCGTTAAGGTAAAACGTTACATTTCAGCTAGGGTTCTTCGATTGAAAGACAATCTGCGAACAGTCTTGCCCTAGGGTTTGCTGTTATGTTCAGAGCCATCTTAGTCAAACTAGGAGTTGACCTGATTACTTTTGTTCTTCAAGCTGGAGTTTGAGCTGATAAAGATTTCTCACATCATATCAAAATGGCTATAAGATCAAAGATCTCGATGCACTAAGCTTTGCCATTAGAACAAAGAATAATGGGTTATATTAGACAAAAGAGTCTAATTGCTCAGAACATCGAAGCATTACTTCTGTAATATTGTCAGATTTGAATCACAGCTAACACACATTTATTATTGAATTCGGTAAAAAAATACGTTAAATCATGTGAATAACTGTATAAGCTGTTCTGAATCACGTTAAATCATGCAATTCATATTTCTTCAATTCTTACATTAAAAACGACATCATTAATCAACTTTAAACGCAACAGACTTGAAAATTCTTGATGTACCTTATAATATTTTTCAGCCCACTTAATATAATATTATTCATTTTGAGTTGAAATCATTCTAATATATTTGAGCTACACGAAATGTCTCACTGCTCTGTGTAATTTGTTACGGTTATGAGGGCCAATGACGTGCCGATGGTTGAACCTCGCCCAGTCTCTCGAGCCTGGGTGATTTTGCTCGATCGCCCCTCGATAAGAGTTTTTTTTAATATTTTTTAAATTTCAGAATTCTTATTTATTTTATTTTTAAGTTTAAGATTATTATTTTTTAATTCTTTTCCCTCTATATTATTGTAGTTTTTACGAATAAAAAACTTCGCTCGGTTTTGTCTCAACGTTTCTCCCTTCACTCAACCCTAAGTCGCCTGAGTAAGACGCACAAAATAGCCTTTCCTCTCGCCTCTCGCTCTCCGCAGTCGTCTTCAAGCTCGAGGAGTACCTCAATCTCTGGTCTTCGTGACGGAGGTATCAAGCTTTCCTCTCCTCCACCTTATTCCCTCTCGAGCTTGCATTTCAATTGAAGCAGATTCGCCGAGCTCTCCTCTCCGACTTTAGATTGAAGATAATACTGATCGAATTGGGGATTTATATTTTATGTTTTTTGCTTGAGTATTCCTGAGTGCAGACGGTTTTTGAATTTTTCTTACTTGAGTCTTACTTTTTCTGTATTAGGGGGAAAATGTCGCAGCTAGGAAAGAGAACGAAGAAAAGAGTGATCAAGAAACGAAGAACATTTGAGCAGACAAGTAGCGTCGAAGATTCCCAGCCTACTGGTGTCTTCTCCCCTTCTTTTTTTTCTTGTTTTATTTATTTTCTTGACTATTGAAAATGATCCTCAAGTTTATTATGATTTGAGCTGAGTTTATGTTTAAGGATTTCCCGAGAGTGATTCAGCTAGTCTTCTGTATTTTTCTTCAATCGCTTGATCATCAGTGAGTTGAATCTTTTCGCCTAAAGCAGAGATGAAAAATAATCATTTCGAAATGGAAGGAGAGAATGAAAGGAGAAGCCCTCAAGGACTTTAGAATACTACTAGTCCTAGGAAGCTCTCATTAATTGCAGTTGATGGATACATAACACTCTTGTTTTTGTCACAGGTAATTTAAAAAGTAGGGAGGAACATGGATCTCTGGATGAGGTGGATCACTCCTCTCTTGAAACTGAAAGACTACCGAAAGGGATTCAAAGTATGGCTGTTAAATTAGAAAAAATGTGGTTTCTTAGTTGTGCCTATTAAATATTGATTGACCAGTTATTGATGGACTTTATATTATTTGTCCAGATAAGTTGAAGAAACCTTCTAAGAAGAAAAGGAAGGATCGTAGTTTGCCAGAAAGTATGAGATCATTGGAAAGGAATGAAAATATAGATCAGAATGACGTTTATAACATCTCTTCTGGGGATGAGGATGCTTCAAAAGGAATGAAAAGTATGCAATGCGAATTCAAGCATAGTTTATGGTGTTAACTCCAGCACTCCTGTCTTTTCATATTAATTAGAAATGATAATTAGAATGTATCTCAGATTAAAAATTATTTCGATATTTCACGTCGCCGCACACTCTGTTTGTTTTGGTAGCTTTTGATTTTGACATACAATAATTCTGTGACATATTGCGATCCAAACTCATGGGCTCTAAGTAACAAAATAAAACAAAGATCAAGAAGATTTGATAAATTGAACTCTGTATCTATTTTTGATTCATGCTTGTGTTCAGATTGTGAATGGTTTACGATCTGCATGCTATGTTGTAGTACTTCTAGCTGTAGGAATTACATGATGGAAAGCTTGCAAATTTTCTAGCAAATTGTTACCTCGAGAGCTGGTCTATCGGATTTGCATAGATTTCAATGAATTTTCTTGCCTTTTCATAGTACTTGAAATGTTAGAAACAATTTACAAGAATATATGATTTGCAGTACTTCTTCTGTGGTGGTATAGTTTTTTATGGTGACTTTTGGTTTTTGACTAAACAATTAATTTGATGAACTGTAGAATGGCTCACTGACTATCATCAAAGCAGGCCAGGTTTGAAGGTCTTGCAAGAAAGAATTGATGACTTTTTATGCACACATGAGGCTCAAATCGAACAGGTAGTCTTCTCTCCTTGGTGATCCTTGCACACATCAAGCCTCTTACCTTTAGCTAATCCTTGGACCATGCCTTTGAGATTGATTTAATACATAATTGAAATCTTTCTAACTTATGTAATCTTTGCTTCTTGTGTTGAAGTGTTGAGCATTTAAATGAGTTCTTAATTTATTTTTATAAGTCTTACAAAAATTAGTTGAATGTAGGGGTGGATAAAACCCTTCGAACCAGCTGGGCCGGGTAGTTTTTTGCATAAAAAAAATAAAGAACACAGTGTTAGATGGTTCAAAACCGCGATTCAGTCTGGTTCATGGTTTTACATTCAACTTGAATGTGGATAGGAATGTTTCTTGATCTTTCTTGTCAAAGCTTTGGATTTTATCTATTTGTCTTCACATGTTTTTCGAATATTTACTGGGAAATGATTTTTAATTCTATTATCTACTATAGATGCTTAAACGATTTACATTTTCTGAAGCTAATGGATAACTCAACTTTCATTAATTCTCTTCAATTAAGATTGCATTTGTTTATTTATTGATATGTTTTACTTATTTATGCTGAACTCTCAGAAAAGAAAGGAAATGGAGGATCGAGCTAAAGCAGATGGATGGACAGTTGTTGTACGCAACAAGGGAAGGAAAAAAGCTACAGATGTAGAAAGCGGAACAAGCGTAGGTTTTGTTGCTCAAGCTGCCGCAGAACATAATATGGCAAAAAAGAAGAAGAAAGAAGTTGGCTCAAATTTCTACAGATTTCAGAGGAGAGAAGCTCAAAGGAATGGTATGGTTATTGATAATCATATTCAATACATCTTGCGTTATAGTTTGATTTTTTTCAAAATTTCAACCAGTTTTTATGTCTTCTTTGAGAGAAGAGTAGTTTTACTATAAAGACCAGCTTCATGCCCAAATTCCTACATTTTAAGTGCTAACGTATTGCTTTTTATTGATCACTCATTTTGATATACAACAATTAGTGCATTAAACAATTGAAACATGACGCATATTTAAGCTTAAGAGGTAGTAGAACAAGAATCATGATATGCACTTCAATTTGTTCTTCGTTAGATGCTTAATTAGTTACTTCTTTTGTGAGGATTATTTTTTACCGTTTTTATATTCTAGTGATCACAAACTTTGAAAATAAAGACTGTAAGAAGAAACATAATAAGATTTTACAAATTACAATGTCATTCTTAGAGATGATATATGTTATGACCTACATAATCATTTAATTTTACTTGTTTATGATCTGATTAAAATTTGATGCAGAGATAATGATGCTTCAAAGTAAATTTGAGGAAGACAGAAAGCGGATACAGCAACTGAGAGCTACTAGGAAGTTTCGACCTTACTGAAGGCCGCCGTCTGCACAATGAAACTCCATGACAAAGTTGGTAATTGCTTTTCATAGCAGTAACAACCCTTGGTGTTTGATTTTATTAGTTGATAATTTAACTAAAATGCAGTAAATTGCAAGTTTATTAAGTTGAGAAAATTATAGGGACGACATTTCGGCTTGTCTGAATGGTCGAGCAGTTCGTGATTTGTCGCTTTTCTCTAATTGTTGTCGAGGAAAACATTCTGTGCCTCATTTTTGGCTGTTAGATTTTGTACCCAAGTTGTCGTATTTTCAAATTTGAGGATAAGTTTCTATTTTATCCAGGAATTAACGATAAGACAACCCATTAGATAAGACAAAACCCATTATAAGTTTTTACTTATAAGAAGAGGAAGCATAATGCAGGAAAAGAGGGGGACCTTGCGTTAACTGTTCTTGATTGTTAAGATAAGTTTAAGAAGGGGAGTTAGGAAGAAAAGCGAGGAACTCAGTCTTGAAAACCTAATACAGTACAATCCTGGTCGAATCCATAATAGTTCGTTTATTAGTATTAGTATTTCTTATTAATTTTGGTTTAGTATTAGTATTTCTATTTCATCTTGTATGAGAATTTATATTTTGCCTATTTGATAGCAAAGTTATTCATTAAACTGACAACTGAATCATTATCAATTATCAAATTCTCTAGAGGAGATTTCTTTACTGTTCTTGTTTTTTTCCACTTTTCAGAGTTTCTCTAATGTTTCGGCTAATTTCTTTGTTTCGTTCTTGAAACAGAACTTTCGCTGCACCAAAACTTGTGAGAGTTCTACTATGCAAGTTGAGTATTCGTCTTTGTTCTTTAGGTTTGTAGAAGTCTGTTTGTGTAAAAATGTATCGTTAAAAACTGTAATTGCATAGTCTAAGTAATATAAAAAATATTGATTTTACAAAGATAACAAGACTAAATTTTTTCAAAAAATATATAAAATAACTAGTTTGAAAATAATAAAAGGGTTTTGATGATTTTCTTAAAAGTAGAATAAAAGAATTTAGTTAAACAATTTAAAAAAACAAATAGATCTAAATAATAGACAAAATTCAACGGAGAAAATGATCAGATTGAGATTTTTCTTGTTAATTCACTTTCAGGTATAGGCATGTGCTATAGTAAAGACTACATCACATATTGATGAGAAGAATTTTGATAAAATTGATGCTCGGCGTTGTCTACCGAGTCGGTTCTTTTGTTATCTTCTTTCAATCTTATGGCAACAGCGGTGAAGTTGGATTTTTGGGTCCTTACACAAAATGAAATATTGCGTCTCTTAGCTGAATAACAAGTCCTCGATAGAAATGCTTTGCTTATTTTACATTTTCTTATGTTTTATTTTGTAGGGCTATGTAACTTACTCAAGTCCAATAATAGAAGATTATTCTTCTATTAGCTTTTCTGACTCCTTTACTTTTTCACCGTGAAACAATTTCCTCTTCCTATTCTTGACGTAGGCCAACACTTTCTCACTTGGTTTGATTCTTTTATTCGTCCAATTGATGAATATGCAAAAAAGAAAATGAGAGCTTTTTGAAGAGATAACTTCTCTCTTATGCAGCGACACAACATGGTTATAACCTCTTTTGATATCAATTATTGAAAATCGAAGGATAGTGACTGAGAAAAAAATAAACAGAAAATAATATAGCTACTAAGATTTATGTAAAACAATTATTAATGAGAAAAATAAATGCATAGGAGAAATTAACTAATAAGAAATCCTAGTGCAATAAGTTTTGGGACTTATATACAAAGTAAGAATAATGTCAGGTTTGTCTTCTTAGCATATTCTTATATTGTACATACTGACGTGTCAGACTATAATTAATCTAATTAAAATATATTATAATTAAAATAATTATTTATAATATTTATTACATGAATAAAAATTCATCATGTCAACGCGTACAATAAAAAAGATAAGTCCAATATTATCGATAGAGTAAGAGCAATGTTAGGTTTGATTTTTTAGCATATTCTCTTATTACATGCGCTTACATATCTGACTATAATCAATTTAATTAAAATATATTTAATATATTATATTTAAATAATTATTATATATTTACTTGAGGCAGCCCAATTAGAATTTTGATCACTAATAAACAAGTCATCCCTGTGCATGTCCAGAATAACAAATACATGTCCAAATACCCTAACTTCGTCAGACACTTGAGCTTCATTTTAACTCGACCAATGTCAGAACCCATATCCCACATTTATAAATACCTCCACTTCTCTCACCTCTATGTATTCTCCACTTTATGATGACAATCTGAATTTATCTCCAAATTTACTAGTTTTGGAGGTTGCATGTCATTCTAAGAAATATTTTATTTTTATATTAGATTTATCAAACTTAAACGTAAAGAGTAATTTTAAAGTTACCCGTGTCGTAGCGTGATTGCCAATTCAATTACATTTAATATATAAAAAATATGTATATTTACTTATATTTTAATTTAATTAAATCACATGATAACATATTAGAAAGTAAGCTAGAGAATAAAATTAAACTAACTCTAAACGTAATTTGTTAAGCGACAAACAAGACCAAAGGCTATAAATCTAATCATGTCACGTTTCCACAACAGGTCAAAAACAAGGATTGAAAGCTGCTTCGGATTTAGTCATCTTTAACATTTCAAGATTACTCAAATGCCTCCATAACACCCTCTGGTGTCCATCGCTCATACGACTCCATCAAACCTCCACTAATCTCCTTTTCAGATTGCCCTACCGCATCACAAGGCTCGCCCCGTTTACTTGTCTTTTCCTTCCTACTCCCATTTCCAGCTGAACCTTTCTGAGTTTTTGAATATCGGCTAGAGCTTTCACCATCCTCCAAAATTTTGTCCCCTCTCGCTCTATCATTTCTGTGGCTACTACAATCATTGCCTGAGCCACCATTCGATTCACGTCTCGAAAATTTCCTGCGATCTTCATTCCTGTCAGCAGAGAAGCTGTCCTCATCTCTGCATCTCGACCTTCTATGGCGGTGGTGGGGATGTATTTTCGTGTCCGGATCTTCCTCGGACCAACCCATTTCACGATGAGATTCGTGAACAGTGCTATTACTCTCCACCGAGGGTCCACTCGGGCTTTTCGTCTTAAGACTCTGATGTCTGCTTCTGTTGTCTGCATGCTCTCCACCAGAGTCAGCAACAGATTTTCCACTCTTCCTCCTTCCCTTTGCATGCTCTTCTATGTCTGCTTTTTCATCGCTTCTCACACTATGCCAATTCTGTCTATCCTTATCATTTCTTCTTCCCCGACTGCTCTCTCTCGATCTAGAACTCCTCGAGTGGTAGCTGTTAGAAAAGAGAAAACAATAAAGAGTAAAATCTAGAATTGTAGTACAACTTACTGTAGAATGTGACTTTGATTGTCGCAGCTATGACGAAAATAATCATCAGAAACAAAGAATTAGAGGATAAGAGTAAAGATGGGAAAAAAGAGCACTGATGTAAGTTAGAGTGTTCAATACAGAACTCTTAACCACGAAAGTCAGGTAGTTTTCACTTGTCGCTTGTGGCTCCTTGTCCACCAGCTATTTTGCGTTCATCGAAATTCAAAATATGTTTACACAGCTATAGAGAAGATGAATGAATTAATAAGCTACCAGGAAAATAAACTTAGAATCGGTATCCGATCAATCATAGTAATGTCAAATTTACCTTCCACTTTTACACCTTAAGTTTTTTTAAACCTAACACGAAGCTTACCAATGGTCATGATAACTAAAATAAAATATAAGTATTACAATATAATATTAATTATACCAACAAGTGATTATCACGTCAATAAGGAAAGCTAAGTAATTAAGGTAGCCTACGTTACTGTATAGATAAATTATAATGAAAATAATCATCACAAACATAAAACAGAATAAAACATAAAAAAAAGTGCTTAGAAATAAGCCATTTGGCCTAGAAACGTGGCCAACTGTTATTTCTCTAGAAGAAAAGTTTTTGATCATTAGGATAATGATATTGGTCTTTCCTGCGTCAGCTGATAAATAGCTATTGCTCATATCATGGTAATCATTGGGAAATAAAAAGTCACCAAAAACTTCAATTAACCTCATAAGATGATAAGACAAAAGCAACTACACTCTGAATTTGACGAAGTTTTCAAACAAAAAGGATCTTTAAGAACTTTCAGACTATGTTTATACCTGTCTCCATCTGCAGCCGTTCCCCTAGTATTTCGTTCTGCCTCCATAAGAATTTCATCCAATTGTTCATCGGAATAACTAAATAAAGTAGCCATCTTTATAATCCAATACCTTGGAGGTGGTTTATCAATATCAGCCCATTCATAGTCTCCACTGGGATTGCGAAAACAATGGATAAAATTGCATGCGGTTCCATGAGAACATGTCTGTTAAGATCGAGATAGTTATAAAAAAAAACTGAAAAAACTGTGCAAGAAGGGTCAGGATCCTAGATGACCAATGAACCTAAAATATTGTTTTCACATCTGCAGCAGCAGAATATGAAAGTCAGACTAACAAGAGTAGATTACATATTTGGACTGGTAAAATAGCTTAAACTTGTTCAGCAGCATAAAAAAATATATATCACGTAATTTGGTTGATAGTTATATACCTTAAACCTTGATTTCATGTACTCCCCACAAATAGCAACTTTCCACCTCGTCAAGTTGACAAATTCGCATATTATCTGGGCATAAACAAAATCATGAAAGAGAAATGACACGAAAGAAACTCCAAGGGTAGGAGCAACAAATAACATGATGGAAGCTGAAGGCTGTTAAAAACAAAATAGAAACAAATAAAGAAAAACTAGCAAAATGACCTACCGAGGATTGTTTGTTAAGTTAAATAATGTACTATACTGTTAGCTGTTTTATACTTGCTAAATTTAGTTCAATACAGTTGACATTGTAAAAATGGAAATCCATGCTAATAGACATAGAGCATGAAATCTTCGAATTAATTATTTCATCGCAAAAGTGGAGGTATAGAAGAGCTAAACGTTAGCCATCTAAATCATTGACAGAGTTGTTAATTTACTACTAATCTCACTCACGTGCTCTTGAGATTTTGGGACTAGTGGTTAATCTTAAAGTCAAGCTGAAATTTTATTCATCAGGCGATATATTTCTCAACACCAATCACTGAGTAAAAATATTTTAAAAAATCTTTAACTAGAATACTTTGGTTTTTTGATAGAATAGACTAAGTGATGAGCCGTGAATTAGTTCTTGAGAACTTAATTTCTGATAGCAAAAAATGAACTATTTTGCATGTAGAAAAGAAAACTGAAATTGATAACAATTATGGTTATCCATAGTCCTCCAAAAATAAGAGAGAATTAAATGCAACTGGAGAGTGTTAAGTATTTATTCTTACAACTGCGGTAGAACTTCCAATAATCAAACTCATTTCCTGATTTATTCTAAAGACTAATGAATATATTAATATTTTACCTAATAAACACAGATTAACATTCAAGTTGCAGACCCAGAAATATATTTCATAATACACACAAAAATAAAGAAATGTTTCCAAGACATCCACAACAATCTGTAGTACCTGCTTCCCAGCAAAGAAGCGGCCATTTAAGGAACAAAAGGCCCTTGCAGCTGAATCCAAGAATCTGTAATGAACATAGACATTTCCCCTCAAGTGGAATGAACCATTTTTACATACCTGAAAACACAACATTTTTTTGCTAAAAACCTAACCAATCTGGTAGACAATATAACATATTGCTGTGCATCAACAGTTTTGACAAGAATTTAATTAGAAAAAACATTAATGAAAAAAATGATCTAAATTTAATGAACAGTTTTGAAAAAATCTGAGAAGGATTGTTTAGCGATCAAATGATTGGGTAGATAAGAATGTACAGAATCTGCCAAGAAGACAACTAGCAAAATATAGATCATTTCAGTTGATAGGAGAGAAAATAGTACAGAATAATAGGTTATCAGATATACCGAACCTTGAAATTTATAATTTCCCCAAACTTCAAGAACTCAGTATGCACATCTTCATAGAATTCTTCATAGCACCGCTCTACCTCCTCATCCATGAACTGAAAAAAGGAAAACAATTGCCCTCTAATGACATTTGCCAGACAACTTTCAATCAAAACGACAGAAAAACAAAGACGGGATCTGATCGTATGTGTAAAGAGGTATCAACAATACAAAATTTCAGTTGATGCAGTGGCACCAATTTAAATTCCAATAGTTTGGTGACACTAAAAATAATTTCAGTTAATAAGCTCCACAATGACACTTCTCTGTTCATTTTTATAGCAAATGCATCATATAAAAAATCATTTCTACACTACTATTCATTTAGAAGTAGAAGAAAAAGAAGCCGTGTCACAAAGCATGAAAAAGTCCAAAATTTCATCTCTACCAACAATGTCCAAAAAAGATTAAACTTACTATTAGAATTTCCAAAAGGATGTCTCGCTAAGAAAGCAAGAAATGGAATCTTATCAATCTATTTATTGAAAAAATTGGAAGAAAAAGAATCTGAGTGCAATGCTCGTCATCTTTGAACTGTGCTTGAAAGTTCAAAGGACTAAGCTATTCTGTCCAAATTTATAGGTGCTTCTCCTACGAACATGATCAAAGAATTGTTTTCGTAGCATAGAAAAATGATGTATGTGCGATATTGTTTTAGCCAAACAGACAATGTAAAGATGTTCTAAACAATATCACAATTATATTCTGATGAAATCTGAAGAAAATTGTGAAGAGCTGGTCACTCATACTCCTCACTTTAAGATAACGGTGAATCCTCCTCGTAAATGCAGATTTCATCAGTAACAAATTTAGTAAAGTACCAAAAATATTGTGTACTTGAGAAATCATATGTACAAACTTGGTTATAATACAATATCTAACCACTCAAGAAGCAAATAGGATACAAACTTGGTTTCTCATTCCAACCAACCCAGGAGCAATATCATGAAGCTCCATTGAACAAAAACTTGCATTAAATGTCTGAACCGAAGTCAAAGAACAGCATAATAAAAGTTGAACAAGTAATAGCTTTTTTTTCAAATGAATGCAGACACTCCAAACAAGATGAAATGCTACCCTAACTGGAAAATAATGATAACAATAAGCCTTATACACATTGTTCATTTCATGACACTCATTTCAACAGTTTATGTGATATAGTCAATTATATAATGACTTGATACAGAGATAATAATATAATTATGGTAAATTAATTAAATTTAAGAGCCATTATCAGGATACAAGAACCATATGAAGTCATCATTAACAGACCTCCAGCCCCTCATCTTGCTCCCAAGCAAGGCCAGGACCAGTATACATGTTTTTCACGAGCAATGTGCATGATTTATCCGGGTAGAAATGAACTCTACTGCACCGTGGGCCGAAGCGACAGGCCCCAGTTTTTAAATGGAATGGGCAGTGAGCTTTATCCTAAATATCCATTGACATACAATTTAGAGAACTAGAACAACTACTAAAATTGGCATATAGTGGAAGTTCCATTTAGCATAAAAACAAGTTACCTGTTCCGTTCCAAAGTGAGGTACTTGCTGGGCAACATTCTCAATCAGTGACTGAGCTGACAACGTAGATGAATCAGCAGCATATGCTTCAGAATCTGGAGGAAAAGGGTTGGAAGTAGGCCTATCAGCATCCTCTGATTTAAAGGATTGGCTTGAACCCTAAATTCATTTTTGGACAACCATAAGAAGAAAGATAAGACATTTTCATCTTCATAAATTCTTAGGGCCAGATGAATGCAAAAATACCTCCATATTTCTATTCATGTCTATATCTTTCTTCGGAACCCTGATTCTTTTCTTCTTGACAGTAATCTCATTGCCTTGCCAGATAATTTCAGCAGGGCCTTCTTCTATATATTCCCAACCTTCATCAGCAAATTCATCTTTAATTTCAACCTCAGCCTGAATTTAGTTTTCCAAATGTGTGAATAAATGAATACATAATAACAGGTTCTTCCAAAATCATGCAGCAAGTTATACAAAAAAAGGCATGACAAAACAAAGCAATTCAGGGTTTTTAGTTCTAAACGTGTCCTACTAGTGAAAGAAAATACGAATAAAAGAATATCACTTCTGAGTTTTCTATCATCTTGGCAAACTCGAAGTACCTCGGTTAAACTATTCTAAGTTCAGTTGAAAAATCAAATATGATACCAAAATCTCAATTTTCTCACAATAAGATTTAAGCCTACCCAACAAAAGAGTACATTCCAGCACTTATCTAGCAATCAATAAAAGCGTAACTAAAAAGAAAATAAAGAGCCAAACACTATCTCATTTGTTTCTAGTAACAGAATAGCAGTCACAGAATAGCAAGCTTAAAAAGTGTTGAAGGCTTCATACGCTTTCCTTATGAAGCAGAACTCGGAATCAAATTATAAGAAAAAAAGAGAACAGGCAAAACCTGTTGTTTGATTGACTCTTCCTCCAGATCCCTCCGCTGTTGCTCCTTTATTTCTTCATCAATCTTCTTCTTCAGTTCAATCGCTTGAATCCACTCCCTCTCCCGTTCCTCAAACAGTTTAAGCTCCATCTCCATTCTCTCCTTCTCTTTCAACTCATCTACCCCAATCCTTCTTTGTTCCTCTGGATCATTGAACCTTATATCTTCTTCTTGACGGTCCTGTTCTGCCGCGTCCTTTCTCCGCCGCCGACGCTTCATCTTCTTTAAGGCCTTCCTCTTCTCCTTCCGACACATACCAGATGTATCCATATCATGCTGCGGATGCATACCTGGTTCAGTAACTGCTTCCGCCATAACTAGGAAGGGCGCCTCTTCTGCCAATCGCCCTCCGACCGAAGGAATCTCAATTCCAGTTTCAAGGTTTAAGTAACAAGTTCAAAATCAAATAGTCAATTAATAATAATCAAAGCATCCAGAGCGAATTCTGCATTTGACTAGTGAGAAATTCCGAACTTAGAAGCCCAATCTCTGCTAAAATTTAAAGGCAATCAACCAGGTTGCATTAGAAACCGTGTCCGTAATCGGTTGCATAAGAATCCTAGCGACTTTCGATCATCGATAAGGGAAGGCATGGGCAAATCACACCGAAATTGTAAATTAAATCAAATTTATTTTAATATATTGTTAATTTTAATTTTTTTAAAATCATAATTTATATATTTATTTTGATTTAAATTTCAATAATATATATTATATAAATCTAAAAAAAATTTGATATAAATTTTTAAAAAATCTAATATAAATTTTAAAATTAATTATAAACTTACTCAATTACTCAATACTCGATCTAAATATAATAAAAAATATATTTTTTGTTATTTTATTTTTAAAATATAAAATAAAATTAGGTTAAAAATTCACACTGGAACCGTTTGGTTCCAATTCTTATACTAAAAATCGAGAACTGTGAGTTACAATTTCGATTTTATTTCGAGATAAAATTAAGTCAGACCGGTCTGTGCTTACTCTTACCCTCTACCAATACTAAACTACGCGTTCCACGTAAGTACTAATATTGTATCGTATAAAACTTGAAAAACATGCAAATGCCCGCCATAGAAACCCCAAGAGTTTCACTAATGTTTTGTTTTTGTCCAAAAATAGATTAACATCTAATTGTTAATCATCATCCATCTAATAAACTTTATTTTGTTGCATAGATTATAAGAAAGAACGTCCTTGAGACATTTATTAAAATTTCTTGTACATATCACTCGACAATTAATTTAATAATAAATCATTTAATATAAATAATTAGTTATTTCTTATATCAAAATAAAAATAATTAGCTTTTTCTTAAACCTTTAAAAATAACAATCTATTGATTTTGTCCTTAATTGTTTGATTAATTTTCTCGTTAACAATAAGTGTTTATCGTAATTGTCGCAGCATTACAAGAGGCATTTGCATGAAACTATTTTACAGGTTGAACAATATATCAATTAACATCTTGAAATAAAGTTAATTTCAACGAGATATCTTGTCGTTAGGCTCATTAAAAATTTAACGTTACTTTACCTCAATTACCTCAATTCGAGTCATGGCTCATCTCCTCCATTTCCCATCAGCCTCAGTTCTTTTCAGCCCTTGATCTTCTTCTGATTTCTGCATCAACGCCAAGGCTAATAATGTCCTTCAGAAATTGAATCACCTATGCATATATATACATAGAAGAAGATGGTTACCACATATGCATAGATGAAGACGACTGATTTAGTCTGATTTTATTTCAAAATATAATCGATTCTCACGGTTTTAGATTTTTGGAACTGACAACGGTTCTAGTTCTGTTCTGATTTTAATTAGGATGAGATAACGACTTAAGAACAAATTAAGACTCGATTTAAATTTAAAATTGATTCTAAAATTAATATAATTATTTAAAATCAAATCTGAATATAATAAAAAAAAATTATATTTTCGATTCAGGTTGGACCGTGACTACCCCCATTGTTCGCCTTCTCTCCGGCTTAAACCTTACTCCAACCCAGCTCAAATTAGGGCTCCACTCAACTGGTTCGTATAACTTGCTATACTTGATTTTGTTTAGCTCTCCAAGCTTTACGCGTGAGCTCGACGGAATCATTCTCCGTATCAGAGAAGAACAATGGTAGTTCCTTTTCTTCTGCCTTATTTTCTGCATTCTGGATGTTTTTGCTTCGTCTCTTCTTAAAAATTTTGTTTTCGCGTTTGTAATGGTCGTTTGGATGTTGATTGTTTGGTCTTTTGTTGGGTTCAGTTGTTCTTTTCCTACTTCAAGGACTTGGTGGGCAGAGAAGTTACAGTGGAGCTTAAGAACGACCTAGCTATCAGAGGCACCTTGCACTCCGTCGACCAGTACCTCAATATCAAGCTTGAAAATACTAGGGTTGTCGATCAAGACAAGTATCCACATATGGTAAAAAGTTTGCATTCATTGTTCGATTTCTAAATTCACGGCTTTAGGTTTAGGCGCAGTAGGTGAAACTTGCATTGCGAAAGTATCATTGCAATTTTGTTTCTCGAGCTGGGTTTGTTTTTCGCATTCCATTCATGATTTTTTTTGAATGCCAGATATCGATCTAGGAGTTCAATACCAAATCTAATTTGGTCAAATGATTGTGCTTCGTGTAGAGCTTTTTTCCCTTTTTAATCTTCGTTTCTTGGAGAGAATATTCTTTTTTAAGAATATTAAAAAAACACCTTGGAGAAGGAAGAAATAATTTGAAAGTTTTGATGATCGAATTTCTTGGTCGTGATACTACTTTTCAAATTCAACATATATCTCTCTTCTCTCCACCGGGTAAGATCTTTCTAAAAGGAACGATTTTGGAAGCCTCAGGCATTTGGCATGTCTAGTTTTAAAGACTTGAGATGTTTCAATACAGCTCTTCTTGGTAAGCAGTATTGGATGTGTGCTTATGAGCATGAGAAGTTGTGGATCACTGGTAGCTATTGGCGAGTAGATAATTGGTGGTTCACAGACGCAAAGTGGAAGGCTTCTTTGAATAGTTTGGGGTGTAACATTTAAAACTTGTGAAATTTTTGTGCAAAACATAGGACTTTAGAATTAGAAATGTAGTCATTTTGTTATTTTATCATTGGAATGGGTGAAATCTTTTAGATGTTGACTTTCCAAAGTTCTTTGAATTGGTCTCGAATAGAGGTGTCATGGTGGTATGGTTGATTTGAATGACGAAAATCGTACTGAAATGCATCTTTGTGTTTTTTTGGTGTTTGTGGACTAAGAAGATAAAATCAATTTTTTACAATGAATTTCTATTCTACAATTTTCATTTGAGAAGTTGAGTATTTTTTTAGAACTCATTTTATTTACATATCTTACATTAATATTGTTTGTTTATCTATCAAATAAAAAATTGTCTGGCTCAAAATTTTTTAGTCTATGCTTTTGAATAGGTAGTACTTTTAAGGCTAAGTTTCCTCGTCACTTACTATGAACATCTCCATTAAATTTACGTGAGTCATTTGACAAGCTGGCTCTAATGAAGGATGAATTAAAAAAAAAATCTTATGCCTTGAATTTGTGATTCTAGATGTGTTGCTGCTTGTTTCAAATTACTAATTATTGTTCCTTGCCTTGACATGAAAAGACTTTAAATTGCTCTAATTTCTTCTTAATCGTTATGTTTCTTTGTGCAAAAAAAAAGCTTAATTTCATTTCATCACTGCCAGATTTTTTAATTTTAGTGAGTTCTATCAAATGTCTCTGACTAATTCAGTAGTATTTTGGTGTTGCAGCTTTCAGTGAGAAATTGTTTTATTCGAGGTTCCGTTGTGCGATATGTCCAATTGCCACCAGACGGGGTCGATGTAGAACTCCTTCACGATGCCACAAGACGCGAAGCTCGAGGGGGCTAATTACGAACGATATATGACGGAATCATAGAAAGTTAAGTTTTACTGTCTTCTTAGAAGATGACACTTTTTTATTGTGATGTTAGTGTCCATTTCAGATATTGAATGTACTATTAAGTTTAGCTGACTGTTTTTGTAGGTTTCACCTTTTTTCATTTGATATGATGTCTTTTCAGATATAATAGATATTATAATGGGGAAAATGCATATCATGATTGTTTCCTTAAGGTATGCTATCTTTTCTCAAAGCATGCATTTTTTTTAATTCTGCAGCAAACACATATTTACTAAGGCTTCTTCTATATAATGATTGTTGGTCCATATTTGAGCTACAGAGTCACCTTTTGTGTTTTCTATTGGATAACATCTCACGATTAAAGTTTGTAGATGAGGTTGCAGTGGATTGTCTTGGTCGAAATTGGATTCTGAATTATAGCTTCTCATTGATGTGCAAATCTACTCAAATATTGGATTAATCTAGACATCTGCTATTATTCGTTGAAAGGTTTCTTTATATATATATATGGAACTTAGAAATTGAAAAATATGTTTTATGGCTCTGTCAACTCAAAGCTTGAAATTTCTTGTGGCATAGTGAAAATTGAACTTTGCACTTTGAACAAACTAAACTTCGAATTGAATGTTTAAGTTTTTGCTTTGTTTGGCTTGGTTTTCTTTATATA
Organism: Begonia fuchsioides; assembly: GCA_003255005.1. Lineage (NCBI taxonomy): Eukaryota > Viridiplantae > Streptophyta > Magnoliopsida > Cucurbitales > Begoniaceae > Begonia > Begonia fuchsioides. The sequence goes on along the minus strand of QAOC01038670.1, from coordinate 85,745 downwards.
TTTTACATCTAATTTGTTTTGGTTGGTTTTGCCTAGTTTTGGAGGGACTTTGTTTATTTTTATTTTTTTAAAACTAAAATTAAAAATATACACGAATATTACAACATTGGTTTGCTGGTTAACTACTTTTTTCATCCCTGCTCTTTCCCTGATGACCTTGTGTTGATTAACCCTAAGGGGAGCAAGGGTTGTACCCAGAAAATGGCTATGTAACTATATGTAAAATGCTATGTTTGTATTTTTTGTATCTATGATATGTGAATTTTAGGAAAGGGTAGGATGCTAAAAAACAGTACATGTTCAAATTTTGGGAGTTTCGGTCGACATTTCGTTACATGGTCCGTCACTTCCCGACTGAATGATAAAATCATAGGCCTTTTGGATATTTTGGTCAACTGTTCGAATGCCAAGTTTACTGTTATAGCAAGAACTAAGTATATTTGTGCACTTTTTGGTGACTTGTGATTAGACTGTTGGTTTTGTTTGATACTATGATGCTTGGTTGTGATTATTAATGACATAATATGTCGATAGGATCGAAGATGTGAAGAAATGTATATTGCATGTTCATGCATTTTATGTGATTCATGCGATGTGTTTTCTAGTAAAAGCCACGAAAATTATTTTCATGCATGGATTTTCATGTTACTCGATAGGTTGTTGAGGGTGGATCTCGTGCGAAGTTGCCTAGTTGGAGGCCAACGACGCTTGCACTCTCTCAAGTTGGCCCTCCAACAAACAAGTAATAACACAATATGATTATTATGGTTGTTGTAGCGCGATATTTGAGTATGGTTGTCCCACAAGTAGACCTATAATGCGGCATGTCGTTAGGATTGACTATTTCTAAAAGAAAAGATTTATGATTTTGCGAGGAGGTCGATGAATCACTTCGAGAAGGAGATGCAAGCGAAACAAAGAAGATATTTGGAAAGGACTGACCCGGGATCGAGCAAATTCAAGTCTTGTCTAGTAGTGCTAGCCGGAGACTCCCTGCTAGTCTTACTTATTTTTTTTTGTATAATTTAGTTATATGTTGGATTAACAGAGATTAAGAATGTCTACTAAACTGAATCAATAATCGACAAAAATAACAAATTCGATGTCACAAAATGAATCTGTAGCCGAGGTTAGAAAAGCTTATTTTGTCCGACGACATTGACAAAAAAACCTGCATGTGAAAAACCTAAACTACCCTCTCTTCTGCTCAACGGTTGAAATCAATCATCAGCCGGGTGATTGGCGCTGATCTCCTCTCCCGTTGATCTCGAGCTACTACTTCCACCAGTGAAAGTTCGATCATCCAAACCGATCTGACGGACCACAGTATCTAGCCTGGACGAACGGCTAAGATTTTCCTCCTCGGCGTCTTCCTCGTCGTTGCTGTTTTCCTCTCCGTCTGATGATAGAGCCACCAGCCAACAGCTTCCATGCAAGTGCCCATTTACGCACACGAAATACTCGAGCCCGCCCTCGCGTGACCCGAGCCGCCGTGCAGCGCTCTTCGGGATCAGCTGCGCCGCTGTCATGCTCCAAACTTTAGCGCCGCAATAAGGGCAACGGACAGCCTCCTCGAACTGCACTTGCCTGACGATCAAAAGACCTCGAGTTTTGGACCTCATGAATCCCCTAAATACACCTCGGAAAATGCCCACGTAGTCGTCCTCATCGGCCACCGCATGCTCGCACGGGTCCGTCACGTAGAGCAAGTCATCTCTACATCTTTTGGCCAGAAAGCTCCCACCGGAGGTCTTCGAGAATCGGGACGAGTCGACAAAGTGGCCGGGAACGGAGCGAGTCGCCGGAAAATGCCGATTTGGCCGGCAACCACAGCAGTAGAACATGAGCTTCGCCAGCGCGTTCCAGCCTCCCCCGAAACGGCCGTTTGGAGAGCCGGAAGTCAAAGACTCCGCCATTCGTGGCGCTCGGTGGTTGCAGAGCTCACGCCAGAGTACGCGCTTGGCGATCGCTTGGAGCCTCCGGTTGACGGAGGCGGTGAGACACAAAAGTTGAATGTCCCATTTAGCCGCCTGAAGAACGAGCGAAATGGTCTCCTCGTTCTGGATACCAGAACCAGCCTCGCCGGAGCTCTGATTGAGTGGATTACTTCTGTTTCTCCGGGCTAGATTCATGGCGGACGACGACGGCAAGTGGCCGGCAGTGATCGATAATAATATAGACAAGGGTTGTACACTTGTCGCGCTCAGAAACATCTGATTAATTACCTTAGATCTTCTACCACGCGTCGTCTTGTGATTCGTGTAAAGTTTTGGACTGCTGGATTGCATTGATTCTGAGCTCGTTTGGAAGAACCGAAGAACAGTCGTCTGCCACGTGTCCCTGTGTATTAAGGTTTTCGAAAAAACATCTCAACTTGTACGTCTCTCCGACATCTGACACGAGTCCGCCGGGGAAACTCTCTCTCCGACCGATAATCAGCTTGTCACGGACCACCACGTGGGGATAGCAGAAACCCCCACGTGGCATCCTTCTGAGATAGAAAAGGAGAGCAGCTTTTGGAAGCAAGTTGAGTCCTCATCTGATGAATCCTTATCCCTCACAACAAAAGTGGTCTGATCGGACGGCTCAGACTTCGCCATTTGTCCAAGCGTTCCGGGTTTGGGTTTGGCAGCCACTTCCAGTTTCGAAGACACGTGCCGCGGAGATGATGGATGGATGTCCATTTTCGGGGCAAAAGAGTTGGAAGAGCATGATTGGGTGACACGTGTGGTTAGTGCGACAATGCTTTGGGAGGAACATTAGTTCGATTCGATGCTTCCAAATCTCAATCCACTACACTCCAATATTCGATTGAGGATCTAGTAGGTAAAGTCTCTGGCTTCTAATACTGTGACTAAATCATGAATGATGCCCGATTTTAAGAAGAATTAGAACCAAGTACGATTCCAACTCTCCCAAAAATTGACCTGACCGACATGGTTTGCTCTGTAAAGCTAGTCCGGCTAAATAAATGTAGTTTTTAAATACCAAACAACAACCTTATAATCTGCACCTAGAAACCAACGAGATCTTATCGCTTGTTGTAGATCTTTTTAACACTAATTTATAAGTAATTAGCCATGTGCTGCTTTATAATGTTAGTTGTGTTTGTAACATTTAAATCAAAATTGTAAGATGAAAAAATCTTCTTTACGCATAAATTATTTGATGGGGATTGTACAATTCTCGGATTACTCTCTTATTGTACACGATGACTTGTCAAATATGAATGATTGCAGTAAAATTAATAAATTATTATTTAAATCTTAATGCATTGATTGAATTTTAATTACTCAATCGATGTTTGACATGTTCCCATATGAATAAGAAGATATAGTTAGAAATTAAATTAAAAATTACTCATAGGTACACCGTGATATTTCAAAAATCGATTGATAAATTCATTATTCATCATATTAGCTTAGTTAAATTCATGTACTCATACCACATGCATTACATACATCCAACAAATTTTACTTGTCTATCTATGTAGTGTGCGAAATGTGTTGTTTGAAGATCGTAAGTACACAGTCTAAATAATGTAAAAAGATATCGATTTATTTCCAAAAATGTGCGAAAATAGCTGGTTTGAAACTTTTGAAAGGGATTCTATCGATTTTATGTTGAACTTATATTTTTTAATAATGAAAATGTCTTGTTAAATCGAATTTAATCTAACAATTCAAGTGATTCAATTAATATATATGATTATTTAATGACATGCACGGGTAATGATAAGAATGTAAATCTAAACCATTTCATGTTTAAATTACAATCAAATATTTAATGACATTTAATGTTATAATTGAATTGTAAATCTAAACCATTTAATGTTTAAATAATTTAATATCTATGATTATTTAATGACATGCGCTTGTATCGATTCCATAATTATATAGAAATTCATAAAGTATACAAACGGCTAAATTAAATATCCAAATATGAAATTATATTTATCATTAATTGTAATTACTATGATTCAACAATTATCTTATTAATAGAAAGTAAACTTTAAAACATTTTTTTTCATTTTATGTATTTGGTAAATACGGTGAATAAAAAATAAATATACTAAAAATTAATCTTGAACGACCCAAAAATCGTACAATTACCCGGCAATTACCCAAAAATTGAGCCCAAAACAATGCCTAACACCGAACACCAAAACTTAATAACCAAAAAACCGATATTACACCGAACCAAAAACACAGACGATTGGTTCGCCTTCAATTTTCTAAATATAACGCCGAACTGACCTCAGTTCAATCTCAAACAATGCCGAATTGTACCAAATCAGACCGATTCCACCCTTATCTCAAAGCAAGTAGCATTTTATGACATTATATTTAGATTTTAATAGACGATTTTGAAACTTGATCTGTTTTTTTCCCTTTGAGCTCCATAAAACACGACATGATATTATCAGTATCTACTCATGTAATGTACATTTTTGGAAGAATATAACTTTTGTTGTTGAAAAATGAACTTATTCATCTAATTGAATTCATGTATTAAAATTTGATTGGTTAAATATTTGAACTAAAATTTATTTGATGTTTAAATTTTAATACTTAATAAAAAAATTAAATAACCACTAGACTGCGCTTAGTTTAGTAGAACCATAACAAATTAGTTCGATTTCTAAACCGACACACGGAGCGTACTTTAGCAAAATCCACCCTATTAGGTAACAATCCAGCTCCTATCATTCAGTGGGAATGCGCTGCGCTTCCACTCTCGTTCTCCTCTCTCTGAATTAGGGTTTGTGTTCTACTGCTTCCACTTCCGAATCCTCTTCTTTTTATCTTTCTTTCTGTTTTTTCAATGCTGCCAAGTTGGAACTTCATCAGTCACTCCCCAGTCATTCTTTTTTCGCTGCGGTTCTGTCCCCAAGCCATGCATTTCATTCACTGCAAATAGAAGTTTCTTATTGAATCGAGCTTGCGTCGGTTGGGCCATGCCTCCAACTCGAAGGAAAGCTGCCAGCAAAGCGGCTATCGCCGCTGACGCTCGCCAGAAATGGAAAGTGGGGGATCTTGTGCTTGCCAAGGTTAAAGGTTTCCCTGCTTGGCCAGCAACGGTATGTTTTAGGGTTTCGGATTGTCTTTGGAGAAAAAAATTGTTTTGTGTTTGGAGAAGAAAAATTTTGTTTTAGGCATTATTTGATGAGTGACTATATTTCACGGCCGGCTGTTGATGATGTTTTCATTTTTACAATTGCTCTGTTGAAAACGTGTACCGTGCTTATCTTCCTAGTGTGGGCAGGGGGAGGCTCTTTGGTATGATGGTGCTGGTGGATCTGTTTGAGGGGTTTTTCCCTTCTAGACCTTTTTTTCATGATTATGAAGTTAATAGTATATTTCCTGCAAAAGATTGATCGGGAAGAATAAAGAACTTAACTTAATAAGTGCTACCTTTTAAAAGAAATACATGGTTGATTATTTGTTGGATGACATAAATTTAGAATTGTTTAATATTTTCACATATTGCTATTCTTACCATCATAATCAACTATTTCATAGACATCTATGGTTTACCTACACACTTCGCGTGGTTGCATTCTTATTCTTTGCCTATTAAGTTTGTTCCAGTCCGATCCCTCAACAAAATTAATCACTGGGAAACTTTTTGGGTGATTCTGCTTATCTAATTCAATAAACTAGAAACTTTCTTGGTGTTGCAGGTAAGTGAGCCTGAAGAGTGGGGTTACTCCTCTGATTGGAAGAAAGTACTTGTGCATTTCTTTGGAACGCAGCAGATGTGAGTCTTACAAAATAGTCTATTATTTTGATATGGATATTTTTGATGTGCTAGCATAGTTGGACTTACTTGTCAGGTTCAAAGTCATTGATAAATTTAATAGTTAAAATTGTTAGACAACATTATGAGATGATTCTGGTTAGTGCACAAAAAATTTGGATACTGTTGCGTTTCTTATGCATGTTAACATCCATTCATAATTATCATTATTTAAAAAAAGGAATATAATGATCTTAAATTAACTTTTCTATCCAAAATGAACTTCCATCCCTTAACATCTATACATTTACTAAAACAAAAGTCATTGTTAAATATATTGTATCAAGACAACATTATGACATCATTCTGATTAGTGTATAGAAAATTTAAATACTTTTTCGTTTCTTAGGCATGTTAACATCCATCTCATAATCATTTTTAGATCTTAACCTTTGTTTACAGATCTTGTCCTCTACTAGTTATGCTGTAAACCTCACTTTAGTATCTTTATTATATACGTATGTGCCTCTCTCATCATATGAGATTTTTTAGAGGATCAAATGAAACTCTATAGATTGTTATGACATTTTAAGGCAAGAAAGGTGTGAGTGCTTCTTTCTTCCAGACAGTTTAATTATGGACATTAACTTAGTATTTTATTTTATTTTTACCAGTTAATAAACCTTTGATAGGTATGTAAACCTCAGTGCAGTGATAGAAAGTGTCGTTAAACTAATGAATCAAAACTTGGTGAAAAAAAGAGAAATGGCGACATTATGTAGAATTTCATCTAGTAGTGCTATGTTGGAGAGTGTAAATTTACCTAAGTTTTTATTTGTTTGCTCTATAAATTGAGCTTCTAGTATGTATAAGGTCTCCATACTGCAGTTTGCATGGTGAATACATAAGCACTAGCTCCTCATATTTAAAATTTGAATTTTATGTCTGAAATAAGCTTTGTGGGATTAAATTTTGGATTAACATTGTTCCTAACCCTTGTCTAGAAGCATGTCTCTATGAAAAATTTCTCGCTGAAGTTTGGTAATGCCAACACTGGAAATTTGCGCCTGGCTTCTTTCAGTATTTCAAAGATGCTTCTGCATCTTTAGAACAATCAAATCTTTCTTTAACTAGCAAGTGACGAAACTATAGAACCACAATCTGATGCAAACTTCTGATAAAGGCTTGTCAAACCTAAAACCGCCTTAGTTTTCTTATAAGGTTTAGGCGTCAACCAATCCATGCTTGAGATTTACTAGGGTTTGGTGGCACTCTTTTTGGTTTTTCATATAAAGACTTGTCTGGCTGGATTTTTAGTACCAACTTTAGATTCAATGTATGTTAATTGATTTACTCTACATCGGCACTGGATCAATGGAAACTTTCTTTTTCTTCATGATATTGATTAATACCTTTTCATTAAAACTTGGAAGGTAGTTCAATACCTTTTCTTCATAAGTCTCATTAGTTATAAAGGACAATTTACGAAGGTCTTCTTTTCTTATTCTAATATAATGATAACCAAATTTTAGATGCAAGTTGATAGTCCTTTGGCTCCATGTAGTTCATTTTACAACTCTACAACAGCATGGAATGGGAATTTATCGTTGATTGTTTTATTGTTTAAAGACTTGTAATCTTCACACAAAGGCAAATTACTATCTTTCAGCTAAAATTTTTGGAATAGAAAAAAGAATTCATTCGGTTGAGTTATTAATGCATCCAACATGTTTTTTACTTTTTTTTTGCATCTTTTTGCATCTGAAATATATGTGGGGTCTCCTTTTTTCAATATTATTGAATGATCTGTACTTCTTTCTGATTTAGTGCTTTGAGCATACACATAAGGTCATAAATTTTTTTCAATAAGGCTTATTCTCCTATTTCTTTTTATCTGATTAAAGCACTCTATCATGTAGAGCTCTCAATGAAATCTTTGTTCCACCCACGTGCATTTTATGGTAAGCCATTTGCAATTGAACATATAACATTGATTCAAGCTTTGCATTACTAGATTCAATTTCCCAATTCAGGGGCAAATTCCTCCTTACTTCCCAGTTCAGGTTATATCAAAAGAACTTCATACTCTCCCTGTATGGTTAATCTATTTCCCATTAGTACACTTTAACTGGACAGTCTGGAACTTTTCTAATGTTGTTATTTGGTTTTGTAAGGTCATCACTTTTCTTTAGAAATCGATGAACTTATTTTTTTCCATTTTGTTGTTCCCGCAATTTTTCTTGGCCAATCTGCGCTGATATTTTTTATCATTATCTTATGCATCATTCAAGAACTGGTTTGATACCTAACTGATCAGATTGAATGCTAGAATTTGGAATAATATGTGTGATGACTAGAAATTCAATGAAGTCTATATGATGGAACCCTTTAGTTCAATGAATTCTGAATTTAGCTATAAAATTTTTTGCTATTCTCAAAAAGTGATGCACTTTTGCTGCAGAGCCTTCTGCAATCCAGCTGATGTAGAATCATTTACTGAGGAGAAGAAACAGTCTCTTCTTGGTAAACGTCATGGAAAGAGTGCTGATTTTGTTCGTGCCATACAGGAGATCATTGATAGTCATGAAAAACTGAAGAACTTGAACCAGAAAGATAATTTTAGCTCTGGAAATGATGGGAACTCAGTTGACATGCAGAACATTGTGGGGACAAGGGTACACTTTGTGACTCTAGAAACCGCAAAGGACATGCAGTGTCCTGCTAAGGATGTAAATGAGCCCAGGCTTCCTATTGAAATTGCTTTGGCTACGCCAGAAGAAAATGATTTGCTGGATAAAGAAGACTCACACAATAAATCTATGGATACTGCTTTGGTCGCTGAAACACCCTTACCAGTGGTTTATTCTTTGAGAAAAAGGTCCGAAGTCATCACATCCAAATGCAGTAGTTTGCTGAGAAGTGGACAAGCAGTTCGTAGATCTCGTAGTTCATCTAAGATTGGTTTGAAGAATGATGAGGATGGCAATTTAGTTTCTGATAGATCTATGAGGCAGAATAAGAGAAATTGGAATTCACCTCATGGCTCTGATTGTGATGATGTGAATTCAGATGCTTTTATTTCAAATGGCAGGACTGAAGACAGTGGTTCTGAGATTGTTACTGTTGATTCTGATAGTTACAGTTTAACAGAAGACAGCACGGAAACAGGCAATCATTATTTAGAGGAAGATGTTGAGTTGACAAAAGTACTTGATCTTCATGTAACGCCTGTTGTCATGAAGAGAAAAAGGAAACCAAACGGAAAAAAAGTGAGTAAAGATGCAACTGAGAAAAACACTACACTTGATAGGATGGAAGGTGCAGAGGCTTTGCATGACATTAATATACGTAGATCAAATAATGCTTGTGAAAAGATAGCAGATATGTGTTGTGAAGAAGATGGAGATAAGCATCTGCCATTCGTGAAACGGGCTAGGGTTCGAATGGGTAAATCCTTGTCTTCTGAGGAAGAAGGTAAAAAATGTGCTGACACAGAAGAGAAAGAGCTGAAAGAAGCTAATTTTAATGAGTCTATCAAAACAAATATCTCCTCTGTGTCAGCTGATGATAGTCTGATCTATAAAGACTCGCCATTGACATATGAGACTTCAAATTATATAATACCAACAAGAAGTTTCTCTCAAATTCAAGGAAGCGAATCTCATCCTAAAAAAGACCAACAGGTCTTCTGCATAGTGGTCGGGGAAGCTGCTTTGCCTCCATCAAAACGTCTACACCGTGCTTTAGAGGCAATGTCAGCTAATGCAGCTGAAGAATGTCAAGCCAGTGCTGAAAGGCCAATTTCTGTAAAAACATCTATAAATGATGGTTGTATATCACTCAATAACAGATTTCCGTTGCACGATACAAGCCATGAAAAAGATGAAAAGAGATTGCAAAATAATAGTTCATATGGCAATAAACATGTTCAAGCTGATGAAAGTACAAGTGCAAATCCAAAAATTGAGGAGGGAAGTGCAAAGACATCTGTAGAAACTGATCTTTCATGTCAACTGAAACAAAAATGTAACTCCTATAAACCAGAGGTCAATGATCTTATTGTTTCATCTTCTGATAGTCGTGTTACTGTGACTAAGGCACAAACTGGGAGAACCGTATCTCCTAGTATTGGCAGAGAACATACTAATTGGTCAAATGGAAATAAAGTATACCATTCTTTTATGCCTAAAGATGACCATTGTTTAGGTACAAGCTACAGTAAGTCCAAGGCTTGTGATAAGCATGTTGATGTTGTAGAGCAGACAAAAATGGTCCCTTGTCCTTGGCCTAGAGGTGAATCAAATGTGTTGAAGTCCTTCATGAGGGATCCTTGTTGTGATACAAAATCTTTGGTGCCTCCTCTTGAAGCCAATGGTGAATCCAATGACTTGTAAGCGTACTTATGTGTGCAAATATTTTCTGAATATGACAAACTTTATTTTCATTGCATTAATCCATGTCATTAACTTGTGTCTTAACTTATTCCGTGGATAGTTTCATCCATTAGAGGCGGATTATTAATGTACTATTTGTTGATGAATAGTTAGGCTTGCCTTTCCGAGACATTTAAAATTAACATGGACTAACATCAAATTTTGGCTGTTTTATAATGGGGTAAGGTTTGGATGATTTATTTTTGAATGTGAATGTGAAACAACCTTTTTAGATGAATCTCGTTGTCTACATACTGACATTGAAGACAGAACTATCCACAAGATCCTTCATTGAAATTTTAGGCTTGTCATCCTTTTTTTAATTCTCCTCTTTGTTAACCCTTAATAATAGAATTTACTTCGAAATTCTGTCTAATATGCCTTTTTTGCTTTGACATGGACTTAAAAAATCATTATGAGAATACTAACAAAAGTAGACGATCTGTGTGGTATGGGAGTTGTGGAGAAGAAGTGATGGCTGATATCTTTTTTTTTTCTTATTTAGATGCATTGGGAATGTAAGAACTAGTACTTTTCTTTCTTGTGGAATAGGGTTTCATATATAATCTTTCAAAATCCTTCATCTTTAGTCTTTTTTCTTTCTCTTGTTTTTTTTTGTAACCCACTTCTACTCATGTCTAGCTGTTGTTTTACTATATTTTTTTACTGACTAAAAATCAAGAGATATTGATAACGTAAGCATACATGGTACTATTGTAGCAATTAGTTTGATTTTTGCATCATGTGCTCCTTTTACCGTATCAATAATCTTGATATCCCATAGGATGTACTTACTGTTTATTATATTCTTGGTGAATTCAGAAACTTACATAACACATTTCTTTTGACTGATTTACTGAGCATCTTTTTATTCTGTCTAAGATTGGAAGTGAAAAATGTCATTTATTAAGTATCTGAGAAGGATCAAAATCTCATATCCAGCTCAAATGATCTATAGGATGGACTTACTGTTTTAACTGTAGCAATAATCGCGATATACCATAGGATGGACTTACTGTTTAAACTTACGTAGAACATTTCTTTTGGCAAGATGCATCTGTTTTAGACATCTGCTTTTGTTTTTTTCCTTGTTTTTTGTCGTTAATTTTTTTACTCTTGGATTGCCAGACTTAATGAGCCACTTTTATTTTCTCAGATTGGAGGTGAAAAATGTCAGTTATAAAACATGTGAGAAGGCTCAAAGTTACATATCCTGCTCAAATGATCCCCTGATTGACAAGAATGGTTCAGGTGTCCTTACGAGCCCTTCGATTACTGATGGAGGGGACTCCTGTGTAGAGGCATCCTCACCCAATACTTCTATCTGCCATGTCACTACTTCGGATAGTAGTAATTTTCCACAAAATAATAGTAGTTGCAGTCCTGATGTTCATTTACCACAAAGAAGTCTGGTGGCTCCAGTTGTAGAAATGAAATTGGAATCTTCTACAACTGAAAAACCAAAATATCATTACAAGAATGTGGAAGGTCATGCTGCTCTTTCATCGTTTGAAAGCATTCTTGAAATTATGACTAGGACAAAAGAGAGCATTGGTCGTGCAACAAGAGCTGCAATTGACTGTGCTAAATTTGGTATGGGAAATAAGGTATTAAATTTCTACTTTTATTGAACTAATTTCTTTTTTACTTAGTTACCAGGTTGATAAGGTTGACTTTTAGTTTTTAAGATAATTAATTTTATGAGGAATCGTGAAACACTGACTTCTGTTGCAGAGGAAATGTATGTACTGTTTAACTTATAGTAATGATTTTTGGGCCTTTTAACTTTCCAAAAATCCTCTTAATTTCTTTTTAACATCTCTGAGTATGATTCATCTTGACCTTATTGGTGATTTTTATAGTGTCTTGACGTGGGGACTCTGAGTTTTTGTTGTTGACCACGGAGATTATTTTATCCTTTTCTTTTTTATTCTTCAGCGATAACACGTTGAAAACTAAAAGTTATCATACAGATAATATTTTTCTTATTTGGATTTGTAACTATATTTGATATACTCATTTATGTAGAATAGTCGGCAGTTTATGACATTTGGTGTTTCATTCAAAGAGTATTATATTTTAATTTTTTCTTACTATGCACAGCAATCTTGTCATGCTACATCTCAATTGTTTCGTTGCCATTTATTTTGTAAATGTCATTTATTTTGAAACATATAATTAGGTTTTTGATTGACAAACATGCTTGTACTTTAAATATTTTTATGCATACGCATCTTTTTTATTTCTTTCTTATTAGAAGGAATAAACCTTTACCTTTTTTCTGTTCCATGAAAATTTCTCATCCTTCATCACAATCACACACACAAACACAAGCATATATATAGATGTTTCTATCCTATGCTAAAAAAAGAAAGATGTTGAATGTATGAGTGTGATATAGTCAACTAAGATATAGATGCATCGAGGAAAACTAATTTTTTTCACACCAGGAAATAGTTTAGTGATTTTATTGACGATTAGTGATCTTTCTTTTACAGGAAGAGTCTATTATTTACTTTGTCATATATCTTCACATTTATATTGGGATTATTGGGTTGTATGAACGTGTACTAATTATAGATGAATATGTAATAACTAGCAGACAAGCCTTATGGAAGGACATCAAGTGGGCATGATATGAGGGGATTTTGAGAAAGATAGTAGAGGAGGAGGGTTAACATTGTGAAATTTTTATTGAAGTTAAATGAAGTAAATTAATTCCTTTAGAGTCTATTTATAACAAATAAAAGATGTAAATTGGAATACTAATGAGTATTCAATCACATCTGCTCTCTCATATTGACTTTGAGGAAAATATGGGGTTTACCTTGCTGGATTGCCTGTGCTCAATAAATACTTCCTGAAACTAAAATTATTTTTAACAATTTTATTAGGTGGCTGAAGTCCTTATCCGCAATTTGGACTATGAATCCAGCTCTTACAGAAAACTGGACATATTTTTCCTTGTAGATTCTATTACTCAATGTTCCCGTAACCTCAAAGGTAATTAATTTTTATGGAGATGTAAAAGTAGCATGATGGATACAACTCCGATTGCATGAGAGTGGTTCCCCTGAGATTCAGTTGAATTTTACAGGTGATGTTGCTCTTGTATACCCTCAAGCTATTCAACCTGTGCTCTCTCATCTTCTATCAGCTGTTGCTCCTCCTGGGCCTTCTGCTCATGAAAATCGTAAACAGTGTATTAAGGTTGATTGTAGATTCGTTCAGTGTTCTTATTTATCCTTGCCCCCACATTATTCTGTTGGTTTCTAGTTTTTTTAATTTTATATATTGGCCATCATCTTATTTTTGTAGGTTTTGAAGCTATGGTTGCAACTCAGTAATTCGACACCATATTAGGGAACTAGATTCTCTCAGTGGTTCATCTTCATCTGGGGCCTACTCTCGCCGCGCAGCAAGAACAGAAAGGTCTTTAGACGATCCCCTTAGAGACATGGAGGGTATGCTCGTTGATGAATATGGAAGGTTTGATTTTCTTCCTTCTACTCTTGGTGTTCATACATCCTTATAAATAATACCATTTATTGAAGGTTTCTTGTCAGCAGTAATTCAAGTTTGCAGCTTCCTGGATTGTGTATGCCCTCCATGTTGAAGAATGAAGGAGAGGGTAGTGATTCTGATGGAGGGATTTTCGAGGCTGTCACTCCGGAGCGTGACTCGCAGGTTCATGAAGAACATGGGACGAAGCTCGTCATTGAAAAGCATCGGCATATTTTGGAAGACGTTGATGGCGAACTTGAAATGGAGGATGTTGCTCCACCTTGTGAAGTAGAAACGGGTGCCTCGTGTAGTACTGTTCTCTTCGAACCGATGAAGACTTCACATGATCGTCATTTTCCACCTCCTCTTCCTCTAGACGTCCCACCCTCGTCTCCACCATTACCCTCATCCCCTTCACCATCATGTCCAACTCTTCAACATCCCCCACCAGGGCCCCCATTTTCTGGCTGTGATCTGTGTAAGAGCGTTGTGGGGCCAAAGTGTTTTGCTGAGACAAATGTGAGCACCCCAGTTTTTCACCATTTTACTCTTAGTTTTGCTTTGAAGCTTCAAGCATGTTCTTGTTTTTTTTGCTTTTCCTTGCAGAATATGCGAGGTGGTTTAGCGCACGCAGTTGCTCAACAGTCACACACATCCAGAGCTATACAGAGAGTGTTCGATTCAGGGAATTTTCCTGCTGATGAAAGCAGAGATCATCGGCTGCACAGTCCTGCAGCGACCTCTCACTCGTTGAGTAATTTTCCTGTTCGGCCATTTAACGATGCTCGTCAAGCGGATGGTGGTCCTTCGTATAATAAGGGTTACCCCTTACCCCACTTGCATCATAACCCATCTAACCAGTTTTATCAAGCTCATGGTGATCGGAAACCTCATATGGAAGGTGCACAATCTTCTTATTCAAACAGATTCCGCTATAGGGAAAACATGGACAGAGAAAACTTCCACAATCACCACGAAAGAATGAGACATAACTCTTATGAATTCCAAGAGAGCTGGAGTTTCCCTGGGCCTTTTTCGGGTAATATATTTGAGATTCGGTGAACTGTCATTGGGATGTTCCTACGCACTCTCATTTGTTAATTTTTTTTAATTTTAATTAGCTTCACAATGCTTTTTTGTTTTTCCATTCAATATAGGTCCTTATTCTTCTAATAGATGCCAACCATCCTATGAGTCAGGTCCCTTCAATGGACCCCCATGCGAACCACATAGATCAACCGGTCGGGGATTGAGGTTTCCGCAGCAAGAAGTAGATTTTAGAAATCCAGTTACTTCTAGACCACCTTATAATGGTCAGATTCCATTATTTAAGTTGGACTGCTTAATTTACTGTTGAAAATATGAAAGACTCCTGATTATTGCGTTTGTTCTCGTAAACTGACGCTCATGATAGCAAATAGAATATGAATATTTGAAGTCCTAGTGAGACTTGATTTTATTCAAATTAAGGCTCACATCATCACTATTTCAGGTTCAAGCTATTGGCGCCCATGATATCAAATCCAATTATTGGAGTTGGAGGTAATTCACGATTGCATATTTCAGAGACAAAATCTTCACTTTTCGATACTTAGATTTTTTATTGAGTTGGGGCCATCATGTTTGGTTTCAGGGAAGCTGATTTCTTCAAGTAGGAGCCCCGGCCTGGATCCTTCTTCAAGTAGAAGCTGATTTCTAAATGCCAAAAGTGTACATACGCAATGCATTCTCTCTTATGCACAGCAGGTCATAAAGCATCTAGAGCTGTAGCTAACCCTAGGATGTTATTGAGATTTTATTTTTTTGTTTAAAGTTAAAAAAACAAAAGTCGGTTAAAGTTATTTATTTTGGGGGGCCTTCTTTAAAGTGAAATAGTTATTGTTGAATTGACGTTGCAACTAATTGATTTTTTATCTAGGTTTTTCTCCCTGGCTGAATGCAGATACTGGATCTGTGTTATACGTAGGTATTGTAAAGATTCTTGATGTTCTTGAACTGACGAATTGAAATCAAGTCAAATTGTGTTCATCTAACGATCGACTCGATGGTTTCGAAAGTCTCCTTCAAGCGATCTCATTTTATGTGGAGGTATATATGGATAATAGATCATTTTGCCATGAATACTAAACTAAAAGACATGACTATCGTTGTTTGGTTAAAGGGCATCCAACCAAGACAACATTGGTGATGCATTTGATCTTGTGATAAGTGAGCGACAGTCGAGATGTTAAGTCGAGAAGCAAGACCAACCATGTCCCTCCCTTACACCGCACTTCGTTCGAAGGTGCTTCACTCGAGCTTATTTCAGGTTAGCTCTCTCCCATGGGGTACAAGTGTGGAATTCGTATTTTTTCATGGTAAAATTATCGGAGACCAAACTCTGTTGCTTAGTGAAATGAGTCATTCTATGTTACAATTTTTCCCGGTTCGAGGATTCTAACCAAAAGAAAGGAACTTGTTGGGAGAAGGCTAGAGTGAAGTGCTCTCGAGTGAAATGCAAGAGTGGGACTGGGTCGTAACCAGATACTATGACAATTTGCTCTTTCAATTTATGAAAAGTTAGCTTGTCTTTACGATGAATATCAACTTGATAGCTTTGATACTAAATGACCAAGATATTTATTGTAAATGCCTCCGTAATATTAAGTATAAATTGAAATTTACTTTATTAAAAAAATAAAGTTGTAAGTTGATATTTTGCTCCATCGCTTTACATAACAAACAAAAATATTCAAACTCATCGTCTTCTTCTATTTCAATTTGCCCCGTGTTATGACAAAAGCTAGCCACCTGAAATGTCCATCGTACAAGGGCTGCATGCGCGGAGGGGCCCGACAAATAACACGTGCTGAGCCCAGCCCCTCCTGCAGTTTGGTCCTTTGACAAGCCACCGAGCCGGAGAGTGAGGGGGCCATCACGGAATGGGAGGGCCTCAAAATTATTGTAGGTCCGTTCAACCCAATGCCAAGTGCCACCGCGGTCCGATAGTTCTCATAGCTGGCGATGGGGCTGGCCACAAGCAATTGAAGCAAGGGTCACACGTCCATGTTTGGGGAAGCATAGGGTCTGTCCTTTCACGTTCTAAACATTCTGAGACAGACAAACCATGCATGCACAAATGGGAAGTAAATCTAGGCCTAAAATGACGAGACTGAAATAGAAAAAAAGTCATTTTCATGTGGGTTCCTAAGGGTCTATTTTGTGTCCTTTTTCTACTTAAATCACAACACCTCCTCCTCTCTCTCACTTGGAGGCCCTCCACCACATATTTCTATCTCATATCTCCATTTTTTTTCCTTTATAAAATCTCCATTTTCCTCGACCCACAAACATCTTTGCTCTCCTCTCTCTCTTCCTGCAACTCTTCTCCTCCTTCCATGGCCGCCAGCTCTTTGTACGTTCGTAGCGCGAAGGGGCGATCATGGCAACGGTGCTCTAAGCACATGAGGGAGCAACGAGCTAGGGTTTACATTATATGGAGGTGTACTGTCACGCTTCTTTGCTGGCACGACTGAAAACTTTCATTATCTCTCCTCCTTTTTTATGTACATATAATTTTTGTCATAGGTAGTAGGCGATGGTGAGAGAGTGATCATTCGAGAACTTTGTTCTTCCTTATTAACACAATATTTTCTCTACCATAGAAATTTAGAAATCTTTTGAACTAATCACTCGTACCAGCCAAATCATATACTTAATCGTCAATGATCATCTACAGCAACGATTCCTCAATCCAACTGATCTGTACAGAATCAGCCCAATTTAGAGACCAACTTTCAAGGTCTGGTTCGGTCTGGTTCCGTCCGGTTCATTTTCCAGTACGATGAAAGTCATTTTTTGGACAAATGAAGTATGAAACTAGAGGAGGTATAACCAAATTCAATATATGGTTTAAAAGTCATTTTTTGTTTAAGAAATTTAAATACATGTTCACTAAACATAAACAGCTTTCAACAGGACAGTTCGATCCAACCACCATAGACTACTTTGCTTAGGGTTGGGCAGAACCTGGATCCAATATATTGTATCGATAATTAGCATACATTAATTTATAGAACTAAAGTGCAGTACATACACCCTACCCTACACCTATTCAGTGAAACTCCAGCTATAATTTCAACAAATTCTGAAACTTTTAAGGTTCATTTTGATCCATCTTGAATTTGGGATGTTAGGAATTGTCAAGGAAATGGACATTAATACTATAAATAGACCCAAACAAGAGCACAATGCCACAGTGATCAAAACCCGATACAGCTGACAAAAGTGGATCATAAGCGACCACTACAAAGCTGAATAATTATTGAAGCTAATATTTGCCGGAACAATACTGTAAATCTCATAATTTTTCTTCAACATCTATAGCCAAGAATTTGCTCTTGTTCTTATACTGGGACGAGAAAGATGCAATAATTTTTTTTAAGCACCACCAGATCCATACTTCTTACCGAGTACAAGTACCTGCAACTTATCGTAACCGGCAAGAACACCAGCACCAGCAACTGCACGGAGAATATTCGCACCTGCACCCTTGAAGAGTGACTTTGCCCCCTCGTTCTTTAGAATCTGAGAGAAGGCATCATATGAGCTCTTGTACTTCACTGCTTCACCAGAAGTCATCATCATTCTTCTACGAACAGTGTCGATCGGGTATGATGCAAGTCCAGCACCATTGGTAATGAGCCAACCAAGGGCAAAGCTTGCGAAGAAGCTATCCTGTTATGCATCAAAATGAAGCATTAATATATTTCGTTAGTAACACTAAAACTGAAAAAGACAATAGGAAAAAAGGGTTGATAATTCCATCAGCGTGCAATGGGTCGAGCCAAAAGGTTAAAAAATAAAATATTCACTCCGGTATAAAATTTCTAGGCCACGGTACTTTTGGTTGAGCAAAAATCCCAACGTGAAATTTTTATTAAATGCAACACTGCAGTAGGAAAAATTCCCACTAACCTGCAACTTTCCAGTCAACAAGACTGGCTTCAGAGAATCATACATTCCAAAGTAAAGACCTCGATAAACGATGATCCCAACACATGAAATGTTGAATCCACGATAAAGCCCAGCGACTCCATCAGATTGTATCGTTTTCTTGTAGACATCAATCAATCCATTGAATTGTCTTTCACCTCCTTTCTTTGCAGCTTTGGCATCATTGGCCAATCGGGTACGTGCATAGTCAAGGGAATAGACAAAGAGAAGCGATGAAGCCCCAGCTGCACCACCTGAAGCCAAGTTTCCAGCAAACCATTTCCAGTATCCGTCCTTATCTTTCTTAAAGTTGAAAAGCCTCTTAAAGTAGTCCTTGAATGCAAAATTCAAAGCCTGGGGAGATTTTCAGATACAATTAACAAAAATGGTGGGACTAAGAAAACCAGATCAGAGGCATTGGAGAAACAAAAAAATAGTCACCTGAGTGGGGAAGTAACGGATGACATTAGCAGTATTCCCCCTCCAAAGGGCGACTACACCCTCATCTTTCATTGTTCGGCTGAAACAATCACCAATGCCCTTATAAGGTTCAGAAAGTCTGCCAGATTTGATCATCTCGTCCTGATTTTGAATTAAAAGCTTGACACGCTCAATTGGAGCAGCAGCTGTCTTTGATACGGCTGCCGAAACTCCACCCATAAGGAAATCAACAAGAAAGCTGCTTTTCTCTGCTGGTGCTGGAACAAATATGGGATAGGAAGTTGCTGCAACGCTAAAAAGATCAGTTGGTGTTCTGCAAGAAGATGCCGTCGCAGCATTCGAGTAATTTCCAAATGTGGAACGCCTTTGGTACATCGCAGATCTTTGGAAAACACTCTCATAAGCCTGAGAATGTGTAGTGAGTGAAGAGCGAAGATGGAGCTGGCCAGCAACCTTCTGAACAACAGTGGGGTGTTGCACCTGATCAACCATTGTAACGTAACCTACAGGAATGATGATTAAACCATTAGAAAGTCTATGCCAAATCCTATTCAGCTTACATACTCATGCCCGGGGATTGTAAAAATAGAAAGTTCAACTTTAGCAAGTAGATCCTGAATACATAAATTCCTAAAATATACCCGACACAACTTTAGCAACTGTTATGCGATGGAACCACACCATAGAGGCCAATTTTAAAGAAAAACACTAAAATTAAAGGCTAATGAATCGCAACGGTTAGACAAATATTTTGAATAGGTAAAGAAACCAAAAGAGGAACTGAAAGAAAGATACCGCTTCACAACACGTTTATAAACCATATAATCTGAAACAAAAAAAATATTTAAATCAAAATGGCATGTGACGACTTTAAAAATAGGCTCTATTTCATTCTGCGTTGTATCGAACCCAACTTATAAGACTACCTGATGCTATACCACCACAAGAAACGATATTTTTCTGTAAAAAGGAAGTAAATTCCTGAAAAAATCATCCAAAACGAAAGCCAAATGTAAAAAAGAAAAGCTTTTGAAACGAGATTGCGGAGGTAAATCAAAATAAAAAAAAGAAGTACAATACAGAAAACAAAATATTAAACACACAGGAAGCACAGCACGAACTTAAGATTCCAAGAAATACAAGGCTTGTATATTCGAGACAAGAGGCGAGAGGAAAATTTAAAAAGAAATGGTTCTCATAGAAATAAAATCAGAAGGTCGAATACGCCTTGAGAGGACATTACTTCGACAAATAAGCACAAACTTCAATAGAACAGTACGATTAACCAGATCAGAGAAAAGGAAAAACGAAGGGAAGGATCTGAGATCTGAGAGAAACCAGGAGCGATCGAAATACCTCGAGAAACGACTGGCGAGAAAGAATAATCTCCGGAGGTTCCGCCAATGGCTGCGAGACAGATTGGGAAGGTGGCGGGGCTTTGAAATCTGCGAAATTGGCCTTTTAAAGACACCACTCGGAACTTTCGGAGTTGATGACTAATTCAAATTTACCATAAATATTCAATCAAAATCATTTCTTTATTTAATTAATTTCTATATTTTTCATTATAATCTCTCATATTATTTTATTTTCTATTAATTAATATTATCAAACATCACCCTATACTTAGTGGTATTTAATCAATGACCCTATAAATTTTTAATATTGAAATCAATAAATACTTCAACAGGTCAATTATATTTAAATTTAAATTTAATGAATTTCTTCTAATAATCAAGATCGAGAAAATAAATTGAAAGAATTTGAATTCAAATGTCGAAGACGCATAATTAATAAATAATTAAAGTTGGAATGCAGCTGATAAAATGCTGAAGAATATTTATTTGACAACACAATTTAATTTAATAGTTTAATTTTAAAGTATTAAATTTTAAAATTGCCTGAACTAGACTGGAATCCACGATTCGAGTGTGATTTTGCTCGTCTCTATATATAATAAGCTTACAATATTTGCAATGTAAATAATATTCTTTAATTTTAAAATAATTATTTGGAAATGTTCAAAACAAAATTATAAAAAGAAAATTGTATTTCGTGTATATAAAAAATAAAATAAAATATGAAGCAATTAAGTTTAAAGTTAATAGAGGGTAAAGTAGTAATTAAGCGAAGGTTTAAGTTGCTTTTGCGGCTTTAAACTTGGATCGCACCGCCGTCGAATCCGTCCTCGCGTGATCGTCCTCATCGTAAGATTGCCTGGGCATAAAGGGTATTTAAGTCCATTTGCCTTCATCCATTTGACCTTTTTAAGTTTCATTTCTGGAGCAGATTCCAATTTCTTACCTCTCTCTCTCTCTCTCTCCACTCCTCGGGAAATTCATCTCGAATCTATCTTTCTGCGGTTGGAGGAGGAAATATGGCGCAGAGAACGGAGAAGGACGAGACAGAATTGAAGATTCCTGAAACTATCGCTCTCTGCTCCGACTGCGGCCTAGCGGGGAACTCATCGCCCAATAATACGTGCCGAAAGTGCTCCAACGATTCATCATCCTCAACACCTGCACCTTCGTCTTCATTTACCACTGAAAGAATCTCAGCTTCGGACGGCAAGTCGTCTGAGATTATTCGTAGATCTAGATCTCCTCACCTGCGGGGGAGATTCCGTTCTCTATCTGACGCGAGCAGAATTTCGAGGTTAAATCAGAAGGAATCTTCGGGGAGAGAGCTGAACCGGTGCTCTGGCTGCAGGAAGAGAGTCGGGTTGACCGGGATCCGGTGCCGTTGCGGCGATCTATTTTGCTTCGAGCATCGCTACTCCGATCGCCACGATTGCAGCTACGACTACAAGGCCGTCGGCCGGGAAGCAATCGCGAGAGAAAATCCAGTGGTGAAAGCGGCGAAAATCATCAAAGTTTGAGAAAAATACAAGCAAACAATCGAAGATGAAGAACATAAATCTCTGGAAAATCAATCGAGCTCCGCCTCCGCGAAGATCAAAATTGTATTCGAAATAGATCGAAGAAGGCCATGGTTTGGAGAATTAGCCGTGTTATTTTTTAATTATTATCGTTTGCAGAATTAATTTCTTGCGCTTAGGCGCATCCTCAATACAACTGGAACGGAAATTGTGGTGCCAATTTCTATAGGAACGTGGCGAAAGGCGGGTGCTACCACGTATGCACGAGGCTGGATGGCCCGAGTCATCCAAAATTATACGATTATTTTAATGTGGAGTAAAAGTCGGAATGGACGGCTGTGGACGAAGATTGATTAAAGGACGGCACATTGTGGGGCCACGTACAGGTAGGCAAATGTTTTTATAATGTGACTGGGGACAACTCTTTTTACACGTCTTTTTTTATTAAATTTAAATTGATAATAGTTTATACTATGCATAAGACTAAATTTTCAAACAATATCATCAATACATATTAGTATTTGCTGGAAATGTTTTTGTCTTCCCAACAGAGATCACCGCGAACTGATTTTGGTTTTTTGATCATAACCCAGGTCGAATTTATTGAATGGTGCGATTTACGTCCTCAAATTGTCGAATTTGGGTCAAGATGAAATACTATGATTGCATCTTGGATCCTTAATTTTGAGGACAGATGAGTTATTGAAATCTCTCGTGTTTTCGTCAACTTTACGTTTGGGAAAGATTCAATCATAATAGTCGTCCTAGAGTTAATGAAATTCTGAAATTGCGCTAAAAAGTATATAAACCATAGGAAGAAAATCATATCATGAACACCAAATTGAACATGTGGTTGAATTAAGAAATTTTTATTATAATTGATGATATAATTCTACACAGTAAATTAAATAATATAATTCAACAAATTGAAATTGTATTTCAAGGTGTTTGATTTGAAATAAATGTCTTGAACAATATCATGCCGGAGAACTAAAATTGATTTCCAATGTTCTAACTGAAAAGCGGAAGCTTCGCCGAGAGAAGCTGGCAGTTTGATTAGTACGAACTACGAAGGGAGTGGGCGACATGTAGTTCGATATTCCATTTGTCCGGTCTCGTATAAAGTACGAAAACACAGGACTATTTGATCTTCAAAAATCCAAAACCGAGTAACGTTTTGATCGATATGCAACTCAATCAAATGATTTTCCATATCAAATAAATATATAGCCAATCAAATGAAAATCAAATCAATCGCGCTTGTGGACGGAGATTTCAAATGCCACGTGAAAACTGAACAGAAGACGAAACACGGAAATGGTCGAGACGATATGTAATTTTTCTAGAGTCGTGCACAGGTGAAGGCAAAAGAAAGAAGCCAATACAACTCAAACATTAAAAGAACCTGTATAATATAATCTGCTCAGGACGTACGATGACAGAATGCACTGATATAAAATGAACACTAAATTTGCACAAAGTAGGATATCTAAGAATAGAAAGACTCCCATCCCATGATTTCAAATTCTTTAACAAGTGCATGCTAGTTGATATCAGATGATTCAGATCTGCAATTCTTTCCCTCGTTTCATCATTATTTTTCTTTCGTGCATTTGTTTTCGACCGATGGAGAATTATACCTGCATAGAAACTTTAAGAAGAAGCAGCAGCAAAGAACTAATAGCTTTTTAAGAAGAAGCAGCCTATGAAGTCTTAATATTTAGAGATGATAGATAGAGTATTACCTCCCATGCAGCTCGGTGATTTCATAAAGTAGCTTGCTTTCGATCTCATCGGTCAATTCAAGCTGCAAACAAATACAACTTAGTGAGCTGATCATGCATTGGGATCACAAGCCCCATTATAACATACCATAGATTTTTCCATTATTGATGAAAAGGTTGCTTTGCTTCCTCTGTCAATCACCGGGTTTGCTGGAGAGTACGAAGAAATGAAGATCCAGCCAAGAAATTTTATAAATAAAAAGATTAAGGATGAACCTGATGAGTCAGCAGAAGTACAATGCTTCATTAAGGTCAAAACTTTTTCCTGTCGAGGAGATTAAAAAAAAATGAGACTTTGATCCTTGGGAAATTAATATTACAGCACAAAACTGGTACCCTTTGACTAATGTTTGTCTGCAAAGCCAGAAGCAATTCGGAAAAGAGAGCCGAGCTAGAATGAGATGATGGAATGTTAGAAGGCGAATGTAGAGGCGATATTTGGGGTGTCGGTAGAACTGGCGCAAGAAGCGTTGAAGGAGAATGCAAAGTAGACACCTATATATGAGACGTTACCAAACAGAACTTGTAAGTTTAGACATGAATGTGATTTCAGTCCTGTATGTAATGCAGCATAAACAAGCAAAGAAAGCTGTCGGTTTTCGAGCATTCCCACTGATTCTAGGGATGGGCATCGGTTTTTTAACCAACTAGCACCGACCTATTTGGCCTTTGATCCCGAACTCGAATCAAAGACCGACCCAAACCCGCAATCTCTAAGACAACACTGAACAAAGTTTGGGTTTAGGTCGGGTTTTTTGTTCGGTTGATTAAAAAATACATATTCTTTTGAAAATAACATTCACTAAATAAATAATACACAATTAGTTCAAAAAGATATAAAAAACAAGTAACTTATAAGACATCCATCAAAATTAAAAATAAACCTTAAAAGTAACTCAAAAGAAATACTCCAAAAAAATTTATATTAAAGTTGACAATTATGAGTTTTTTGGGTTGGGTTTGCGGGTTCACTAAAAAACAAAAAAACTGACCCAAAACCCAATACAAAATATTCAACCCAACCAATTAATAAAAAACCCAAAATTATCATCACTGTTAGAGATAAGATTATGTTAATATAATTGTAATGAATATACCTTGACATAAAAGGATATTCTCTAAGTTAGTTACAATTTATCTAATAGGTGTGTGACAAGTGTCACATTCTAGAATAATCTTATCTCTATAAATATTTGTATTGTTTAGTTAATGAATGAGAATGAAATTATATCTTATACTCTTCATTGCATATTCATTCTCCTAAGGTTCTCTCAAGAAACCTTACAATCACCAACCCAACCCAAAAGCTACGGGTCGGTTTGGGACTGTAGGTCGGGTTTGGGTTGTCCATCCCTATGTGATTCTACAATCTTATCTCAGTGAAATTACACAATACCGGACAAGTAGCCACCTGCATGCTATGACTCTTTTGTAGTATGGGACTAGGCAGAGCCTGAAAATAAGAATGTGTAATTCATTGTCAAGACGGTTAACAAAACAAATGAAAACGAAATTATTAGAAAATCACCCTTTGTAAGTCAACATTCTCGGACGTCACTTTGAAACGGCCTTTTTGTTGAACTACTGGCACATTTTCCTTCCCCTCAAATTTTTCGCCGTTTGCTGTTACAAAAAATAATCCCATCGTGAGAGTAGCTGCCAGACTTGAACTCACATTGAGTTGTGAATAGTTAGCCATACTTGGAAGGGACAAAAATTTAAGACATCTTTCGACAAAATCAAAAGAAACTAAATCATTCCACTAACAACATGCCTGATGACTTAGATGCCATGGAAGAAACGTCAACCTCATCCAAAGCCCTGTAATCGGTTGCAATGTCATAATTTGGAATGTTGGGAAGCTGTTTCTGAGAATCATTACTGTAAAATCCTCTAAATTAAATAAATTTTGTCAAAAAACAGTAGCAGTTAGACCCAATTCAGAAACAAAATACAAGAAACAGACATGTCTCCTTTGTAACGCGGCAGAGCAACTTCTAGGATGGTTGGATAAGGTGAAGCTGAGTATGCTCTTCTATGAAAAAGACCATTAGGTGGCCTTTCCAAACCCTTTTCAATTTTCTCCAAACCGCGTGACTCAATCAAATTGATTTCGGATTGATGATCATGGTTGAGCTCATGGCATGATCTACCAATGACACGATCAAAATCTGATTTGTCATTACCGACTCTGGACAAGAATGCGCAATTTCATTAGAGCACAGTAGACCAAAATATGAGAATGTTCATGATCAAATTATCAAACCAAAATTCATCGTCTTATACCCTTCCACCAGTTCAGTGGTATAATATCACCAAATTGATGTTCTTATTTTATTATTTGAAGGTTGGATGACTAGAACGAGCGAATTGATTACAAAATTAGAAGTTAAAACAATTTGGACATTGTTTATTTGTTACGTACTCCAAACCATTAACTTTCGGGTTAACTAATGGAAGCCGACCATATTGGTTCTCAGTCCTATCATCCTCAACCTGTAAAACAATAATCCATAATAATGAAAATTGAAAACTAGGAAGATTTATATATATAAATATAAATAATATTAAAATAAGAATTTTACTGCATCGGTCACCGGTGAAGAGGTTAGATTATTGGTTTGATTTTCTTGGATATCCAGTGCATACAAAGAATCGGAGCTCCCTTCCTTATTATTTTCAATGATAAGATCATCAACATCCTGTATCTGTTAAGAAATTAAATCAAGAAAGGAGATTTTTCTAAAACTCTACATTCTAAAATTCTCGCTAAAAAGGAAACAAGTACCAGGGATGCCTGAGCTTTCACATCATCGAGATTGAAGTTCCACCCGCTAATTCCTCTTTTGTATTCGTTCTACACGTTGCAAAAAAATGTAGAAATGAGCATCAAGAGAAGCATATGATATAAAAATAGTTCTGGAAGAAGAAATACGGTTCAGAAAAGAACATGTCTGATGGGTAGAAAATGAAATTCGACACAGACAATTGTAAGCAACATTAAATATCGTCTTCAGAAAATAAAAATTCAAGTGGAATATGCATGTGAAAATGAAAAAAAGTTTTACATTTCTCATGATGTGGGGTTGTCAGATAAAAAACCTCTTTTTGGTAAGAAAAACTTCATATGAAAATGAATAAAAGTTTTAAACCAGGGAATGTTAGCAAGTTTTTATCAAAGGATTGGTGCTCGCCAACAAAAATTATTCAAACAATTCAAATCAACCTGAAATTCCTACTCAAATATTGTTAAATTTATGATTAATTTCACCAAACACCTTGAATGTTTAAAGTATTTTCACTTAATACCTTGAACGAATTTTTCTCTTAGCTAATACCTTAAACCTTTCAAAGTTTCATACAATAGCTTCAACATTAAATTTTTTAATGCAAATTTATCATTTGCTAACATTCTTTAGTTTACATTTTTTGAAATCAAATATTGGCTTAAGTATTGATATACACACTTAAGAATTAAGTTAAAAATTAAAAATTTTGAAAATTAAACTTGTATTCATTGAGAAAGTAGTTGTCGAGCAACAGAAGAAGATTGAGTTTGAGGAAGGATGAAGAGTAATAAAAGGAGATAAATTAACGTCAAATTTTTTTTACATAAGGTGTTATATAAAATAGATTTTAGATATCAATTGTCAAAAAAATTTATTTGCAGTGTCCAATTAAAACACTCTAAACATTCAGGTTTTAAATGAAGTCAACTCTTAAATTTAAACCTGCTTAGTGTGAATATTATTCCAAGCTACAAAGGCAAATTAACCTGGGATATTTCTTCTTTCTCCACGTCAGGCATCTTCTTTTGTGCAAGCATATCTTCTTCCTTTCTCTATGATAGCGGAAAATGTAAAATGCAATTGTGAAGTGACAGCCAAATAGTAGGGAAGAACCTCCAACTTATGTGCTAACCTTCAAAGCCTCAATACGATCACCTAAAGCAGGCAGCCCTTCCAAAAGAACGTGTGCGATATAATCACTCGAACGAGCTTGCTTGAAGAAAGAATGCTTCAACAACTTCTTTGCAGAAGGTCGTTTCGAAGGATCTTTTACCAAACAACTCGCAATCATCTGCTTAAAAGACTAATAAAACAAAAAAAGAAAAAAGAAACTTGAATATATGTATCAAGTATAATATAAACTGTGCTGTTCTAAAGTCTACATTCATAGTTTGCTTGTAGTACGTATACCTTTGAAAATTTGCGGTCTCTCTCGTAATCAAGGCCAGGAGGCGCATTTTGTAGGGTCATCAGCAACACCTACGATTTGTTAGCTCCCTTAAATATTAAATAAAATAGTCAATATTTTATGAAATTATGGTTAGAAAGCCTTTGGACCTTCATTGGAGGATACTTTGAGAAAGGAGCATGGCCATGGGCAAGCTCTAATGCAGTAATGCCAAACGACCAGATGTCAGCTCTGCAAAGAATTTATAGTTATAAAAAAAAAAATCTATTAGGGAGGAGACTGGGGCATATAACAATGTAAAAAGGAGAAAAGTCAACACACTTGAAATCGTAACCACGTATTTGCTCCATAACTTCGGGTGCCATCCTTCACGACAAAAATACATTAATCTCATTAGCATAAAGCTTTGTTTCTAGAGATTTTTGGACACTACCTCGTAATTATTTTGACTATTTATTCAGGATTTGGCTACAGGCATTGCGTTATCTTACGCTTTTTTCTCCAATAAAAGAGCATGAAAGCCTCTCAACAATGGCATGTATATGTAAAAAATAACAATTTAACCAGAATATGCAAAATCAAGTACATGCTTATAGAGTCATAGATACCAGCAAGGTGTTCCAACAAATGTATTTCTCATGCGTTGTCGGTCCCCTGAATCAAAAAGGCAAGCAGCAACACCAAAATCCCCCAGCTTTATTTTACCTCTTACATCGATCAAAATATTTCCAGCCTATCCGAAAACATATATATATTAAGAATTCATTAACAAGAACATGAACTACTAATAAAAAAGTTGCATTTTCAATAAAGGCCATTCAACCTCTGTCTTGAGTTTAAGCCAGATGCAGGCTCATTTCTTTTTTCTGTGATATTAGTCTTTCAGATGTGCTCATGAATTGTAAACAATACCGATCAAAATAAGAAGGGAAAAATCCTATTTTGACAAGAAATCGTTTCGATTAATCAAACACTCCAACAACTGATTATGAACACTCACATGGATATGCAAGTATTTTTAAGTCATTAAACATGCAATAGAAGCAAGAAAAATTATACATAAAATACCCCAATGATAGATCATACTTAAGTTTTCTAAAACTCAGATACTCACTTTGACATCTCGATGTATGTGTCCATGCTGATGAAGATACACTAGACCCTTCAACACCTCCTTTAGTATGGTTGCAATTACTACTTCTTCAAAACCGTCAGGATATGCAGATTTCAAAATGTGAAAGCACGAGCCGCCGGCCATGTATGGCATGACCAACCATAGTTCGTGGTCGCTGACGAACGAGCAGTGTGAATTAAGAAGATTGGAGTGGTCAACCAAGACCATTGTCTGCGCTTCTCGAGATATATTGTTCTGCAAGAGCTCAGACAGCGAGATACATGCTAAGAATAAAGATGTAAGCAAGCCATCTTTAATAATTCTTCTCAAACTATATATCAAAGTGAATAAGGAACCCGAAGAGAAATTGAAACTTTTATGATGTATCAGTTTGTAAATGAACTATGTAAGTAGAGAAAATGGATTCACTTCGTCATCAACGACAGGAATAGACCTGGTGGTTTTGATTTCTCAGCAAGTTTAAAATTGTTTGATTAAATGACAAAACTGAAATGAACAAATCGATTTCAATTTTTCGAATAAAAGAAGTGCAAAACCCAGCAGCGTTAGCATTTGATAAGAGAACCAAAATGCGGAGATTACCAGATCGACATTGTCCCTTTCAAAATCGAGAATCTTGAAGGCAACAATTTCATTAAAAGCTATGCAAAGAGCACGTCGCACTGAAGCACTAACACCATGCCCCACTTCCTCATACAGCGCATAGTGCTCTACCCCAACCGGATACTTCTTTTTCTCCATCTTAACCTTTCTTCAAAAATCAACTTTTCTTTCTCGCAATTCGTCGAATGAATCGTAAACGCAGTTCATAAGGGGCCCAAAAATCGCCAAATCAGCTGCAGCGGGATGCAATGAGAATCTCCGA
This sequence comes from Begonia fuchsioides, assembly GCA_003255005.1. NCBI lineage: Eukaryota > Viridiplantae > Streptophyta > Magnoliopsida > Cucurbitales > Begoniaceae > Begonia > Begonia fuchsioides. The sequence goes on along the minus strand of QAOC01038670.1, from coordinate 55,795 downwards.
CTCGAGGGTTTCAATCAGCAACAGAAAAAGACAACGATAAATAAGAAGAGCCGAGACTAATGGTAGCCATGGAAGGAAACAGCTTTAACAGAAATACCAATTCGCATCAACAAAAAAAACCTCATTGAACGTCCCAATTAGAAGGAAAAAACCATTAAACAAATTTAAAAGAAAAAAAGAAAAACATTGATGACAGCGACAAAGCTCGTGGAGTCGAAGGTCAGGAATCTCGTCTTCCTCGGCTTCAAGTGAGGAAGAAAAACAAGTTGATACTTTTACGATAAAAAGTAATCCTTGGAATCCAATTATGGTTTTTGAGATGAGAATCAGAGACGGGAGTAGGACTAGAGCGAGAAAATGGGATCGCCGTTGGAAGGATCAGATGAGAAAATGTGTGATTTTTACGTTCCAACGAAGACACTCCCGCCGCTGGCGCCAACTATAATCTTCATGATGCGCAAGACGCACGTGCAACAAGAATTCAATTTGCTCATCCGATTGATATTTTGTCCGTCTAGGGAACCCGATTTGATGAATGTGATTTAACAATTGAAAATGCATGGCAAACCATGAACAAAAAAAACATGTTAGTGAAGTAATACAACAACAATTGACTAAAGAGATTAGTTCGAGTTAAGGGTGAGCAGAATCGACCCTGACCATCAAACTAGATCGAGACCGATAATTTTTGTTCAGTTCTAGTCGATCTTGGACTAAAAAAGTTTGATTTTCGATCTGTTTGAGTGAAAACTAATTTTATTAGTATGATCTTGGTTCACAATGTCTTAAGCCATTAGTTAGAACTCGACCATTTAAATCATAAATATTTAACGAAAAAGACCAAGACTCGATCATAACCAAAATTAAACATGTGGTCGGGTCCTAGTTTTTAATGGCCCACTCTTAGCCTGAAAATTTTAAGACTGAATGTTTATGGTCCGATCCTTAATTTGAATATTATGTATCTACTTTTGACTCGAGCGTACAAAAACCCATGTTAAAATGACTTTAGTAAACCAAATGTTAATCAACTTGTGACAATTCTTATCTGATTTTTGAATCAAGAGGGTCGAGACATTAGATAAAACCCGGTAACAAAATTGAGATTTGATTATAGCACAAATATGTCAAAACCTCGCAATGATAAATACAGATTGAAATGCAAAAAAAAAAAAAAAATCTCTAGGTCATCAAAGTATGTATAGAGCCACTCTAAATTAACCAATAACCAAAAACCAAATCCAACTTAGCTGTAGTTTACTTCACCTAAATTGGCCTAGTTTGGATGCACACAAAAATTTCATGTAGTGTACAAAAAAGTTCGAGTGGCAACCGAAATATTCATTTGGCACATTAACTTATCAAAGTGCTTGAATTGGGTCATTTTACAACATTTGATTTATTTTAGATGACGTACAAAACTTCATTCGACATTAAAATTTTAGATGGTGCTTATAGTATTCATTCGCACCTTAACTTGTCAATGGACTCAAATTTGATCGCTAGGCGCATATTTGGACGACGCGCGAAAAGTTTATTCCATCTAGGGAAATTTTCAGGTTGTGCCTGAAATGTTAGTTCTCACCGTAACCTTTAAAGCGGCTTGAATTGGGCCGTGTGTGCCAAAAGTTTGTAAGACTTACCAAAGTTTTCTATTTGCACCCTGAAACGTTCATTCGCCCTTTACCATTCAAAGAGCTCGAATTAGGACGTCTGATGACATTTTACCTAGTTTGGACAACACATAAAAAACTCATACAACGTAAGAAAATTTTTGGGCAGCACTGAAGACATTTGGTTAGCACCTCAACTTGTCAAGGGGCTCGAATTAGGGCGTCTGCAAATGTATGACCTAGTTTGGACGATGGACGAAAAGTTTGTACACGTACCAACATTTCTGGGGAACACCTAAAACATTCGTATGAGACCTTAACCGATCAAGGTGTTCAATTTGGGTCATCTAGCGAAGTTTGACCTTGTAAGGACGACCCACGAAAAAATTGTTTTCAAGCTAGGCCTGAAGCACTCATTCGGCACCTTAACTTGTTAAGCAGCTCAACCTGGGTCGTCTGGTGACTCGAACTGGGCCGAATGACAACACATGACCTAGTTTGACAGGGTGCAAAAAATTCTACGAGGTACAAAATTTTTGTGCAGGTCGAAACATTTGTTTGTCACGGGGCTTGAATTGAGTTGCTGGATGACATTTAACCTAGTTCAGATAACCCTTGAAAGCGTCGTGCAACATAAATTTTTTTCAAGTGGTGCCCGAAACGTTCGTTCGCCAGCTCAATCGATCAAGGGGCTCAAGTTGGGTCGTCTAATGACATTGGCCATAATTCGAACTATGCGCAAAAAATCACCCCTGTGCGATTAGGGTTTCAACGGGCTAGACCGGTTTCAATGAGTTTATGATATAATAATTGAGAATTGACCCAATAGAATTAGTTTTTTAATTTTCAAAATTGGTAATGTTTTTTTTCTCTAAAATTCAAACTAGAACTAGACCGAATAAGTTGGTTTTAGCCCGATCTATGGGTCGATACTAGGATCCATCTCATAACACTAGACATATTATTATAATTTAACCTTTTTTTTTACCTTAATCATAGCTGCCCGAGCCGACGTACCCGTATTTTTTTCGTCCAAACGAACTAGTTTTATTTTCAAAACCGAACCACACCATTGCCACTGTCCAGTGTCCACTTCCAGTTCCCATTTGCTTTCCCGCCATTAGAATCAAGCTTCTTCTCATTTTCTTCCCATTTTCTCTCCCCTAATTCTTCCCGGTTTCCATTCTGTTCTTTCTCCCCTATCTTCAGTCTTTCTCTTGAATTTTTGTTGTTCCACCGGAAACCCTAATTCATAGCCATGAGAGATTTTAGCCAATTTTCTGCTCCAGCTTCTCGTTGCGGCGCAGGAATCATCATAAGCATCCGTTTGGAGAACTTCATGTGTCATAGTAATTTGGAAATTGAGCTTGGCGAGTGGGTCAACTTTATCACTGGTCAAAATGGAAGTAAGTATCTCTCCGTCGCACCGTTCTATAAAACTAAACTGTATTGCTCGTTGTTTACGGTCATGAGTTTTCGTTCTCATTCCATTTTGTTTTCGCCGGTAATTTCTTTCTTCTTTTTCTTCTAATTTTTACTTTTTGATTGTTATTTAACTGCATGTGGTAGCCATTACGAAGTTCATCTGCAAGCTGAGTTTATGAATTTTTTTTTTGGAAAACGTACAGTCGTTATATTTTCTTAATGCTACGTTGCTTATCTACAGGTGGAAAGAGCGCGATATTGACTGCTTTGTGTGTTGCATTTGGGTGTCGAGCTAAAGGGACTCAAAGGGCATCTACTTTGAAGGATTTCATAAAAACTGGTTGCAGGTGTTTTTCTTTTCACTCTTTTTTTACAATCGCATAGAACAATATGGAGATCCCGCCTTTTGAGAAATTCATCGAGATGCATTTCTTAGTTGCTCGACGTTTCAATTAACGAACTTTGAGAACCCAGTATAAATTGTTTATCAAGATTATATTAATTTCAAGTAGTTCACCATTAATAATCAACATATTTTCTTACAATTGTGGAAACATGCTGTACACTTAAAGCTTATTGAACTAGAAGCTCAAATCACTCTCTATGATGTAGTGTGACTCCTATGAATCTTCTTTGCCTATTTTGGGTGACTCCAAACGGAGTGAAAATCAGAGCAGGTCTATTTTTTCGCAATATGAAAGAAGCAATGAATATGCATGAGTGAAATGTTATGCCCTTGGTACTGGGATGTGCAATTGTTAGTTTTAATGGAGTTGAAATTTCAACCACAATTCAAGGGCACTCTATGTCTATTGAAAGATACCACAATAAATTCCATTATCTTTTGAATAAATCAAGAATAACTCTCAAGTGTTTATCCATGCAGTCAGAGATCCATATCTATCCAATGAGGTCTTCGATCTAAATAGATTCTTTGTTTTAATTGATATGCATGATTAGGATTAAGCTAATGGCCAACTTTTGATATAGATCAAGTTGTAACTGATATGTGGTGCTTAGCCCCAAAGTTTTTACTTCATACCCATCCCAATTTTTTATGTCATTTTTATCTTCATCCTCCAATATAGCCCAAACTTCTCTTGTGGAAGTAATAGCTTGGTGGATACTATCATCATGCTTGCTTCAGGGCTAAATGTCAAAATCCCACGGTTGACTAGGAGATTTCTTCTGCTACTAATGTTTGGCCTTGCGGGTTGCTGCCAAGTTGTCATGCTCCTTGGCTTCTCTATGGCTTAAAAGATAGGTCAACATTTCATTTCTTCAATTGATTTCTTTACCTATAAAAGAGTAAACACGTTAAGGGGAAAATTTGCTTGTAAAATTGTCGGGTCGTTCAACCCGTGGGATGTCCCTTAACTTTTAAATAACAGGTCACTTTTGTTTTGGTGGACGTGCAGGTTATCATATATACAAAGAAATTCTTTGTAGAATCATCAAGTAATCAAATTGCTAGTGAAAGATTCACAAGATTTTTGTTTGCTTTCCTTGTCCATGTTCCATAGATGATTTCCATGACTGCCTAAGCTATTTCATGATATTTAATAAACAGTTGTTATTTTTAGTAGCCCTAACTAGTGTTGCCTTCCTAATTCTATATCTGCTTTTGGTTGATGAACTTAAAAGTTCACTCAATGTGATATTATTTCAAAATTCTACTTATGCTTTACATCTTAAGGATCTATCTTTCAGGTTGCAACACTTGCATGATTTTAACTCCCAATATTTATTTCCATCAATAGTCTGCCCTCGTTCTTTTTGTATTTGACTGTGAACATTTAGCATTTTCTTCCATCAGCTAATTATTTACATACTTTCATCTGCATTTTTTGTTTTTACAGCTATGCCGTAGTTCAGATCCAATTAAGAAACCAAGGGGAAGAAGCTTTTAAGCCGGAAATATATGGGGATGTCATTCTTATTGAACGCAGAATTTGTGAGGCTAGCAATTCCACTATTTTAAAGGATTGCCAAGGTTGAAATCACATTATTTTGTTTCTTACTCTATTGCTTCGTTTTTTAATTGGAAGTATCTATTTGGTTAAGTTAGTAATCATTAGAACAACTGATGAAAACCATTGAAGATAATTTTTTTTAAAGAAATCCCAGAGACATCTTTCTTCAATATTGTAAAGGGAAAACAAATGATAAGGTGCTTTTCCCCCTATTTTCCACCTTTTTTGTATGAGTTTAAATTTATGAATTTTCTTGAATTTCACTTTTCAAGAATAATTACGTTTAATATCATATTACAAGAATTAATAGGATTCATGAGAGATGGTAATATAGATGTTATTGCAGTCACATGCTCATGCATACACCTTAATACAGTTTTGTCCTATGTTTTCCATAAAATTGAAAAATCTGCCAAACTATTGGAGTTTAGGAAATTTTTTTTTGTAGATTTCCACATGCTGTTTGATACAATTGTAGATATCCATAATATTTTTTTCTTCTTAAAAATTTCATTATCAGAACCAGTTGATATTGTGTCACTGAAAGGTCATCGCTTGATGACCATTACATAATCCTATGTGGACCTGTTGTGTTGATGTCATTGACTAAGAATTTTTTTTTCAATGTTATCAATGAGATAGTTGTCTGAAGAAAACATTCAGATGAATATACAGTTTTTGTTGTTAAGAATAGCTTTAAATTGTTTCCATATTGGATATTTTTAGTTATATTCTTCTCTTGATAAGTTGCAGAATTGGTATGCACAATAATTCCCAGCAATAAGTAATTCTTATTAAGTAGTGATAATTGCTAGGACTTTATTGGTTATTGGTATTTGATAGGAAAAAGAGTTTCTAGTCGGAAAGATGATCTTCGTGAGATAGTTGAACATTTTAATGTAAGTCTTTCCGTACTCTTTGTTATTCAGGCTTTACATAATTCTTTTTCTCGGTCAGCAATATATTTCTACGGGATTTTGTTTTTGTTTCTACTCAAATTAAGGTTTAATTCTTTTATTTTTAAATGGACTTGACTACCGTACGAGATTATATTATTTGAATAGTATTGACATGATGATATTTTATTGTACACACTTCGTGCCATTCCAACAGAGTTGGCGGCAAAAAATTCTCATAAGGCGCATGAACACTATGTTGAATATTAGTCACCAATAGATACGGCACTCACAGAGATAAGAGTTACTCGGGGAGATATAAGTGAGGAAAACTACATGATAAGTTGAAAAGCAGGATGCATAAGTTTTATGTACATACTTTGAACTTATTCCGCTGGATGATAATGATAGGGTATTACCAGCTAACATAACTTTTTCTGGTTCAATCTTCTGAAGAAAACATCCTAAGAACCTTCAATTCTAATGTATCCTACTGCAAATCCAATGTAATCCATATCTAACTTATTCAAATTTAAATCATCCCACTTATATTCAAAATCAAATTAATTAAAAAGTTTAAAAAAAGGTGAAACTTCAGCCAATGCCAATATTATTTTCGCTCCTAGTTCACTTAAAAAGTGACTAATCAAAACTTCAGGTTTGTAACAACATGGAAATTAATATTTCCTAAATTTCAAATCCTGAAATTTTCTTTTAATTAATCCTCAAATTAAACTTTGTCAATTCATTCTAAACCCAAATGTGCTAAATTCTCCGATCTTCAATTGCTTTATTATGAAAAAACCGTATTATACATTTAATATCCTAACTACATTTCCTATATGATTCAACATATATAATCTTCCACATAAATTAAATCAAAATGTAAGTATCAATTAAGCCTCCTTTATTCATAATGATTAATCTATCAATCTCTTTTTTAAATCAACAAATCCCTCACGTCAAGTAACCAAAAATATTAGATAAGCCTATAAATATTGTTAGCTAATGATTTGAAGATTCAATAAAATAAATATTGTTTCAAAAATTTGCATTTGACTCTTTATTGTGAATAACTACATTGTGATGCAGCTAGATGGAGCAAAAATATGCTAAAACTCTTCTCAAGATCAACTTTTTCTCTTTAGATTGCCCTTAAATAAAGAAACTCTAAATGTGCAATTGCACTCTTAATTGAAAATCAATAAAAATGCATCCAAATGCCTCTAGTCTGCTAACAAGGAATCTTTATAAGATTTTGTTAGCTTCTTCATGCTCCTTGCAAAAGGGACATCAATGCAGGAAAGAGGTAGAAAATAGTTTTTATTTTTTATTTTTAAATTTCATCACAAGTATGTGACTTTTCATAGTATCCAAGTGAAAACTTGGATTTTGGGTTTAACTCATTTACTGGAAACAAAGTCAAGGAAGGAGATTTTTTTTTGTAAAAGTAGAACTTAGCGTAAAGAATAAATAATTGAAGTAAAACTTAGTGGAATGATCATAAAACTATCTCATGGTGTCAACAATCATAATTTTTAGCCAATAGGTTTAAAAGAAAAAAATAAGAGGTTGGAATTCCAAGCTGCACGCATAAATAAAAGTAAATATTTCACCTTTATTAAGTCTTTGTCTTTTGAGAAACAACGTTATTTTCTGCACAATACCTTTCTAGTCATTAAGGCATGTTGACTTTCCAAAGAACTGTCTCCCACAACCAACAAGAAAGGGAGTTCCCACGGAAAGGAGTTCCAAACAAGAAAAACACTGTTGAATTACATAAACTTAGACAATTCTCAAAATTTTCTTGCCAAAGAATTCATTTCCCCATTCTTCGCCTTAGAGGGTGGTCAAGGGTTGAAGTTGACAGTAATTAAGGTAATGTTTATTTTTTTTAGCATATTTATGCAATTTAAGAAAATCCTAGATGAAATAGTATTAACTTCCAAAATCCATGTAAGGATTGTTTCAAATTTCCTATTTCAAAAGATGATGGTGAAATAATAGAGGTGCTACCTTCATATTATTATCTTTTTTGAGTTTTCCATGAAGAAATGCATGTTCGAAACACATTTGATATAAAGGCAAACCTTGCAGTTTGACAATAGAAATGATAGTTGTACAATAGTCATTTTAGCGCATTAGCGAAAATTTCTTCATAGTTTACTCCTTATTCTTGCTTGTTGCCAGCAACAAACAAAAGTGCTTTAAATCGATTAAAAGAATTGTCGAATCAAAGTTTGATTGTGTGCATTCGTTTACAGCCAATGAACTTAATATTAGGGAAGACAAGAAACAAGATTCCATTTATGATTAACTATATTTGAAAAATTTTCTGTCATTGTTTTTGCCGGCATTCATGTGTTACAAACAACTTCAGAATAACAAGTTGCATTGAGAATCAAAGATACAGAGTAGTATAGACAGTTGTGTGATGATATCGCCAAATTTGGTTTACCATTAGGAACTCCTAAAAAGATAACAATCAACCAATCACATAAAGCAGAACTGATATGACATCTTCGTCATCATTATAAATGATCACTCCATCTTTTACATGTTTTATCCTCAAACACAACCTACTACTACCTCAGTATATATAATTTACTAGTTGACCTATTCTAGCTGATCTATTAGCCAAGAATTGCCAAATTCAGTACAAGGATTGCTATTGGCGTGCATTATTATCATTATTTTTATGCTTTACTTTCTAATGAATTTCTGTAGATAGAATAATTTTGCTGTACAAACTCTGAATATGATGTTAAAAGGAATTTCAAACTCTGCAGTATTTTGTATTGCATAACGCTTCCCATAAATTGAAAGGTAATTTTGCGTACACCGTGATGTGTTTTATTTCATTAGCTTTTACACATCTTTATCCACGTACTAAAGTAAATACGTTTTTTCTCTTACCTACATATTTCTTATGTTGTGTTGTTCTATTATTTTCTGACAAAAAGTTGAAGAAATTTTTCTAATTTTTTTTCGAATGCTGAACATTGTGCATCCAGATTGATGTGGAGAATCCTTGTGTGATAATGAGTCAGGAAAAAAGTAGAGAGTTTCTACATTCTGGAAATGACAAAGATAAATTTAAGGTATCGTCTTGTCATGCATTTGTGATCGATTATGTAAATGACATTGATTATTTCTTTGAAAAAAATCCTTTGCAGTTCTTTTTCAAAGCTACACTTCTTCACCAAGTTAATGATCTGTTGAAGAATATTTTTGAACAATTGAGATCTGCAAATGCTCTAGTTGATGATTTGGAAGCCTCAATAAAACCTGTTGAGAAAGAACTTAGTGATCTACAAGGAAAGATAAAGAACATGGAGCATGTAGAAGAAATATCTCAAAAAATTGAGCAAGTAAGTAAGAAGCTAGCATGGTCATGGGTGTATGACGTGGACAGACAACTCCAGCAGCAAAACACAAAGATTGCAAAGCTAAAAGACCGTATTCCTACGTGTCAAGCAAAAATTGATCGTCAATTGGTATGTTCAAGATAAGATAATTTAGTAAGTGGATTTTTCAAATTTTTGGTTAGGTATTTTGGAATTATTTTCAGATCATAACACTACTAGTAAAAGTAGTCTTTTCGAGTTCACTATGCATTAAATTTGTTGTACATTTGCATTTTGTTTGTTACGATGCAACAATTTAAATTGTGGTTTAGTTTAAAGCTTACTTCAAAATTGTTTTGTAGGATCTGGTGGAAAAATTGAGAAAATGCTTCGGGGAGAAAAAAGATCAGATTGCACGCATGGTGGACAAAACATCAGAAGTTAGAATTATGAAGGACGAACTGCAAGAAACTCTTACTCGGGTATGTTTGAAGGGATATTTATTATTATTTTTTGGTTAGTTTTAGTGATGGAGAACGAGGAAGAGACTTCTTCTCCATCACTAAAACTATACTAGTAGCAGACGAGGTTGCAACATAACTCGCCAAAGGAGAATAAGAAATGACTTCTCTGTTGCGACAGCTACATCAATGATTGAACAAAATTCCTTCCTCTTTTTTTTCTGCTTTGTTACCATTAAGAGAATGATGAAAAACATATTTTTCATATTTCCAATACAACAACTAGTAAAAATAGTAAATCTAAGTTGATACAATAAATCCTAAATCCCAACAGATATCATAAATAAATATACTTCTTAAATTCTATTTATTAATATATTAACCATACTAATATGATAAAAATATCTGTCTAAATATTGACAAGGGAGGTGTACAAAAATTAGTGGGGTGATATGCTATCCTTATTAAAGGGATCCTGAATCCCCCTATTTTGACAAAATCATCAGCAAACAGAGAATGGAAAATAAATATGTACCAGCTGAAAGTGTTGTAATAGGTGATACATTAGTGTGGAAAGTCCAGTTAAGATGTAAATAAATATGGATGTCATTAGGATGTACATGGAAAATTGTTTGGCTATAAAAGAAAATTCATATTTTCCCCTTTACCGCTATAATTTTCCCTGTGATATATTATATTTGTGTATATAATACTTACAATTTGCAATACAGTACACTTTTTATTGCAAATTCTTCCAGTTTGCATTGACAGCCATAACGTTTATATTTATTACTGAATGAAGGTTTTCCTTCTATTCACTGCTGCGAGTTTTCTTAGGCAACAAAGGAGAAACTGTATCTTGAAGATGAGCATGGTCGTAAGATGAAGCACATGCAGAAGATGCTGCAGCACATCAGAAAGCTTGAACAGCAAATCCATAATATTCATGACCAGCGTACTAGAGACACACAGGTAATGCTGTTCTCATGGATATTATACAATACAGCTGCCTATTATTTAAGAACCGGACCAGCTAGAAGCTGTTGTACTATATAGTTATTTTTCCTTAAATTGAATTCCTCTCTCTCTAGTTTTTGGACTTGTCTAATTTTTCTCGTTTTCTGAACCATTGAACCCTAACACATAATTTAAAGTGCTATAAAGATGCAAAATAGCTAAAAAATTCTACATGCAAAATTAAATATTGTTGGAGTATGAATGAGTCTTACAAATGTGATCGCAGAGGAGCACATCACTTATTACATTATTAGTTGGTAATATGCCAGTGAACTGAAAGTCAATTACTGTATCTGTTTAATTTCGCTTCATGGTCAAGATATCTTCATTTTTGTCATGTACATTAATTGATGTACATGAGTTTTTGGCACATAATGGTTGCTTTCCTGGAGGCTGAGGAGTCTAAAGTAGAGGAAAATTTGAAGGAGCTCCAGTCTGAAATTGATTTAGCTCATTCTACGTTAACAAGGTACCAACTTTTCTTAATATCGTGCTTTGGTATTATTTTATAGTTTATTAACATTTAAAGGGCAATCTTAATCCCGCAAATAATACATAGGTTAAGGGAAGAAGAAAATGAATTATTTGAAGGCTTATCCACTGGAAAGAGTGAAATTAAAAGAATGGCTCTTGAGGTAATGGGTTCTTACTTTTACTGGATGGTTTTAGTTATTTTTTCATCTTGTCATTTTGGAGAGCATCTTGCTGTGTGTCTTCTATGTTTTATGTCTCATGTTAATGTAACATATATTCCCTCTCGGAAAGCCATAAATTTAGCCAATTCAATAAGAGTTCAATTGAATTGTTCTGTCGGAAAAATAAAATCAATTCCGAATAATGGGTTTTTTGGTCGAATCTCTTGTTAAAGATTTTTAGAAAATTTCTGCCAAAATACTTAAGTATCATTGCACTTTAACCTGGAAATCTTGAGTTTGTTGATAGAGTTTTCTGAAAACTCGTGTGAAAGCTGCTCATGAAATTGATACTGAAACTATCATTACCTTTTAGCTTCTTTGGTGTGGAGTGCATCCAACTAATATGAATAGGAAAGGGTGGGAAGCCAACCAAAACATTGCAATTTTTTTACCATACATGCTTAGATGGAATCTTCTGACCGGATCTGATATCTAAACAGACAGATGGATTGAAATCCATTTAGAAGCTGTAGAAAAAACTTTTACTATTATATATGGTGAAGACTGGGTGATTTTAAAAATTTAGTGAGATCAAAGTTTTGTACATATAAGCTTTATTTGAGGCTTATACTTTGTTTGAACCATTTTCATTCTTGTACATTGTTTTGTCAATTGTTTTTTTCTGAAAACCAAAAAAAACATCCTTTTTTCTTATATTGTATTAGATTTTTATGTCTTTGGTCTGTACTTTTTTGCGGACTTTTTTAGTTTCTTTATAAAATTTTCTTACTAGTTATTTCCTGGATATGTGCTCAACATGTGTCTTTCTTTAAGAAACAACACCTAGGGTTTGAATTTCATATGTAGCAGTTTTAGTTGTCACCTTTTTCATTGATTAGTTTGCTCATCTTTTCCTGGGAGTTTGGATATTTTTACTGCAATTGCACTGATATAATTAGTTGCCCCTTTTTCCCCTCTTTCAAATGATTGTTACTTAAAAGGCCATGCTTGAATTTTCATCTCATATCCTTTATGGGATGTTTGTCATACATTTTGTTAGTGTTTTGCTGAAAAGCATTTGTTTTGAATGTTTGATACTGTTTTGAGGGAAGTTTTTCTAAATAATTAGAGTTGGCGTTAAAAAAAAGTCCCTTTCTATGCATCATCAATAAATCAGTTTAGTTACTGTCAATAGGTTAAGCGTTGAATGTTTTCTGCTTAGCTGATGAACTTAAGTATGAGTGTGAGTGGATCTCAAAATGTGATCTCTAATCTTTGTCGTGCTTTTTTGTAATGTTACACTTTGTTTGATGAACTTACTAATAATTATTGGTTTCGATTATTGATCGCTAAACTGTATTTTGAGGTAAATTTGGAAACTATAAGTTTATCTGAGATAAATTTTTTTTTTTCATTTTTTGCATCAAGTTAGTATTTGGTGTTCATGACTTTGATTTATAAAATGAAGGTTCACAGTTTTGATTTGGTTAATGAATCAGCTTTACTTATCGGTGAATGATTTCCTAGTCTCTTCAGTCACAATTCAACTTAAACATCAAACAGCTCAAGCCTGAGACGTATTTGGCAGAACATCACTTTCCAGAAATGTCAAACTCTATTAGGCAGTGTAGCAAAAAAAAGCTGTGGGAGATTAGACTATTTAAAATTTATCCAAACACCAACAAAAACCAAGGCCTTCAGATTTCCATTCCAGTAACTCCAACAGTGTATTGAGCTCTAAATCATACAGAATGAAGACAAAGTGGGACATGAGGAAGACAGGAAATTAGATGCAGAACATGCAGTGCACATCAGAGCTGATTGAATTTTAATCAGAGATGGGTTTGAATAAATTTTAATATGAGATGGATTTTCACCCTAATTACTTAAATAATTTTCCCTCTAATTGCAGTGCTCATGCTGTGCATCAAACAATATTTTCCAATTTTCATTGGAGACCAAATCAAACTTAAAATCATGACTTTGGTTATTGTTTCCCCAGAAGATCTATATTATATTCTTTTTTTACTTGAAGTATTATTTTTCCTTTTCTTTTAGGGTATGTCAACTAAAATTGGTTNTGTGTATGTATATCACACGTACGATTTACTGTTGAACGGGTGACATTAATATATTATGTCATTAAGTAACAAGAAATGTCTTTCACTATTGAATAGGTTACAGCTTTTGGTGGTGATAGAGTTATTAACTTGTTACGAGCTATTGAGGTACAATGCCATAGATTCCAACAGGCACCAATTGGTCCTATTGGTGCCCATGTGGTGAGTAATAGAAATTAGATTTTTTTTCAGTTTTATAAAATATGTTGTTTTCAAATAGAATTAAAACTAATATTTGCTTCAATTTTCATTTGTTACCCTGTTAAAGAATATAAGGTCATCTTTTTATGGTCTGATTTTAATCAATATATGTGTCTGATTCTGTAATGTTTTGAGAGAGGAATTGGAGTGGACATAAATATTTTCTTAGTTCAATTTTCCCTTGAGTCGGCTTAAGAAATGCCAAAATGGGAACTTAGGGTATATTTTAACTATATTCAGTCTATTACAATGATCTTGGGTTGAATGAAAAGATATTGAAAGTTACTGTACATTTGGGAATGGTTTTAATGTATTAAATATCGATAACCGGACAATGTTTTGGTTTTTTCACCTTTAGAATCTAGAACAGTAATGAATGTTTATGAAACTGCAAGTGCTCCATGTCTACAACTGGTCCATTGTCTTTATTTCCAGAATGGCTTTATCGCCTTGAACCTGAATTTTCCAGCCAGTTAAATTTTTGGATTAACTATATTCTTCATTTTGCTGAAATGCGTTTTACGAAGTAAATTTGAGGTATTGGCAGACCTCTCTACTAAAGCATGGGTTCTAATTTAGACTAGAAATAATGCTAAACTGAAATTTCTATTTTTAAGTCTTCAAGTTGTACATCTTTCCAGGTTCTTCATGTACTTGTTGATATTACTTCCAATTTGTCAAATATTCAATGCTTGTCTCTGTTTACTATTCATTGTTTCACTACTGAACACAGGTTGTTTTTCTTGGATCATTCTTCTGGAAGCTCTCTGGTTTATTTGACTTTAATTTTAAGACATGATCCTCTATTTTCTCATGTTGATCCCTGTTTTTTTATTAGTTTGACGGTTACTAAAGAAGTAACTCTTCATTTCTTCATTTTATACAGCTATTTAGATGGTGTTAGGATGACGATGTCCCTTGATAAAATTTCATTCAATTTTACTATTCCGATTATTATTTCTTTAGTTTCATTCATTATCCTTTTTATTCTCACATGGAGCAGTGTGGATTTCATAATGAAATAGCTACCTTCTGCAGAACTTGGTTAATGGTGACACATGGGCTCCTGCAGTGGATAATGCTCTTGGGAAGTTGCTCAATGCTTTCATTGTTACGAATCATAGAGATTTTCTTCTTTTGAGAGGCTGTGCTAAGGAAGCTAACTATAAGAATCTTCAAATTGTCATATACGACTTTTCAAGACCAAGGTATCTTTCTCAGATCTCGGTTCTATTCCGACCTGTAACGTGGAGTCTGATTTCCTTATTTTGTTCTTACTTGTTTAACCTTGTAGGTTAAGCATACCAGCTCACATGCTTCCTCAAACAAGGCACCCTACGACTCTTTCAGTCATCCATTCCGAAAATCCTACAGTCATTAACGTCTTGGTGGATATGGTAATTGTCAATGCTTACATTCCCCTTTTGTAAATGGTTGTGACTTGTGATTTCCATAAAATTTCAAGTTTCAATTCTATTTTATTTTTTCGTAAAGTTTCAATTCCATTTAATTTTTTGCAGACTTCTGTTAGAATAGCTAATAGTGTGTGTCAGACTTTTGTTATAGTATATAATAGTTGCATTATGCTTTGTGGTCTTTTGTATTTTATGGAAACTGTACTTGGTTTTTTAGGGTAGTGCTGAGAGACAAGTGCTTGTTAAGGACTACGACGCCGGTAAAGCTGTTGCATTTGAACAGAAGATCACAAATCTGAAGGAAGTCCACACTTTAGACGGCTATAAAATGTATTGTATTCATTACGTTGACAATTTTTTTATCTGTCATGCATTTTTGGCTGTAGGACCTCCATTTCTTTTACTATCATAAATCTTAGATGTGATTAATTAAATACCTCATGTGAATCAACTTTAACTCCAACAATCTTTGATATACATTTGTAGCACTAATTGAGTGGGAATACTAGCTATAAAGAATCTATAAGATTTTGATTTTTCACTTTTAATTTTTAATAGGTTTAAGCGGGGTTCAGTTCAGACAATTCTCCCTCCACCTAAGTGGCGCAGAACTGGGCGCCTTTGTAGTTCTTATGATGATCAAATTAATGGTCTTGAGAAAGATGCCTCAAAATTAAAAGAAGAAAGTTTTCAATGTAGAAACAAGAAGAGAATTACAGAAGAAGAACTTGGCGCACTTGAAGGCAAGTTGAACAACACAAAGGTGATTATTATACATATTTTTTATTTCTTTTCTTTGGTTATAGTTTTAGTACTGCATCTACAGTGGACTCCTCAAAGATTGACATAGTAAATAAAATTGTTTGTTTTGAAACAGTTGAATAGTAAAAACAGAATTATCTTGTTCATTGCTTTTAAAAAGCACTTTTTATCAAGATTGATTTGATTGAATCTCTTATGAGAATTGATGGTATTATGTAGAGAAGAGTAGAAATTACATAGAGTGGTGAAGTTTTGCATGTACATCCCATCTCATCTATTGAGGAGAATAAGTTACAAATTATTTATTGTAATAGTATAATAATCGAACATTAATTCATGATGCAATTGTTCTCCCCTTAAATTGATGTTGATTGGTGAAGAAGCATTGATTTTATTGGAGGGATATGATGGTGTTGCTATGCTATGCCTTTTGTAAATAGGTCAACTATCTCCATATCAACAGAAATGTGATGAAGAGAAATGATGTCACTGTAAAAATTAAGGGTGGAAATAAGCTGTTTAACAAAAAACCTAACAGAACCGAGAATCTCGGTTCAGTTCAGTTTTTTGTATTATTTTAAAAAACCAAGAAAAATTCGCTTGAAAAACCAAGAAAACCAAAACTCAATCGAGAAATCGGGAAATTATAGTTATTTGTTCAACATTACTTGAATGAATGAAAAACTCTGAACTATTAGTATGCAAATGTAACTCAAGCTAATTGAATGACTGGAAAGAAGTGATAAATTTGTTTTATATTGTGTTCTTTTGTCAACTGCAGAAAAGGCGTGAGGGTGCGGAACGGGTTTTGATGTCTAAGAATTTAATGCTGGAAGATTTGAAGAACTCTCGTGCTGCAGAAGAAAATACTTTTAAAGAATCGTCAGTTGATGACCTTCATGGAGAAATTTCAGTTAGTTCCATTGTGCCTATCTTGTGATTTAATTCTGAACTTTTTCTTGCTTTTGTCATACGTAGAAAACAAATTATATTCATAAATTAGAGATGCAATAACATAAACAAAAGTTCTGCATTTGGGGATCTATTCACAATATTCGTCCTACTTATTTTTTACATAATTCTTTGCTGAAAATGGCTGGCAGAAAGTCCAGGTGGAGATACAAGAAAGTGAGATATTGCTAGAGAGACTGAGGGTCAAAGTGAATGAAGCAAAATCAAAGGCCAAAGATCTTAAACTATCTTTTGAGAATCTCTGTGGTAGGTTGGCAATGCTTATGAGCTGATGGGTACTTTAAATTATGACATGATAATCTATCACTTAACACTTTAATAGAGTCAGCAAAAGGGGACATTGATTCATTTGAAGAGGCAGAAGGAGAACTGATGCAGATAGAACGAGATCTAAATTCTGCAGAAAAGGTTGGCCTTTTTCATCACCCTTAATTTCTGCTGTACAAAAATAGCTGGATCTCATTTGCAGATGTTTGAACATGTACCTCCCTTGCTATTTTATTGACTATTTAGTTACCATTTTAAATTTTAATTAGGGAAGTATCTATGAATACGTCTATTATAGTAATATTAACAAAATAATAAACAATAATAGCTCTAAAGATTATTATGAAGGACCTTCCATAAAAACACCAAATACATAGCTGATACCTTGTTATTTAATAAAGAAATGATGAGTCGATGTTGAAAATCCCAACTTCATGAGCAAGCTGGATCGAGCATCACTAGATTACTAATGATTTATTGGGGTTCTTTAGCGAGTTATTCTTAGTTATTACATTTGGAAGTTATTTCTTAAACAGACATATAGTTTGCAGTTGATGCCGTCAACTGATATGTTAGTACATTTGGTAGTTATTCTTCCGTAATTCAAATATTGGTTTGGAACATTCATTACTTGCAAACACTATTTAGCCACTTCGAGTGGCTATTGTTTCTTTTTATCATCTCATTTTATCCAAGTGTATTTAAACCACATTTTTCATATTTGATTCTTTGTTTTCAATACATAATCTGATATGTTCCCAAATAAAAGCACTGAATTGAGTTGTTGCTTGTTATGTTGCTTGTTATGTCATGAATTGCTCTATATTGTTAGTTCTCTACCAGAATACTGTTGAAGAAATACAGTCTGGTACTTCTAGAACAGTCACCCAGACACTTTTATAGGAGGTCTTGTTGGAAAAATAGTTATAACATTTGCATTTACATGAAGAGCAATTGGGATGTGAGTTTTTTATCTACTTTTTAACGTCGATGACTTGTTCATAACAACAAAAAATCAATCAAAAGATAATAAAGTAAAAGTTTAACTTAGTATAGAATTTGATGAAAGAATTGGGAATTACAATCAAGATATTTGGCATTAAGAATTAGGGAGACAAAGTCGATAAACTGTACGTAAGTTTTGAAAAGGTGCATATGAAAGTTATTCTCAGGTTCAGTGGGCATACTTTTATTGCACCATAAGCCTAACATTTCAAATTTTCATTAAACTCAAATCCCATTCATCTATATGTCACAAGTCTTGTGTATCAGTATAAAGACATCTCTCAAATATGATATAGTTTGCATAAGTCTAGGTGTATTTGGATTCATTGCAACTAATGAAAGAAAAACTTTGAAACAACAGTAAAACATTGTTTAATGAATATTCAAATACTTGCATCAAAATATTGATTTTTGTCTTCAATTGGAAAGAACTTCAGATCTATTCATTAGAGAATGAGTTTGATGTTGCATGTCACCTTGATAATATAGTTATTTTTACAATTGGAGTTTATGTACTATATAGTTATTCATTTGCATTGTGTTCTATTGAGACTTAGTGCATGATAATTACATAGGCTTGTGAGAAAACTATATACTTACATAGGTTATTTGGGAGTTTTTGTTGATGATCAGAGTCTTTTGCGATAGTCCAGCTGTGATTTTTTTTCCAAATATCATATATTTCATGAGAAAACAAAAGATATATTTATTCGATATCATCTGTTTCGAGAAGTTATAGTTTGTTATGATTTTACAATGACTAAAATTATAACTTATAATTACTCTATTGATATGATGACCAAATCGCATTCAAACATTCAAGTTTAAGCATTAGATAATTTGGTTGATTTCACATGCCAAGTTTGCCCTTTGTAAAATTTTTGGAAAGTTGGATGATTTTTGATCAATTGGCATTGATATTATGTCAAGATAGAGATTGTTTATAATGACCCGAAATCCATTTAGGTTGAGCCAATGAGCCCACAATCTACATTACAGTTTTTGAGTTACTCTATAATTTTAGCTTGAGTTATTGTTGTTATTACTGTTACATGTCCAGTATATAATTTGCGTTCATTGTATGTTCTTAACTATCTTATCTATTCGATGTATGAAGTTGAGGCATAGTTTGCTTCACGAAGAAAATTGCTCTTTACAATATTAGTTGTTATTTTTGTTCTTTATAACTGCTCTTGGAATCAAACTTATTCATGTTGTCCCGCTCCACTCCATGATCTTTTCATTTGTGTTTCATGCATTAAAAGTTCATTATTGTAAATAAAATTTACTCTCAGGAGAAGCATCATTATGAAGTTATTATGGCTAACAAGGTTCTTCCTGATATCATTGAAGCAGAGCGAGAATATCAGAATCTTGAAAGCCTGAGAGAGGTATATTGGTTATTTTGAACTCATTGCATGTTTTTCACTTGTCAAACTATCCTCTGTACTCTTCTTTTAGAATTAACTATAATGTGCTCGAAACAATTTTTATCATATTTTTTATTTTGAATTTGTGACAGACTCTAACAATGTTGTTAGCAGGAGATGCATGTTTAATAATCCTTTTAAAGTTGATTTAGGTTATTTACAGTTTCCTTCTGAATTTATCCCTTCCAAAAATGCTGTCTCGTGTCATAAGGTTTTGATACTATGAGTAGTGTTTTGCAGAATAATTACAACAAAGCTTCTATTATTTGTCCGGAAAGGGAAATTGAAGCTTCATGCAATCTGGTTGGAAGCATGCCAGAGCAATTAAGTGCTCACTTAACTAGACTGAAAAAGCAACTTCAAAATGAAAGCCAACAGTATATCATCATCATTCCTCTTGAATAGAAACATACTAAATCAACAGTTTAATAACCCTCAGAATCGTTGGTCCTTTTGTAGATTTTCTGATTCTATAGATGACTTGAGAATGAAATATGAGAAAAAAGAACGTACAATCTTAAGAAAGCGGCAGATTTATAAAGGCTTTCGAGAAAAGTTGAATGTAAGTTCTTCTCCTTGTCTTTTATTCTGTTTACACTTTATACTATTTTCTTTTTGTATCTTTTAACTATAACGGGTAAGGTATGACTAGTTAGTTGGATATGAGGATGAGGAGGATGCGATAAGTTTGGTCAGAATACGAGTAAGATGTGATTTTCCATAGCCAACTTGTCATAGCCTCGTAGGATTTATTTAATTTTTTATGAGAGACACTTAAGCCTCTAGGAAATTCTGCAGATAAGAAAATGCATCTTTGTGTTTTTCTTTAGTTAGACAAGGCACACTCTAATATTAGAAGCCCTTGTACAAAAGACCGTTTTCATGTGGTTCAGTGGAAACAGATTTTTTTTAAGTTTTGAAAGAGATTTTTCATCTGGAATTCATTACATTGGTGACAAATTTTCATTACTAATGCCACCTTTTACATTTTCACTCGCACACAATTCATTACCTAGAAATCTAGCTAATATGTCAATGTCTTATAAGAAAGAAAGTCATTAATAAAATAAAGTGCGAACTGATAGAAGAGATAAATCCTCCATGACAATATTGCTTAGAAATTAGTGAAAAATAATTCTCTCGAAATTAGAGTGAATTATATACTATATGAGATATAAGTTCACTTGGCAATAAACAAATTGATATTATTTAAATAACCATAAACTCGTTTACCAAGATTTATATTCAACTTACTACTAATATGTTCATCTCAATGCACTTATTACCATTCTGCCCCTACTACCTAATTCCAATTTCCAAATGCAATAGTAGAGTACTGAGATTGATCCTAGTATTTGACCCCTTTTTTTTAACAATTTTTAAGGAATGGGTAATTGTCATTTTAAGTTTGTGAAACTGAAATAATTATTTTGCAGGCATGTGAGAAAGCTCTTGATCAGCGGTGGGGCAAGTTTCAAAGAAATGCAAATCTTTTAAAGCGGCAATTGACTTGGCAGTATGAAGTTCTTTCTGTTTTTAAACCTGATCTATGCATTATGATGCTTCATCTCATTATTTATGTATGGATGCTTGTTTAAAAGGACAGATTTAACGGTCATTTAAGAAAGAAAGGGATCAGTGGCCATATTAGAGTTAGTTATGAAGAAAAGACATTGGCAGTTGAGGTAAGCCAACTTATGTCGTTCCTTAACAAAAATCTAAACTTTCAGTCACTCTTGATTTTCTAGTGTAATTAATCTTTTGTTTGATTATACAATGTCAAATCTGTGTATGGCTTCATTTCCTTCATGGCTTATAGCTACTTATCTCAATTTTTTATGCCATGAATTTGATAGGTGAAGATGCCCCAGGATGCATCAAGTAGTACCGTTCATGATACTAGAGGACTTTCAGGTGTTTTTTTCTTTTTTTGAATTTTCTTATAACAAATAGGACCATTAATTGAAGAATATTACGGAAAAAGATATACTAACTATTAATTAAAGGCTCCATCTTTCATTAGTACTCCATCGCCAGTCCATTGTAAGAAGTAAGAGAAAGATGATACAACCCAAAGATATACCCAAAATTTTGTTTATATATTCTGGAGGAAGGCAATTCTGATGTCAGTGGTCAGGAGGGAAACTCTTCCACGAGGTTTGGACTTAAGTAGTTTCAAGTACTCTTAATTAAGATATGATATTGATGTTTTAAATGGAGCTTATTTCAAAATTGCAAATGGAGGACAATTATAAAAAGTTTACGTGTGTTTGAACAACGTGCACTGAGTATTGGTGCTGATATGGTGGATTTGGAAGATACAACTCGGGAGGATTTATTTGGAAAAAGTGGTGATATCATCTTGACTTGCTAAGGAAGAAATGGTTTGAGCTTTAAATAAAGATCATTCCTGCAAAACATTGAGCTAATAACAAGTTAAACTTTGTTGTTAGTCGAAGTTAAATTCATTTGCAAGCAGATAACAATTTAAGTGCAGGAGATCGCGAGACTGACTAATTTGAGACAAAATTGATGGTCGACAAAAAAGTCGAGATTAAGATAAAACCATGAAGAACTTAAAACACTGTGGACGGAATCCTCTAGAATTACCACAAAATATTATGAAAATCAAACCTCGAGCAATAGAGATCAGTTAAGTCTGCCGAAGGATAACAAACTTCTCTACGGATGAAGTTAAACATTCACAACCTCCAGTAAGGGGTATCTCAAATTCAAGCGACCACTCTTAAAAGTGGGGGCAATCATACATGTTTGGAAGTCTCTTTGTACCCATATTTTTAATTTTAATTATACTTATCATTGAAACATATTCACTAATATTTTTTTAATGGCCTGAGTATTCACTTTCTTTAGTCTATTATGTTATTATGCAGATGTCACATATACTTGTTAGTTTTTTGTAATCTCTTGTAAGGATCTACGATATTTTTAATTCATTTTGTTGTAATTAGGGATAAGTTGCATTTTTTTAACTCATTTAGGAACTCAGTGTACAGAAATGACATGTATTATATGATTGCTTAAGTTTTTCAACTTTTTAATAGGAATCAAAATTTTGCAATTTCCTTATAACGATGCACGTTATGTAACAATCGTGCATCGCTCGTGGATTTAGGACCCATAAAAATGTAGGAGTTTTTTCAAATTTCAAATCCTTTATTTTGTGCGATGTTGGTTCAAATTTAATTATAAATTATGGCACTTAGAGTATATAGGTGTAGTTGTTTTTTGCAATCTATTCGTTTTTTTATTAGTTTGGAATCTGAAGTTTTGGTATCAGAGCCTTTGAACTTTTGTATGAGGAAATCACCTTTCTAAATTTTAAATTAATTTTTTTGTTTGCATTCCAGAAATGTCTGTCAATTTTTTTCCTTCTTTGACCGTCGCCAGCAATTGGTGTTCAAATTAATTTGTTTCTTTCGTCGATCCTTATTGTTCTGGCCATGTTGGAATCAAGGTTAATCATTCCATGATATCAAATGGCAAAGAACAGCAAAGTTGTTGAATAACTTATTGTCCTGATTCAACCTGATTTAATAGTAGAAAGTAGTTACAGTCGCCTTGGTTGGTTGGACACACCAAGGGCGGAAGCCAAGTTGAGTCACTTTCCTGGTAATGGCCCTAAGTAGGGAGATCAAAAATAGGCATAGAATAATGACTACTCAACTGTGACTTCATGGTTCAAAGGCTTTGTATATCCTGAAATCAGTGACGTGTTCCTTGTTACTGTTAACGATATATATATATATATGGGATTGAAACTGATTTGATGAAAGTGGGCCAGGAAAGCAAACAGTTAATGAATATTCCAGTCTTGAGCAAAGTCTTTGGCAAGAGATGGACCATTATCAATGAATCCATTTTGAGTTTGTTGAAGCTGCTCCCACTGTTAAGAGGTTTATTGAAAAGACAGTCTTGCAACTGATTTTGGTGAAGTATGGGTTAAGAGACCTTGGCAAAGAACATTTACCATATCTTTAGATGATTTCAATTACCGACAATGTGAAAGGAAGGAGTTTACTCTCTCTTCTTTGTGTTCTCTTTCTATCATTATATTAAGTCATTTTTTAGAAGAAAATGAGTTATGGTTGAGAATATATCAATTTAGGATCTTAGTCTTAGTGCAAAAATAAGTGAAAATAAAATTGCATTAGAGGAGTCATTGGCAATTGGATCAATCAGTATCTTCAAATGACCAATGAAATTTGTTCCTAGTTTCAGTCGATATAAAATTGACGATTATTGTCAAGAATCAAGTTTCTTGATTCTTAGGAAATAGATCTGATTTTTTTACCTCAGAAGTTCCAACAAATATTTAAATCCTTAATATTGTACTGCTTGATTGGTGCTCTTTATATGGAGGAAGATACATTATCAATTATCACAAAAATAACCGAAGTTATTATTGGCAGTTTGAAAGTGCATTTGGTTACGTGTGAGCATATTCCAAGGTAATGGTTTGAAGGGGTCTAGTTTGAGATCCTAATTTAACGTATGACATATAACTAACATTTTCTTGTAGAGTATTTAAAAAATATTCATTTATCTCAAATGATAACTTCACATGGATTGAAGAACTTGTACTCGAAAAGTAATTAGCTTAATATTACCTTAATCGCAATATTCCACCAGATATCTCTTACATGATAAACTAAGCAATAGAGAATTTCCTAACTTTATTGCAGAAACATTATCATAGCCATCTTATAGAAATTTCTCAATGCTTAACACAATAAACTGATGCAATCAAGTTGAAGCTTATCTTATTCTTTTTCTAATGCTATTTTTATCTTTGACTTCTAATTAGGTGGAGAAAGATCATTTTCAACTTTATGCTTTGCATTAGCGCTTCATGAAATGACAGAGGCCCCTTTTCGAGCAATGGATGAGTTTGATGTATTTATGGTAAAGAGTTGTTTCATTTCTGTGTCATTTGGAGCAATGAATGAATTTGAATGGAAAGATTTGAGAAAAGCTGAACGACATAAAGCAAGTTTAGTATAATCGCTATAGCTTTTTCTACCTAGAGCTTAAGTGTAATAACACCCTAGTATCATGGGGAAGAGATGTGAGGATCTTGATATTGTCTTACTTTTATTATATTTAAAATTAAACTATGATGATCATCAAGACAGAAATTAATGCCAAAGTTCAAATTTAACGAATGCTATTATTTTCTATTTCTTGTATTTTCAGGATGCTGTTAGCCGTAAAATCAGCCTAGACACTCTTGTCGATTTTGCATTAGCCCAAGGATCTCAATGGATATTTATAACACCTCATGATATCAGGTATTCACAGTATCGTATTATTATTTGGCAAGAACAGAGGGGGATGATAAATGGTTTTTTAGTAAAAAACATGGCTAGAGTGGTCTTAAAATCAATCTCACTACAATTACTAAAAAACCTGTTAAACCAGAATTGTAGTAAAAAACCTGGAGAGAAACTTGGACGGTACAAATTTATGAACTG
>QAOC01038670.1:0-30653 GCA_003255005.1 Begonia fuchsioides | reverse complement strand
CATTTTTATTTAATTTATTTAATTTATAATTTTTCTAGGTCTTAGACTGGAGTTTTCTCGAATAAAGTAGGTTGATTTTAGGGTATCGAGATCTCAATAATGTCTGATTTAGTTCTCGTGTCTCTGATGTCATCTAGAAATTCATGCATTTTGCTGAGCCATTGTATTCTTGACGACACATCCATCAATAGAGGGCTTAAAACGCTTGCTAGTAGTTGCATAAAATTACGTTAAATGCAGTGTCAAATAATAATTAAAATATTCTAGATAAAATTAGCTATTTAAAATAAATAATTATTTAAAAGATATTGTGAATATTAAATTTCAACAAACATTTCGCTAGTTCAAACCAAGAGTCCAATTACCGAATTAATGCACATAATCGAAAAACAAATACTAGAAATTTTACGTGAAAAATCCTCTAAATCAAAGTTAAAAAGCACAGACGAATGAGCCACTGTAAAATCTCTTTTATATCAATAATGGATCCACAAAAATTCTATTGGAATGGATGCTTTGAACTTATGTTACTTGTCGTGTGTATGAAAGAGAGTAAGGGAATGAGAAAGATAGGAGATCATACCAGCCCTAGTTATTCTGTAAATCAATTTAATATATCGTGCTATAGCAGAACCCATAGCGCAAGCTTTGTCCAAGGGACTCAGCAACAAAATACTCCGACCACTCTCTCTGATATTGATATCTCATTTTTTTATATTTCGTAATTATTGTGATCTTCTGTCACGCACTTTTATTTCCTTTATTTTAATTACATCTCATAGATTAGAACCTTAAATTACACTTAACTAAACAACTTTTATTTTCACACTAGATTTTAAAAAAGAGTATACTAGTTATCTTCGTGAGATCGATATTTTTTATCCTACTTGTGAGACTGTGCACTTGTGATTTATTAGCGTCACGGACAAACACATTTCAACAAACAAATTTTCATAAGGCCACTCCTCGAGAGTGTTAGGTGTATGTTGTAAGAAATGAATGAAATGAAGTGGTAACTTTTCTAAAACCCAAGATAATGAAGGTCCTTTCTAAGAGCAAGAAATCCAATAAGTGTGCCAAGAGTGGTGTCTCCAAGTAGTGTATCCAAATCGAGTGCCTAAGTGCACCAAAGAGTACCAAGTCTCCAAGCAGAGTGCGCCTAAGTAGTGTGCTCAAGTTGTGTACCAAAAAAGTTCGAGCAATAAAAATCTCTCCTTTTATAAACTCTTAGTCTCTCCTCCAAATTTATGTTTCTCCAACGAAGTGATATCAGAGCTAATTTTTTCTCAACACGTAAGACATCAACAAAAAGCTTAGTAGAACAATTTTCTGATTTGGTCTAACCTTGTCTGATCTGATCAAATTAGATCGATTATAATTTGGGTTGAGTTTATTTTGACTCGAAACTTTCTAAAGTAACTAGGAAACTTATTGAAATAATAAAACGCAGGAGTTTGAAGTTTTAGTGTAAATTATGCGAACACCAAATGAAAATTTGATTTATGTTCGAAACTTTTGATCTATGATCCAAGAAAATGTTTCATCAAAAAGATTATAGTTATAAATTTTAGGTAAACTTGCTATCTCAAACGAAAGAAAGAAGAAAAGGGATTTGTAGGTCGAGCAATCGTTGATGATCATATTGAATTTCGTAAAATTCTACTCGCATTGGACAAGAGCGCCGAGAGAGTCACCCGTCTTTAAATGCCTAATTCCCGAAACTGAATAGAAATTCCAACTAAAAATTCAAAATCGAGAACAATTCGTTACCAAGGAATCAAAATACCGAGTGATTGGGTAAAGAAAACTCAAAGTAGTTCGTTCAAAACTCCGAGCAAAATGCACTGCAGATTCAGTGGGCATTAAAAGAAGCACGATGCCTCACTAGTCTCGGAAGAAGCAAACGATTTTGGTTCAATTCTCGGGCGTTTCACGATTGTACAAATCATGGAAATGAGACAAAAACTCTGACGTCATGCATTCGAAGAGAAATAAGTTGGATAAACTTGTTTCAACTTTATTCAAGCTGCATCCGGGAACCTAGCGTCCATTCACGGGCGTGTGATAGGCGACGCACGTGCACCTGTGCCGGCAGCGTGCACACCTTACGCCCAGCAGGGGCACTGCGTCGTGCAGCGCATGCACAGCGCCGACGCTGCTTCAAATTTGATCAATTCCACGATTAAGATACACGACCTAAGTTTTGAGAACTATAGAGAACGTTTATGCATGGGGGGTCCACGTATGAAAGCAATCCAAAGCAAACGTGTCAAGTTTTTATTGGATGATAGAACACTAGAAGATAATTGAAATCTTGCTCATGCAGATTTATTGATAGAAGAAGTCCAACTTAGATACTAATTTTCAATGATAAGGGCCTAATCCAGTCGAGCAATATCTATAAAACCCGAATAACCGACGGGATCTAAGCACTTTCACTTCTTTCAACTGTAAGAGTAAGAGCTTCTATTCTTCGCTACAATGGCGGCCTCTGTTGTGGCTCTTTCTTCGCCATCTTTTGCTGGAAAGGCGGTTCAGATCTCCTCCTCTGCTCCGAAGATCGTCGGTAATGGAAGAGTGAGCATGACGAAGACAACCTCCTCCGGCAGCCAATGGTATGGGCCCGACCGTGTAAAGTACTTGGGTCCATTCTCTGGAAAGGCTCCATCTTACCTGACCGGAGAATTCCCCGGAGATTATGGCTGGGACACAGCCGGATTATCGGCCGACCCAGAGACCTTTGCAAAGAACCGGGAGCTAGAAGTGATCCACTGCCGCTGGGCTATGCTCGGAGCTCTCGGATGCGTGTTCCCGGAGCTTCTATCCAGAAACGGCGTGAAGCTGGGAGAGGCCGTTTGGTTCAAGGCGGGATCTCAGATCTTCAGCGAGGGAGGACTCGACTACTTAGGAAACCCTAACCTGGTCCACGCTCAAAGCATCTTAGCCATATGGGCGAGTCAGGTCATCTTGATGGGAGCCGTCGAAGGGTACCGGGTGGCCGGAGGGCCGCTCGGAGAAATCACCGACCCGATCTACCCCGGGGGGTCGTTTGATCCGCTGGGACTGGCGAATGACCCAGACGCATTTGCAGAGCTAAAAGTGAAGGAGATAAAGAACGGAAGACTAGCCATGTTCTCAATGTTTGGATTCTTCGTCCAGGCCATCGTCACCGGGAAAGGTCCTTTGGAGAATTTGGCCGACCACCTTGCCGACCCAGTGAATAACAATGCCTGGGCTTACGCCACCAACTTTGTTCCCGGAAAGTGAGACGTTTGCCAACGTTTCACCATTTCTATGCTTACTCTAAGGATTTAAGCATTATGTTCAACCATATCTAGCAATTGACCCTTCCCTTGACCCTTGATTACCAATCCGATTCCCATTAATTAAAGAAAAAACAAATAATTAAAAGAAAAAAAGGAAATCCCCTAAACCATTCTATTAACAATCCGCTGCCGGCTTTTGCGTCAAGAGAATTTCCCCGTCGCTACTTCCCCGACGACCGCTAACTCTGTTCTCTCGCCCGCCACCGCAAGCGGTGGCGCCCACACTTTCCGGCAATTTCCTCTTCGGCTTCGCCTCCTGCAGCATCAAAACGACGTCCCTCATCGACGGTCTCTCCGCCGGATTCCGGCTGGTGCAGAGCAACGCAATTCGGAGCATTTGGATCATCTCTTCCCGGACAGAAGGAGATGAAGCTCCAGCGTTCTTGTCCAAAATTCCAAGAATGCCCTCCTTTACCTTCACTTTCGACCTCACCCAGTCGACGATGCTGTTCCCGTCGCCGAACTCTGAAGAGACGGATCGTTTCCCGCTCAAAATCTCCATCAAAACCACGCCATAACTGTATATGTCGCTTTTCTCGTCCACTTGAAGCGTGTAAGCATATTCTGCATAATATGGCCCATTAGAATATTCAAATCCAGCAAAAAGAATTTTGAAAAAAACATCCTTGTAACGACGATTGACAGCACTAAACTCACCCGGGGCGATGTAGCCATAGGACCCAGCGATCACAGACATCGACTCGTGTCTCTCGATAAGCTTGGCGACCCCAAAATCGGCCACTCTGGCCTCCATCTCGCCGTCCAGCAAGATATTACTCGGCTTCAGGTCACGGTGGACGACGGCGGGGTCGCAGTCGTGGTGGAGATAGCAGATCCCCTGAGCCACCCCCAGAGCTATTTTGTACCTCGTTACCCAGTCGCCCGACAGGTTTTCACCCTTGTTGTTTCTGTGAAGTAAATCTTCTAAGCTGCCGTTTGGCATGTATTCGTAGAGCAGCATGGTGCAGTCGACGTTGGTGCAGCAGCCCAGCAACCGTACGATGTTTCTATGCCTCACATTTCCCAGCACGTCCACTTCTGCCAAAGCCCCTCGCTGTCGTACGATGTGGTCTTTGTTCTTCCCCCACAGCTTCTTCACCGCTATGATCTCGCCGCTTGGCATTTCGGCCTTGTACACCGTTCCCGTGGACCCCATTCCGAGGATCTTGTCCGTCGTCGACAGGCACTCCAGCACGTCATCCGCCGTGAAATTCAAGCGTTGGAAGGCGGTGATTTTCCACGATGCAATCTCGTGATCGCTCCGAAATCGATGCCTGTAATTCGCCTGGAAGCATCGAGTCCCTGCCACGAGTAGGAAGAGGCCTATACCAAACGCCGCCGCCATAACCCACATGATGGCGCTGGTTGTCCGATGTGGCTGACTTGGACGCACCTCGATTGTGCGCTCAGCATCTGGGGTCCCACATGGTTTTGCCAGAGCGTCGCCGCATAGGCCCTCGTTGCCAGAGAACGAAGATGGGTGTAGATTCGGAAAGATGAGGCCGGAGAAGGGAATCGGGCCGGAAAGCAGATTGTAGGAAACGTTGAATGTTTCGAGGGTGCTGCAGTTTTGAAAACTGGAAGGGATGGAACCAGTGAGAAAATTATGCGACAAATCAATGGCGGAGATGAAAGGAAGAGTGGAGATCTCCCATGGTATAATGCCGGAGAGTGAATTTCTGCTCAAGTTCATGCTCAGAAGTTTCTCGCAGTGGCCGATGGTCCATGGTACGCTACCATTCACGAAATTGTCCTGCAATTCGATTTTGTAGACGCTTTCGCAACCAAAGAAATCGGGGATTCTCCCTGTGATTTGAGCAGAGCTAGCCGAAAAAATTTGCAAGCTAGTGGAATTCCATATGTTTTCAATCAGCGATGAGTTGAAACAGTTGTTTGATATGTTCAAGTACTCTAATCTGACGGCATTTGCGAAATCTCGTGGAATTTCTCCCGAGAAACGATTGCTGCTCACGTCGACGAACGTTAGATTCGGTAAGAGTCCGAAACCGGAAGGGATGGAGCCGCTGAGTAGGTTATCTTGGACGCGAAAGCGCGATAAAGAAGTGCAGTTTGCGAGGGAGGCTGGGAGGCCACCGACGAAGTTGTTGGAGAAGAGGATGAGCTTGAAAAGCTTGTTTCCGTTGCAGAGACCAGGAGGAATCGGACCGGCGAGGATGTTCGAAGAGACATCGAGCTTCTGCAATCTGTTGTTGGCGCCTAGCGCCGGAGGTAGAACTCCGGCGAGTGAATTGTTCCACAGGAATAACGTCTCGAGATTGGGGAGCTCACCAAGTGCTTGTGGAATTTCCCCACTCAGATTATTGTCCATCAAGCTCAACTGCGACAGCTCCTTTAGATCACCCAGTTGTTCAGGAATCGCTCCTGAAAGCTGATTATCGGACAAATCGAGCACTTTCAGAGCTTTCAAATTGCTCAAACTTGCAGGGATTTCGCCGGTGATTTGGTTCCTGAAGAGCAGAAGCGTCTCCAGCGACGTTAGATTTCCGAGATTCTCGGGGAGATCGCCGGAAAGATTAGCTGAAGCAATGTCCATGTATTTCAGCATCGCCAACGAAGAAAATTCAGGTGGTAGAGATGAGGAAAATGAGTTGTAGCCGATTTCCATGCGCTCTAGCTGGGTTAAAGATCCGAGTTGAGGGGGTATTGATCCTTGCAAAAGATTTCCAGCCAAGCACATGAACTTTAATCTTGAAAATTGTCCGAAAGTGGTCGGAACCTCGCCGTCAAAGTAGCTTCCGCCGAGGTTAAGCTGCTCGAGATATTGAAGCGTCGCGAGCTCCTCCGGCAATGGACCGATGAAGCTGTTGCTATAAGCACTGAACATTCTCAAGAACTTGAGCTTGGAAATCCCAGGTGGGAAAGTGGAATTGAAGTTGTTGTGGCCAATGTCAAGGGTTCTAAGCTCGCTGAGTTCGAAAATGGCTGCTTGAAGAGGCCCATTGAAGTTGTTTCCACTCAAATTCAAGTGGCGTAAGCTCGACAAGTACTTGATCTCAGGCGGGATAATCCCGGAGAGATTCCGCCGGGAGAGGTCGAGGGCGGTGATCTGAGCTGTGCCGGGATGGCATTTGATTCCCGACCAAGCACACCAAACAGGGTCATGAAAATCAGACGTGGAGAAGGCCAGTGAAGGGTCCCAATCATGGAGAAACGAGAGAGAATCTCGGATCGAGGTTTTGAGAGAAATCAGACAGAGAAGCTGATGCGGAAGAGCAGTTGCAGAGAAACACAGGGCGATCTGGAGGAGGAAGAAGAAGATGAGGAGAGAGAAAGGAAGAGAAAGCTTCATTGTTGAAGCGATTCGAGCTTAGGAGAGTAACGGCGATGGAAAGCAAGGTTTTGATGAAGAATGGAAGAGCTTCTGTGGAGGGCTGGTTGCAGAAGATGATGAACTATCATCATCGCCATCTCTGCTACTCAGTGGATCTCCATTTTGCTGGTCGACAAGATGAAGAGCAACATGAACCCAAGTGAGTTTCTCTCTCATCTCACAATTCTTTCTTGTCTGATCATCCGTTTTTCTCTTCTTTCGCTCCTCCTTTTCATCATTCTTGTTTACTTTCTTCATACCAGGGTGATGAAATCGGAAGAACAGTCACGACATGGTTCATTACACTCGATAACATTTAGGTTGTCGTATTCAAAACATTCTTCTTGTCCGAGATTATCTGTCGTTGATTGCTTTTAGATTAATTATTCGACAGTTACATCAATTAATTGAACCTAATAAATCAAAAATACAAAATTGTTTGGCATTCCAAGTAAATAATTAGAAGAAAATATAAAAATGATTGAATAAATAATAAATGGGAAAAGAGAGCAAAAGAAAAAACAGAAGAAATGTCGGACAATATTGGTGTCATTTTCTGCCGGGGGTATTATGGGCAAGTAGAAAAGTGAGCCGCACTACCCATCTCCGCGTGGGGCTTTTGGCGCGTGCTCTCAACACCCTTTTTGACCTTTCATTCAATTTGCTCCCACTTACAAATATCCAATCATATTTCATCATTAAAAACAAATAAATTTATTTGTTTATAAATATAAATTTAAACTCAAAATATGTTAAAAATTAGTTTTTAACCCTATTTGTAAAATAGCGGGTCCAATTGAAATGAAATGACGAAAAAGCCCTCGAACACATATCCCGGACACAGAAAGAGAATGGGCGTGACCTAGGTGATGGATTCGTGGGCCCGTTTTTATTTTTGTGGGGCCAGAAAATAGTGGTCTTGTGGGACACACACCTCTCCTAACTCGATTATAAATTGATTAGGGTGGACAACTTCTGAGGGTGAATCAGAATTAGATAGTAAAATATAGGTCAATTCTAGTTTGTTCCGTCTATTTTATATTAAAAAATAAAAAATAAAATATAAAATATAATTTTTATTATTTTTAATATATAATCGGATTGAACAAATTATTTTTGAATTGAAATTTAAGTGACTGGACCGAGTTTGAAACTAAAATTTTTAGTTTATTTCGAATTTTATTTTATTTTAGGTTAGCTTTTATAAGATATTTAAGTTATTTTTGATTCACAGTCCAATTCCCGATTTTGAAAATTTGGACCGGTAATCGGTTCAAAACCAACGATTTCGGTTTGAACCATCATTTTGGTCTAATTTTGGTTACAACAACTACAAATCCACAACCACTCCATCCATTGTCCAAGTCTCCAGACTCGGAACACTAATCAAGACAATTCATATGTGTGGTATATGAACCTTTTTAAAGAGAAGCTTTTAGAACATGATATATGTCACGTTCTTTGAAAATCTAATATCGAAAATTCCTCCTTGGCAAAGCCCGACTTTCAACCGTGCAAGACGAATGACATGATCAGCACTACCCGAATTATCATTTTAAGAATTACAGCCTATATGGTGCTAGTGTTACATATCATATATCATTATAGTGACACTATTATTTATATACTTAATTGTTTAAGGAATCCTAAGCATTGCCCAATGATTATGATGATTTTCGAAAAAGAGAGGGGGAGAGAGAGATGGAGAGAGAGAGAGAGTAAAGGGTTTGGTGGGGACAAAAAATTATGAAAAAAGGACCCATTTTGAATATATATTCTCTCCATGTCTTGACCTAAATCAAATAAAAACAGCATAGATGTTGGCAAGAATTAAAAAAAAAAAAAACAAGTCCTATGAAGTTGAAACACACCAATTACGTTTAGACACACAAACCTCATCATTCCCACCAAGATTTAGTTGAAATGCCCCAAATAAGATTGTTTTTTGCTTGAGTGTTTTATTAGACTTTTCAAAGCAACTTGAATTCTCTCTTATATCTTGACCAATGATCATATAGATTGCCAATATAAATAAAAGAGACCGATATAATGAAGACGACATCATAAGTTTGATAAATATTTATTTTGCATGTGTTATTATTTATTGATACTGAGAGTCATGTCAACAGTCTATGTATGTATAGAGATATGTATATGTATCCAAAGATTACTTTAGAGAGACATACACCATATTGTCGCGTGACAAAATCTAAATAGATCAAGTTATAATCGAATGTCATGTGTGCTTCAAGTGGCGAATGTACTATAAGATTTGAATATGCATTCTTATTATCATTAATTAGTCTTGATATGATTGATAGTGTTTGAGATCCTACATGTATCACGTTGATTGCGAGTTTTAGCTTAAGAGAAACTATAGTCTATTTTTGCTTCCAAATTTACAAAAGAATATTGACACCCATGCGATCACATGTAACTTTCAAACGTCACTAATGCAAAAAGTTTACTACTATCATGAATAGTCATTTCAACGATTGACAAGTAAAACATTTCCTCGTATGAATTTATGAGCTACATTTAACAAACAAACTTACCACTTAATCAATGTCATCATATAAGCATGGCATAAACAAACCTTTGGTAAATTACGCCTTGATCCCAAACTCTAGTAAATTATAATAACGACATGTCACGAATGTCAACTTTTCAAGTGTCAACTCCCTAGCAATCTAAATCTCATGTTAGTTGTACATGCCACTTGAATATTGATTCATGTGGCCGAGAATATGTACTACCACTATGCACTGATGCATTCATAAAGAAAACAACGAGTTAATATTATGTTGATTGTAAGAGCACAATTCATATTGAGGAAGTCTATGATCTTGCATTAATTGAGAGAGTGAAAATTGAATTGCGATAAGTAAAGTTATGTTTTTACATAATACAATACATTTTGAGATAATTGAGAAAAATCTGTATTAATGACAAACTTGAAACAGACAATATTATAATAAAAGTACAACAAATACACTTGATCACACGCACATGTAACTACGATACATACAAATGTCTACAAACAGGTACATGTTATACATGCACATTTAAGTTCAAGTGTGGAACAATACGATTCCAATGATTACATTTTTTAAATAGTTCAAAATGAAATTGGTACTCGCTAACACAAATTATTATATGGAAATATTTGATAATTCATTGAAAGAAATGCTGATTAGGTTGAAGTGGCCCTATAAAGTGGAGAACAAAATCATTTTGAGTTTGAAAAGGAATGATAATAAGGATGAAAAGCTTCCCTCTCGAGTCAAGATTTGAAACTTAAATGGACGTTTCAACAAAACATACCATCCCAAAGCTCGTTAGAATAGCGCGACGAACACTGCCCTTGTTCGATGAACTACTTCTTTTACCTATACCAAAAGAAAATAGGAATGAATGGGACGCGATAAGGTTTTAAATTATAACTAATGAAATATTTAATAAATTGCAAAAATCATATTCGACGTAGTTTGGAAGTAAAGTAAGAAAAATGATAGAAACATATTGTAAGGCGTTGTACGCCATGATAAAATAGAAATTTTAATAATTATAAAAAATGAATATTTATTATTCGAGAAAGTATAAATATAAAGTAAACATAACATTATTCTTCTAAAAAATAATATGAAATATATCGCTACTTTTCAAATACGAACAATTTAGAAGGGTTGCCGGGCGATGATCGATGACAAATGCAATAATCACACAATTGAAATTCTCTATTAATAGGTTAATCTAGTGTCATTAATCATTATGGAGGATAGTGGAAATGGAAAGAGGGTCATAAGAAGTGGGTCTCTTGCTATCATTGCATGGCATGTTCTATGATTTGCTTTCGGTTGAAGAACCAAAGTTGCTTTAAAATGAAGAGAGATTTGAGAGCACGCCCACTTGTATTTGAGAGTGAGAAAACCCATCCTCTAAGGCAACATGGATACATTTTAGGTGATTGTGATACGAGGAAATCTAATTTTTGTTTCTTAATTGTACATGCTGTCAAACATCTATTAATTCAATTAAAATATAATTAATATATTGAATTATAAATAGTTATTTAATGTATTGATTAGATAATCCCCTAGACTTACCCCTTCCGATTTATAATACCATATTTGGTAGTTTAGCAAGCCATATTGAATTTTGCCTTCTTATTTTTCAAGATATAATACCAGTGTTAGATTGGATTCTTTTGGGTCGTCTACATTCTCAGTCATAACAACTCAATTTCTTCCCCTTGTTTTACGTTACTTTTTCCTCCCATGCCCTGTAAACTTTCAAGGCTTGCTAATTACAATTTGAGGAAGCAATTGGAAGGCAACAGAGACAATCCCTTAATAACAATGATATTCTACTCATCTTTTTTCGTAGATACATCCACGAAATAAAAAAAAAAAAAAGATAATCGATGGTTTGTTCGTCGTTTTAGTTCTAACAAAGAGTTCAAACCAATAAAGTGGGACTTGGCAAGTGGGGTCAGTTTTATGAAAAAAAAATCCTAATATAGTGGGTCGGTTCTTATAAAATTAGATATAAAATCATACTAATTGAATAATCAATCCAAACTAAAATCGACTCAGTTTTGAGTTGGTTTCAGTTTGGGTCCTATTATTATTTGGTTTGCATTGGATTGACATCAAATTCAATTTCGTAAAATTCAAACATGAGTTGGGTCAGTTAATTGACTCAATCCAGCAAGTCAACTTTTAAAAATTAACAATCAAATAATCGTTTCGAATCAAAACCAATCCAAAATTTGAGTCAATTTTAATTTGGGTTTGTATAAATATTCGGTTTGCGCAGACCAGGTACACACCTGCCAAAATTTTTTTAATCCAATTTGATAAGACCCA
The DNA here is from genome assembly GCA_003255005.1 of Begonia fuchsioides. NCBI lineage: Eukaryota > Viridiplantae > Streptophyta > Magnoliopsida > Cucurbitales > Begoniaceae > Begonia > Begonia fuchsioides. The sequence continues at coordinate 19,128 of QAOC01038670.1, read as the reverse complement.
AATGGTCGGTTAAGGTCACTATCCCCTACAAAACACATAGACCTATGCTATACCATTCATGTAATAATGATTTGTAAGATTACCTCTTGATATAAATAACGAAAATAGATCTTGAAAAGAGGGATGAAAACCCTAGAATGAGGCCAAGCCCAAATGCTTGAACCCTAGAATGTTAGCTTATTTAAACTGATTCAAAATTAGGTTCACCCACATGTCAATTTCGATTTTTTTGCAAATATTCATGATTAAAGTTTGAAAGAGCAGAAACACTGTTCAATGATGCAATTGCTCTTTAAGACCACATGTTTGATCAATTATTAAATTGGACGGTGAAGATTTTTCCAGCCTTTGAAACTTCTCTTGATAGAAGGTTTTAAATCGCACAAATGACACTTAATTTCATTATTTTAAACTAAATTTATTATAATTTCAAAGATATTATTTTCTTTTTGCGTTGAAAATTCATCTTCTGATGTAGATGCTTGGACTTATCTTTCTGCCAGTCAGGCCACATGACTCCTCTCTCTCTCTCTCTCTCTCTCTCTCTCTCTCGTAGCAGCTACATCTTCTCTCTGTGTGGAGTTTGGGTAGAGAGGGCGAAAATGGCAGGAGGGTTGGGAATAAGCAGCGAAAGAAGAGAGTACAAAGGGAGGATTACAGCGTTTGTCGTTGCTTCTTGCATGATGGCAGCCATGGGAGGTGTTATTTTTGGATATGATATTGGAATTTCAGGTTCTTTCTTACTTCTCCTCCCTTAGTATGAACATCCACTTCCCTATTTTCAATTCCTTTTGTCCAAATATTCCTGAATTTCATATTATGCTCCTCGTACAACATCTATATGGCCTTTTAGGGTCTTGATTTTAGGCTGCATAGAACAAGGAACGAATTCTATCCAATGCTCGTGTGACTAAAATTTGAAATAGCTAGAAAGATAGACGATAATGTATGTATCTGTATGCATGTATTTTCTTGCGAATCCAACATAAATTCGAGGGACACTTAGTTTAACTTACTTATTTAGGACGACAATACGTTTCAATAGTTTTGTGTTTTCGATAGATTATGTATGTATGCATTATGCACGCGTATAAATGGTACGATACAGACATTATGAACTTAAAAACTATAATTCATGAGTGGTAGTGACCGTTAATATCATTAATCTAACGGTGAGAATTTAACGGGGTTTAATATCGAATTCAATTGAAATGTAGTTAAGTATTAATTGAGGCAGTTGGTCGTTACCCAAGAACAAAATCGTGTAAGCGCCAGGGTAAAACAAATAACATTATGATACTAAGTTGTTAAAGGTTGTAACAAATATTCTTAAGTGTCTTGTACGAATTTCTTTTGTGAAGGTGGAGTGACCTCAATGGAGCCATTTTTGAACAAGTTCTTTCCACAAGTGCATAGAAAAATGGAGGATGCTACCACAAGCAACTATTGTAAATTTGATAGCGAATTGTTGACCTTATTCACCTCCTCACTATACATCGCCGGCTTAGTAACCACATTTTTTGCCTCGTATGTTACTCGGGTTTTCGGTCGGAGAGTGTCGATTCTTGTAGGCGGTGCTGCATTTCTCGCCGGATCTGCATTGGGTGGTGCGGCTTTCAGCGTCTACATGCTTATTCTTGGTCGTATATTTCTTGGTGTGGGAGTTGGTTTCGCAAATCATGTAACTCTTTCTTCGTGTTTTTTTTTCCCTCTCCGTTAATAAACTTTTCAAGTTACTTTTACGCACAACAATCAATAAATAACACGTCAGTAGTGCTTCTCAAAGTGCACACCGATGAATAATAAAACCAATCATTCTAGGGGGTTATAGGTACTGGTAGACAAAACTTGACTGAAACTGTAAACTAGATCAGAACCTTCGATTTTAATTCGATTTTGGTTCCAAATATTAAAAAATCATGATTTATAGGCCGATGCCAGTTTTTAGGAATAAAAAAATTATAAAATCGGAACTGAACAGTGAGTAAAAGCTCAACTAAAATATAATACAAATATATATTTTATTGTCATATTTAAAATTTTTTAAATATAAAATAAAATTGGGTTAAAACCAGAACGAACGAGAGCCGTTAGTTCTAGTGTCGTTTTCAAAAATTTGAAGACTCAAACTCTAATAAAATTCGATTTAAATCCTAAAATTGATTATAAAACCTGCGGAATTACTTAAAACTAAACTAAAATATAATACAAATATATATTTTATTGTCATATTTAAATTTTTTTAAATATAAAATAAAATTCGGTTAAAACCGGAACGAATGAGAGCCGTTGGTTCAAGTGTCGTTTTAAAAAATGTGAAACCGTAAGTTCTAGTTACAGTTTTATTTTAGGATAAAATAAGGTCGCATATGTTCAACTGAACCTATATGATTTGTTTCATCTTCTAAGTAAAATTTGAAGTGTTGCTTCAAATGTCACACAATTTATATAAAAATAAACAAGAGCACGTAACTTTTTTGTTTTCCGAGGATAAATCGACGTGTATTTTTGCTTTGTTGCAGAGCGTTCCGTTGTACCTGTCTGAGATGGCGCCGACGAAATACCGAGGAGCCATCAACAATGGCTTCCAGTTCAGCATCGGAATCGGAGCTCTGACCGCCAACTTGATCAACGTCGGCACCCAGAAGATCGAAGCCGGCTACGGATGGCGGATCTCCCTCGCAATGGCCGCCGTTCCAGCTTCCATTCTAACCATAGGAGCCTTCTTCCTCCCCGAAACCCCCAACAGCTTGATTCAGCTTCGCCATGGCGGCCATGAAAAGGCCAAGCTCATGCTTCAGCGAGTTCGAGGAACTACAGACGTTCAAAAAGAACTCGACGATTTCATCGCCGCCAGCGCCGCCGCGAAATCCACTCCCCAACCGTTCGTGAAAATTACGCAGAGACGGTACAGGCCTCAGCTGGTCATGGCGATTTCGATTCCGTTTTTCCAGCAAGTGACCGGAATAAACGTGATTGCATTCTACGCGCCGATTCTTTTCCGAGCGATTGGGCTCGGAGAAAGCGCTTCTTTGCTATCCTCGGTGATGACTGGTCTGGTCGGAACGATCTCGACCTTCGTCTCCATGCTAATGGTGGACAGAGTCGGCAGGAGAGCATTGTTTTTCATCGGCGGAGCTCAGATGTTTGTGTCACAGGTTTTGGTCGGAGCTTTAATGGCGGCCGAGCTAGGCGACCAGGGTGGAGTGGGCAAAGTTTATGCGTATCTGCTTCTGGTTTTGATCTGTGTTTACGTGGCTGGATTCGGGTGGTCATGGGGGCCATTGGGCTGGCTCGTGCCCAGCGAGATATTTCCATTGGAGATAAGGTCTGCGGGACAGAGCATTACAGTGGCAGTGAGCTTCGTCTTCACCTTCATTATTGCTCAAACTTTTCTGAGCATGCTCTGCCATTTCCGAGCTGGTATTTTCTTCTTTTTCGGAGGATGGGTGCTGGTGATGACGGGCTTCGTCTTCTTCTTGCTGCCCGAGACCAAGAACGTGCCGATCGAGAAGGTGGATCAAGTTTGGCGAGATCACTGGTTCTGGACCAGAATCGTTGGGGAAGTGAGCGAGGAAGAGAAGAAGATGGAAGTTCAATCTTGATCATTAACTGAATTTGGTTTGGACTAACCATATATTATACTTAGGGGTGCGTAGTACCGGTTCGGTTTGGCTGATTTTGGTTTGGCCATCAAAAAAACACATTTGGGTTTTTTAATCTGGTTTTCCATTCCAAGTATCGGGTTCATTGGACCACTCATTAGCTGAACCGGTAACCCAAATTATTGTTTTAATTTAAAAAAATAAAAATCTCCGGACCTGAACCGAAAACTAGCTGTCTTTAGCATCGAAAACAATCGCTTTGATTTAGCTCGGTTCCAAAACCAAGCAACGTCCAATGAACAAGCCGGTGAATACGTTTGCATCGACATGAGAGACACTCAATTTTGGATCAACTTTACGGCTTGGAATGTGGATCGATGCTAATATTTACGTGTGGAATCAGTCAGGTTCAGTTCTTTTCGATTCATTAGCGGGTGAAACCGATATTAGCAAGGTTTTAGAAATCTAAGACCAAAACTAAATTGTTTATAATTTTAGTTTTTGGTTAGTTAAAGTGGTTTTTGGTTACATTAGTTTAGATTTCTCAATTTCATTTCTCTTCGAATGCGCCTAAAAAATGTTTTAGTTTCTGGCCGTTTCGGCATTCACTATTTTGGATTTTTAAAAAAAATCTACAACAAATAATTTATCGAGTAAACTAAAACTAAGGAATAAAGAATTATACAAGTTATTAAAAATATAATTTTTAGTATTACTTTAAATATCTCTTTGTTAACTACAGTTGTATTTGTAATGTAAAAGATTATTTAAATTCAATAGTTTACAATCTTTTTTTGTCATCAATGAAGTGAGTCATCATTACTTCACAACTCTTGTACTCATAAAGTCAAAATCTCTCGCCCTCAGGGTTCCTACACCCTGACCGACAGTTTGTGTCCTAAATATCTTATATCTTATATCACGGTAACTCAGCGGCCCGGAGATATAAGATATTTACTTGATATCCTAATGAACTATCCCAACATTGGAGGTAACAACTCCCACACTAGGACAGCGCAGACGTCGAACCTAGGCTCTTGTATCCAATCTACTATCTCTGAGCCAACTAAGTTATGCTCGTAGATGCAATTACTTCACAACTCTTCTTTTCAAATGACGTCACCTTTGTTTTCACAATTTTTCTCTTAAAAAAATAAATTCCTTGGAATTCACTTGGTTACCGTATTACAAGCAAGTGTAATCACTTTTTGACCTCTCATTCTTGGTCGACGCTTTGTCATTTTGATCTACCCCTTCTACTAGTTAGAGAAAATTTTGGTCGATTGGGTTTCAGCCAATTCTATCTATTGAAGTTTCAGTTGACCTAAAACAATTTCATTCGACCTAAACTTTTACGGTCGACACTTCTAATAGCTTGATATCTTCATGTTTGGTCTATGAGCATTTTCAGTCGACCTATATCATTTTTTGGTTAACCTAAATGTGTTTTGTTCATCCTAAACTCAGTAGGAGTCGACCCCTACAACATTTTCAGTACATGTATTTTTCAAAAAATAACTCAAACGAATTACGATTTGAACGAAATTGAAAATGCTTGAATACACATATTAGAAGTATTAAATACTATTTTTTTTAATGTATTTTCAATGAAAAAAATGATCAAATTCATCATACAAAATAATAAATAACTTATTAGGTACTCAATAAGTAAACAATAGCATCTTTATATTACATAACAAGTATTTACTACAATTTAGAATCTTATAATAATGAAAATAACTTCTAATAAATTTTAATAAGATAAGAATATCTATGTATATTTTGTTCGTTTGGCTTAATTTGGTAAGTTCGACAGGTTCAGCTCGTTATGCTTGAGACTCACGTGGTGGTTTGAACCAAACTGCTCGTCAACTTTGGCTTAAGAGGCTCCGCTCCTCTACTTCCACTTGTAACAACTCACCAAAATATTATTTTTCGCTAAGCAATATAAAGATATCAATAATACGAGACTTATCACTTATACCTTCATTGTTTCTATAAATCTTAAGGAAAACATTCTATTTTGTGTACATTATTTTTACTTTTACAAGTACAAGTAAAAGTATTTACTTGATATATTGATTACATTTTGTGTATATATCGATCGCCAACGCGTAGAAACACACAATTTATTTGTTTTGTAATATAATTCAGGTGACTTGTTCAACCTACATGCGACTCGATTTTTCGCTCTCTTATTAGTGGTAACTGGTAACGACCATGGTTCAAAGATAATAAAGGAACTTTGAATGATCTTCAGAAATAAGAATCTCAACTTGTTCGAAAGAAGATTTGGGAATTTAATCGGACGTTGAATTTTGTTTCATGCTCAATTTTATTCTCCTCTGTTAAAAGAAAATCTATTTATCGATAAAATTTTACATGTTTTTACATTCACACTGGCCAGCAATATATAGATCTAATATCCGATTTGGTGTTAAATACAATAATTTTTTGCACTAAAACCTGATTGGGTAAACATTGAACTTGAATTAAAAGCTCTTGTATTAGTTTTGCATGACACCAATTAGGAACTATTGTCATTCAGTTTTTAAGTAACCTGAGATTGAATAATTTAAATGCCATCGTTTCTTGGTTAGTTTCTGGTTCGGTTCTGAATTTGTATTCAAACATTTTGAATATTTTTTGCATTTTGACCTCGGTTCATGGAAGACCAGATTTCTTGACAGTTTTTAGGTTTGTCTTAATTTGTTTAGATTTAAAGTGAGAATTTGCCTGATTTTTAGTCCAATATTTAACACAAGCATTCTGGTTTCACCTACGTTAGGAGCAGAATCAGTACGGTTCGGTGTGATTTAAGGGGGGACCGAAGTTGGTTCGGTGTTAAATTTAGAAAATGAAAACCGAACCGACCATTCTTTGGTTTTTGGTTCGCATTCACACCATACACTAAATTCAACCAGAAACACGACAGACAGTTTGTGTTTATAAGGTTCGCCTTCACAACATACACTAAATTCAACCAGAAACAGGACAGACAGTATGTGTTTATAATATGAAAATCAAATGCCAACGAAATCCGGGACCTCCTAGGACGAGGGTGGAAGTGGTCGAAGCTTGAGCTTGTAAGTACTGCACTTTCCGAGGGCGAATGATTCATCCGAACGATTCCCGTCTGCCCTCTTGTTTTGATATCCGGGAAACTCTTTCGGGCAAAACCGAGTAATCTCATGAATCATCAGCCCTATCTCCACAGCTTTAGCTTCCAACCCCCATTCGTTGTAAGGCTCTCCCTCCTTATTCGCTACGTGAATCTCCCCGCTTTTCTTTAACAGCGCTTTTGCCTCCCTCAGAAACCCCTCCACAAGCTCTTTGTTCAACCTGTTTTGGACAAAACCAGATATACACAAATAGATCGAATGTAGTAATCATAAGCATTAAGAAAAACGATTCTCTATTCATACGGTTAAACTTTTAGAATTGGTAATAATTTATCATGGTAAGTGGTATAGTAGTAAAGATCTCAAGTTTTGCGATAGAATCAATAAAAGCGTTTATCTATGTTGGAGTAAATGCTAGGAAATATATAAATAATGAACTTAAGTTTAATCTTAAGATTGCCCGTGATTAATGAGTAAGATCGATACTAAAAAGAAACAAAAGAGAAGAAATAATACTGAACTGGATCTGGCAGAGACTTTGCTCGGGAAAACGAAAGCCAACATGGGGGAAGTTATAGACGATGCAATCGAACCGTTGAGTTCTGAGGAAGAAATGTTGGCTCATAGTTTTGGCATCGATTCCATACAAAACTATGCATCCGTTTTCTTCGAGCTCCCTCACATTTTTTATAGCATTGCTATATTTTGTTGCTAGCTTCTCTGCCATAGACTCCAAGCAATATAATAGAATATTTTAACATCACTACCATGGGACACACTGCTTTTAACATATTCATACAGAAGTATATCTTTCTAGCAATTAGAACTAATGTCATTGTTTAGACAACTATTCAGTCCATCAACAGTTTCAATGATGATTTCAGTCTCAATTGCATATACTTAAGCAGGATGAGATAATCCAGCCTGTTTTCAAAGAAAATTATAGCAATTATGAGAAATCGTTTCTGAAGACCAACATGCTTTCCTTCTTCGTACGGAAATCGAATAAAACACGAAATCATACAGATGAAGAGGCAAAAATGATGACACTGATAAAGTCGCAAATGATAAAATATACTTTCGCAAAAACTACTTTTCAAAACACAAATTGAAAGGGTTTTCATGGATGACGTTGCACATCTAAACTAGATTGGCTCTTTTTTGCTAAACCTCGCAGAAACAAGCCTCACTCATTTCCAAGAAAAAATCAGTAACATGACTAGCAATAACAATAAACAAGATCAGCAGAAGGATCTCTTCATTTCTGAGTTTTATTCCACACAGAACAAGTAATCGTGAAAAAGAAGCATAATACCCTGAGAATCGATAGTAGTAGAGACCATATTGCAGGCCGAGCCAAAGCGAGCAGCCAAGGACGCAGAGAAAGAAAAATCTCCCTCTCCGACCAACAAAATTCTTTGGCGGGACGAGTAGTGCTTCATCCAAATTTCAACACCTTCTTCCTCTTCCTCATCGCTACTATCCATTCCAATATCCTTCTTCTGGTTCATAAACTAATCTATCGCATTTCAACCAATTTTGGGACGAACTCAACGCGGTCAACCTAGGGTTGGTGAACGAGGACGAAACAAGAATCAGAACACTGTTTTTCAACAAAATAAACACCCTTGGGCATCTGATTCGAAGAAAGAGAGAGAATCGTCATCATTAATTACGCGCCTGGACTGCTCTCATCATTAACTACGCGCCTGGACGGGTCAGACGCAGTCCACGCACCAGGGAAGGAGAGAGAGAGCAAACAGTAGACCCTCATCTTCCATTGTTAATTATCATTTTTAATTAAAACTTAACATAATTTATTTCGAATTGTTCTTTCTAACCAATCAATATTTTTCAATTTTAAAATTTGAAGATGAGAGCAATTCCTTATTTCACAACTTTTAACGCACAATGAAAATTATGATTTTTTAAAAATTAAGACTAAAATCAGATCAAAATTGATGATTTTAGTATTATAATCAGATCAAAACTGATGATTTTATTATGAAAATTATTTATCATCCGCATAAAAACTACCCAGAATGGCATGGAATGTCCTCTTAAGAACACATTGGTAGACATTGAAGAGGGGTCGATCTTGAACCTATCTAAGATCTCGTGGAGTGTTCATGACTCCGAGAACAAATACCAAGAAAATCAGAGGCGAAGATCAAGAAATTAGGCTTTTATACAAAATTAATGAAAAAATACGAAAAATACGAAATGTAAAAATAAATATTTGAATTAAAAGAGGATACATTGCTTGAGATTTTTATTTAGTACTTTTAAATCAAAGAATCCAAGTATACAATCATAATGAATAAGCTTAATCTCTTCCGGGTGTGATAGGATATGAGGCATAGATCAGAGCCCGGAGACAAACGGAACTCCAGTTTTCGACAACCACGACTGGCCGGAGATGAGGCTCTGGACAGTAAACCGGGAGGCCTCTTGCGGAGTTTTAATTACATGAAAACCCCTCCATCTCACCCTATACTTGGTTGAAGCCCTAGGGCCAAAGTTTTTGTACTCTCCGTAATACAAAGTGTTCAAAGCAAATTTACTGTTTTGCCAAGGCAACCACCCCAAAGGACTCACCAATCTATCCATGTAAGTTTTCATAATAACGGTTCGAGAATATCGCATCCACGGTCGCCCTAAGTACGTTCTGAAAGCATGAACCACCGGCTTGAGATCCGGGGCTGCTCGGATTTGTGATTGGTGGATTGAAATTCCTGTGTTTTGATTTGGATCGTTTCGACCTTGAGCCGTGATCACATTAACTTGACCCTTCAAGGGTTTTTTCACGTAGATGATGCAGTTTTGGAAGACTACAGCTGCATTGCCGAAAATGAAGTCGATTGTGCCGAAAATGTAACACTCTCTATAGAATTGCCTTTGCGAGAGGACCATAAGGGTGTCTTGATATCCGTGAAAGGCACACCGGAAGAAGACGGCGAGATCGGAGGCCGATCGGAGAGCCACCGCCTGACCCATTTTCGGACCGGCTCGATTGACGAATGTAATATCCCTAGCTATGAAGGCAAGACCATCGATTCCTTGATCAAAGATTAACAACATAGAAAGAGTAGCAACATTAGACTATTGGTCATCGAATTAAATTGTCATAGTGAATAAATACGAGAGAGAAAGAGAGAGAGAGAGAACCAGCAGTTGCAGAGTTGTAGGTTGTAAAGCCTCTTCCAACGCTTCTATCACTTGTAATTATAGTCTTTTTCATCCCATCACCAAGCATCATAATGCGATTATTATCGGTTCCAACTTCAATATTTTCTCTATAAATACCACTTTTGACATGTATTATAAACCTTCCCCTCCCAAGTCTCTTCCCCGCCGCCTCAATTGCCGCCTGAACCGTCGTGAAATTCCCAGACCCGTCTTTGGCGACCACCAGATTCGCCGTCAGAGTCGAAGAAGCCAACAACTTCAGATCGCCGCTCACCACCCAACTCGGATACTTTTGACCCTTCGCCGGAGAACCATCTTCTTTGCTTGTTGAATAATTTAATCTTTCCTTGTTAACATCCAACATAATTCTGTTAATAGCCAAACTATTGCTGATAAGCTCCGACACATTTGCCGACGTGATTCGGCTGATAAAATCCAGAACGTGAAGTTCTTTTGCACTGGTGCGACATGTTTCGATGTTCGTTAGGGCAGCACTAAGCCATGTTTGTACATCAAAGTCGGAGCAACTTTGAGACTTTCTCCGGCCGTGAAGGATTCTTTCGAGTTGAAGTATAGTGTTATCATAGAGCTTCAAACAATCCGACCAAACAGCCCTCTGCCGATCATTTTCGCAATTTTTGCCAACCGCCCACTCATAATTTCGGGTACTGAGAGCTCTTTCCATGGCCACTTGCACCGCCAATTTTCGAAACTCAGATAAGCTTTTCAGACTAAAATTATCGCGGCCGATGTAGTACTTGCATGCTTCAGGGTGCGGCGTTTTGTTACACCACCACCCAATGTCGCCGGAATGACTTTCCGGCACCGCTTTCCGGAAGCTTATAACTAATATCAAGACTAAGAAAACGACGTTCAAAGTGAAAGTGGCAGCCATCTCGGAGAGCTTGATTTCTTCATTTTTCCGTTCGGAATATAAAGAGTTTATGCTTCCAGATAGTTTATTTCCATTTGCTTCCATTGTACAAATAGAGACGTAACTGTGCAAAGAATGTAAGATTAAAGTCAACTACAAAAAAACTATAAAGTAACAGACCATTTATTCTATGATTATATAACTCCAAAACAATTAACCCTAAGACATAACTAATAGGTCACCTTATGCATGGGTGGGTTTTGATGTCCTTCAGGTCACGCTCAAAAACCGACACGGTTGGATATGTTCTCCTCCCATCGTAATCGATGAACAGCTGATCAATCTTTCCGAATGATATAAAATTTTAAATTTTAGTGTAATTTTTAGGGTTATTATCGCTGCTAATGTAGACATTATTCAAGTTGAAGAGTTGTAGCGTGTATTCACAAGTCGTACAGAAATACATATATAACTGAATGCTTTAGATTGGCTCCTAAGTATGAGAACGGAGGAAATGATTACTTGAAAGGAAAAACAATTTAAATCCTACAAAAATAATAGAATTATAAGACTTTCTGGTGTGAATTGTGGCTTGCAGACTAAGCTGAAGACACACGTAGTAAACGTTGCAGTTATTTAATTGGTAAATGTAATTGGTGGCGTTGTGTAGTGTCGTGACCTAAAAGGAAACCCGAGACAGATTTGGAAACGAATAGGCACGTAACTGGATGGACCGGTCCAAATCTTTGAGTTAAAAACTCGAATCACGATTGCTAAAAGATTTAAGTTTGAATCGGTCCCTTAATCACATCTCGAATGTAGGGGTGGGTGTCACGGGTTGAGTTTGATTTTTGACTACCGATCAACAATGATAACCAAAGCATATCTGATCCAATATATATACGGGTTGAGTTTGATTGTGACTACTGGTCGGCAATGGTAACCGAAGCATATCTGATCTAATATATATCAACCATAGCAAATAACCAATTTGCTGGTTAACGTTGTTTGATTCATGTAGACGAATACAGCAATGACAAAACGAAGTATCTATAACTTATGAAGTTTTATACAATGAATATGGATAGTGGTTTAAATGTAAAACAAAGATATTTGATTTTAGGGTAATTGTCACATAACACCTTATAGTTATGAGTATTTTTTTAATGATACTTTAATTTTTTTAATTATATTAATTGACATCTTAAAGTACGAGTAATTTTCAAATGATACCTTAAACTTTAAACTTTAGCCAACGACATCTTAAAGCATGACCATATTCTCAATTGATACCTTCAATTTAAAAGTTTCATCAATAGAGTCAATTCATTTAAATTTACCTACAAAAGATAGAGTAAAATTAGAAGTTTTATCCGGTGATGATCGAACTTCAAGGTGTCATGAATTGAGAAATACTCTTAAATATAAGGTGTACATTGATAGACACCATTGATAGACAAAAAAATTATATTGTTTTAGATTTCATTAATTTGATAAACTTCTTTGACTTAACATCGCAATAATGTGATCATTTTTCATGAACATAGACTTAAAAATATAATGCAATGAACATATTGTCACATATCTAGAATATTAATAACAAAAATTATTCATGTGATCATAAAAATACAATATTCTTATTGACTCAACTCTTAGTGGATGGCCACTAAACATAACTAACAAAGGTACTAAATTTAATATGTATAATATATAGTATTTGTATTACTTATAAGTCATGTACCATCAATCAAATATATTTTTCTTCGATTAAGTCGAATTACTCAAAAAAGAATGCAAAAAATATGTAGAAAGATATTCCGATTTTTATGTTATATCGGCCTTGTAAATGAGTCATTCACTTATTGATTTTGTAGTTTTATGCTAAATAATTTGAAAAAAAACGTGAGTAAACAATAAGTAGGGGTGAACATTTTAGGTTCCGCAATAGTTGGAAGTGAAGAGATCTGACAGCTCTTTGATTTTTAAATTTAAAAGACCGAATATAGGGGTTGACATTGGATCGGATCAGATCGGATTGTTGTCCATCCAATCCGATCTGACAAACGTCGGATTGTAGATTGTAATCCTATCGGATCGGCGCAAATCTATAATCTGATCCGATCCAACGCCCAACACAACGTTATCGGATCGGATCGGATCTGCCCGATTCACTTTCCAGAGAAGTTATGGGGTCGACACAATATGCACTAAGGGTCGACACAAAACACTAAGGGTCGACACAAATTATGAAAGACTAAGCTTCTGTTGTTTACAAGGGTCAACACAAAACACTATGGGTCGACACAAGACACTATGGGTCGACACAAATTATGAAAGCCTAAGCTTCTGGGATCGTCGTCAATCCGACTATGATCCGATCCGACTAACGATCCGAACGTCGGATCTGAAATTGATTTTTCCCACCGACTACCTTTGTCCGATCCGATCCGATCCGATTGGATCATCGGATTGAGTTGGATCCGCCCAGCCCTAACCGAATATGTGGAGGAAAATTGCGAGAACCAAACCAAATTATGGTTTTGTGCCAAATTCGGTTTTGTTTTACTCCATAAAATAATTTATAGTATATAGGCTTTAAAAACAATAATACGAAATTGTAGATTTTTAAAATTAAAAAAAAAAAAATTAGCAAAATATAAAATCGAGCTACAATACTAAATTCAATGAATTGAATTAAAAGTCCAAACAAGTTACAATATTAATTAAAAGAAAGCATATGATCCATAACAATAACTAACTAAAATATCAAATCAAAATAAACTACTAAGTTAGATAAAGACAATTAAGTCATATTTATCGAATTAAATAAAAGAAAATACTATCTACATTGAACCTATTATTTATATTTTCTATTTATTTTTTTAATTATTTCTCAGTTGGTGGAATTTTATTCCTATAAATCACCTGCATCTTCATCGCTAACACACAGCCCACGACTCCTAAAACAAAATCCAGAGACAAAAACTATGGAAGTTTCATTGTCATCTCCCTGTGTTATCAAGAAAATCATTCTTGCCGTTCTGATCTTTGTCTCAAACCCCAACACTTTTGTTCCGGCCGCAGCCGTCTCCACCACCGCCGCCACCAATTCCGTCCAGAACTACAAAGCCTACGTTCAAAAGTCATGTTCTTCAACGATATATAAAACCCTTTGCTATGCTTCTCTCTCTCCATATGCTTCGATTATCAAATCTAACCCACAAAAGCTTTGCAACGCAGCAATTATCGTAGCCCTAAACGCTGCCACCAATGCTTCCTCCACTGCCTCAAATCTATGGAAGCAAAGGTTATTGACTCGATTGGAGAGCCAAACTGTAAAAGACTGCGTTGAGAACATCAATGACTCGGTTTACCAGCTCAAGAAATCCATGAACGCATTGAGCAGACTAAACCGTTGGAATGCGCGATTTCAAATGTCCAGTTTAAAGACATGGATAAGTGCTGCCATGACGGATCAGGAGACTTGTACGGATGCTTTTTATGAGGAAAAAATCAGTGCAGAGGTGAAGAACAAGATCAAAAATGGTATTTTGAATGTTTCTAGGTTAACCAGCAATGCACTGGCTCTGGTCAATGATCTCAAATACTAAAGGGGAGATATGTTTTGTTTTTCTTTTTCTATTTTTATCTTGAATTTTCTTGAGATGGATTATACGTCCTCCTGATATTATTATCATAAATTAAAACAAATATGTTCTTTTGCCAAAAGCTTGACTATTTTTACATTTTGAACTTGTTCTCGTTTGTGAGAATCATTTCTGTCAATGCTCTCAATGATCTTCGACAGAAGTTAAAGAAGAACGGACATGACTCGAGAAGATACCCTTCCCCTCAAGACCATATTAAAGTACATTCATCTAGGATTTGCAATGGTTTGGAGCAAGTACCTTCCATTGGAATTGGATATCCTAACTAAGAACAAATAACTAGAACATTATTTTAAAAATTAAGGATTGTAGAATTTGTTAATTTAATGGCAACCCATCTTGTTAATGCAGTAGAAGAAGCAAACTTTGTTATTTTAAAATGTAGAAAATGAAAAACTTGACGCAGTTTCTAGGCCAAGAAGTAAATATTAGATTGAAACAAGTAGAGAACTTTACAGCTAAAATCATCGTCATTTTCTAGCTAAAATTTCAGGACACTAAGTCTCTAAAAGGGATAGATTGATGACGCTCGCCCTATAAAAAAACATTGTAATATTCCGTTGACGTTCACTTGTGTTTTGGTTCACTAAGCAAATGAATTTGGCCCTTTGATTTGTCTCGGCTGCTTTGCATCAAATAGAGTTTGGTTCTTTTTTTTGCCCGCACGGACATATCTCAGTTAACTCGAAGATGGTAGATTAGATACAAGAGCTTAGGTTCGACGTCTGCGATGTCAGAGTTGTTACCTTTAATATTGGAGTAGCTCCTAAGGATATCAGGTAAATGACTCCTATCTCTAGATCGCTGAGTCACTGTGATTTAACCCTTCATAAATTATCGGGCCGAAATATAACGTCACAAGAGCGGCTAGAAATTTTGCAGTACAAGGTTGGGTTCTTTTAAGAAAGTAGTTTTTTAATTATTTATAGAGCCAGAGAAAAGTTTCATGATTTGTCTCGGTATCCAAGTTTGTTGCTGTGTCGCCATCAAGAGGAAAGTTGTTCCGTTGTCGTTTCATCCATTCTTGGTGAAATTAAGGTAAAAAATTAAGAAAAGATCTAAATTTTAAATAAATAAATTGATTGAAACTTTGGTTTTGAAAAATCAAATTCAAATTTTTCAGAGGCATGTTCTGATCTTCACTTGAACACAATTTGCGTCTGAACATGAGTTTAGGAAGCTCAAATTTTATTTTTTTAAAACTCATCCTCAAATCGATCTATTTATTCTAAATTCAGACTCATTTTTTATTTTTACTCATTAAATTAAAGACATTCAAAAAGGGAAAAGGTTAAAACTTTTATTTTATTGATAATATTAAATTACTATGGACATTACGATTAAAAAATTTAAAACAATTACAAAAGTAGATTACAATATATTATTAAGACTAGTAAAACTAACGAAATTAATTCTTATTATTTTTAAATATTTAATGAAAAAGATAAAAACCGAATATAGAATATAATCTCCTGTCTGATCCTAATCATTTAATAATCTAGTCTTTCAAAAATAATAATCCAGTTTTAATTACTCTAATTTCAGTTCATGGGCAACTACTCTATATTCTTGAAGTCTAGGGAAGGGGGCCCACCACTTGCCATTATCTTGGTTTTAGACTGCAAGGTTGAGTTTTAGTCAACTCAGCGACAGGGCTAGGATAAGACGAACAAATATATTCATTTTTTTTTATATTTAATTTAAATTATTATATTATTAGTTAATGCTTAGACGGTTAGACCTAACACAATCTAAATTAAAATTAAAATAATGTAAAAGGAGAATATACCCGTCCGTATATTTATGGCTACATTAATTTGGACCATATAAATTTTCATTGAACAAAATAATTGCTATTAAACTCTAAATATTCAAGCTGTTTACTGTACAAGTACATCATTTATTGGACAATTTATTATTTATTTTAAAAATATTTAAATTTAAAATACAATTATTAGTATCAATAATTTGCCGTCGATGCAATTACTTTTTATAATTCAGAACTTTAATTGTATTAGTGTAAATTTGATATTGCTAAACACTCTAACGTAATATCTATTCTGGTTGAAGCGAAATCAAACAAAATCGGGCATGAAGTATACACGTTCAAACCTAATTATAAGTATAGCTATAACATAAAATCTAGATCCTTGGTCTCTTTGGCAAATCTTGGCTCAGTTCTGTGAAGCAAACTTATGGATCAGAGCAAGAGCGTTGCTGGTGAACCGTCCAACGTTCACCATCCGTGCTCTCAACGATGTTTTCACCCGTCCATTCATTCCGCTCCCGGCGAACCCATCGGAGCACGTGTTCTCCGCCGTCAGCGCCGTGCTCACCCACGTCGCCACGTTGCTCATCCGCCATTCGAACTCATTGCTCTTCGAATTCCCGGCGCGTTTCATCTCCTCCAGCGATCTTGCCAGCCGGCTCACGGTCTCGTCGATCTCCTCTGCGCAGTCTTTGATGGCTGCGTATTCTCTCGCTTTCAGCCCCCTGAACCGGGCCAGTTTGGCGATGAACGATTTTGTTTCTTGCGCCTTTGTTAGGCTGACGAATAGCGCCGTCTGTGCTAGTTGGCGTGGGCTCCGCTTGATCGTGGCGGCGTAGATGGAAAGAGATTGGACGCAGAGGTCAGGGTACCGCGTGGCGGTGCAGTAGCCGGAGATGAAGCTTGGTGCGCTGCCGCGGGTGGCGGCGGAGAGACGGAGAACGGTGAGAATGGTGAGTGTAAGGAGGAGGAATGAAGCTCTGGCCATTAACTTCGAGCGTAGAGGACAGTTGGCTGAACTGCCTTGTCCAAGGAAGCTAAGTAGCTGGCTATTTATTGAGAAAAATGGTAACGCATAATTCTTTTTGTAATCGTTAAAATAATAAAATATAATAAAAAAGAGGACATTTAAATTGAGTCAAAGATCATAAATAGCTAAGACTTAGGAGTGCGAATTTGTCAAGTTTGGTATTTGAACAAATCAGGTCGTACCGACATTACTTTATCNTATATATATATATATATATATTTGAATTATTTGTTGTCAAATACTATATATATTCTTATATTAAAATAATATATTTATTATTTTTTAATCATATAGTATAAAAATTAAAATAATATATTTCTGTAAAATAAAAAATTTTAAGTATGATTTGGCTCGTTAAACTTGCGCGTTATGACTCATTAAGCTCGATCGGTTCGTTAGGCTCGTGGCTCGCTAGCTGACTTCAGTTTTTTTTTTTTAAATGCCCATTAGGGTTGACTCTGTAGGCTCGCTCGTTAAGCTTAATAAGTTCGACGAATTGAATTTTTCAAGAGTTAGCTTGGCCAACTCAGTTCATTTGCTATTTCCTTGATGTGCAACGGGAGCACATCACTAATCTAGCGCCGAGGAGTACCGCCAAATTTGCTAATTTGTGTGCTCGTTTTGTAGGAAACATAACCTCGGAGTCACCCACGGAGAACGGCCAAGAAAAGCCCAAGGCGTCCATCATATGGCTAGACACGAGCGTGACCGAACATATCGGGCCGGACATGGCGGCCCATGCCGCGAGACACGCGACCTTGACCGCGCACGCCGCGACCTTGACCATCACACACCGGGCCGGACATGGCGGCCCATGCCGCGGGACATACGAGCTTGACCGCACACGCCGGGCCAGACACCACGACGTTCACCCAGAACGCACACGCGGGCCGGACATAGCGGCCCATGTCGCGACCAGCAACGGATCGACCGGGCCACGTGACGTGGCCCACGCCGAGACCCATTAGGGTCTTGGCCAACTTCAATAAGTTGTCGAGCGCCACATTTCCTTTCAGAAATTAGAGACTTAGAAGAGTAAGAAGAGCAAGCCCAAGTCACGAAAAGACGAAGTTTAAGGCCCGCAATCCGACATGGCCGAAGCCCATGCAACACTTAAAGAAGCCCAAGACATCCTTCAAATTTGACCGTGTCAAATCTTCAAGGATAAGATATTTCGGCTAGAAAATAACAAACAAGAGGATTTGGGGAGATTCGCACGCACAAAATCCCATGAATCTTGGAGATACATATCTCGGCCGAGCGCACCCAACAGCGCGCCCGGCAGCACCCACCCGCGCACGCACCCGACCGCGACCCGGCCGCGCCATCCACAACGCTGACGCACTCCTTGCGCACCCGGATCCAGCTGCTTACCGATAGCGAAGACGCGCGCGCCCGAGCACCCGGACCCGGCTACAACCGACGACACGCAATCCCGCAAATCTCGCGCCACCGATCCAAGCCTTCACGATCCTAGACGTCCAACTCGATCAACGGCTTACGATTCTTACTCAGTATTTTCCTTTTATGTTTTTGTCTATTTAAGAGGCACCTAGCATCTATTGAACTTAGTGAATTTTTATCAATACAAGTGCTTCTAGCCTTTTGATAATTCCCTCAAACGTCGATCCTTCTCCGGTGAGTCATATCCGGCCAAGTCTCGACAACCCTCGTCCGTGAACGGTGAGTCATATCCGAACACGAACTAGATCAACCTTTCTAAACACTTAGATTGCTCAAGTGTTTAGATCGACCGCACCATATTCTCCTAAATTCCATCCCGTTTCCCGAGCCATCAAATCTCCGCCACCACCGATTCCGGTTCTTCCACTACCCTCCGAACCACCTCCATTTTTATCCGTGCCATTACCA
>QAOC01038643.1:7197-26156 GCA_003255005.1 Begonia fuchsioides | reverse complement strand
TTGAGTTGGCTGTCCCCTTAGGTGGACTCAAGTTTGTGGACTCTCAACCCTTGGAATCGAGTTGGCTGTCCCCTTAGGTGGACTCAAGTTTGTGGTCTCTCGTTCCTTGCCAGGAAGCCCCAACGATAAGGATATATGGAAATTAAAGTACAGAAATACCCCAAATGAAAAGAAAAGAATATGTTTTACAAATTCATATCATGTTTGCATTCATGTATTTCATGCTTTACTTACTGAGCACTAGGCTCATAGATGAACTTTGTGGTGTAGGTGATGTTAACGTTCAGTTGACGAAGTGCTCCCATGACCGTGACTACGTGGCTATTAGAACGATGTTGTCCAAGCAACGAACGAGAGGATTTTTATTTTAATGTATTTTAGAACGATCATGCAATCATGTATTCCTCCAAAAGAGATTTAAATTATGTGTTTCAAAGTCTTCCGCTGCTACGTTTTACAAATGCATGATCGTAAACCAAAATTTTTTATCATCTTTTTATGAAAAGAAAAGTTTACGAAACGGTACGCTATAGGGCGTTACATAATATTAGTGTACAAGTTAAGTATTTTTACGCTATCAAATGGTTCAATTAGAAATTTGTTTGAAGTGATACATACTAAATTAGGAGTAAGAAAGGAAGGCGAATCAGAGTATGACACATATAACTATAGTATTAGTACCAAATCATGATTAAGACATAATTAGTGAAAATTATGGGGTCATTAAAGTTTACTAATCATGATTAATTAATTTAACCCTAAGGATTAGCTTAGAACAAATGTGAATTAATTAGTTAAGCTAAGTATGATTTAAATAATGATAATGGAGGTATTTTAGCAATTAATAGAACAGGTTATGATAAAATTGTAAAAGTAAATGGATCAATTTGGAAAAATAGCAATTTCACCCGATGAACCATCTACAGATATTGGAGGATGGCTGATGATCAGCCATTTTCGTGCTGAAGAGAGAGAAGGGGTGAAAGAGAAGGAGAACTTGACAAAAAAGAGTTTAGAGAGAGAAATTGAAAGTTGAAAGGGAAGAAGCTGAAATTGGTCTCCAATCCTTTGAGAAGAAGTGTTCCTCTCATCAAGAGGAATATATTGAGCTAAAAATCAGGAGGTATGACCTTATGTTACGTGGTTTAGAGTGATTATGATTATTCACATGATTACATTAATGATAAGTTAGAATTATGATATTATCAATGACTTTGTAAGTTGGTTATGGTGATACACGAAAATTAAAAGTTTTTATCCATGGTTTGGTTTATTGGTTAATCAATCATGTTGGAATAAAATATAGATGTTTATGAATGATGGCAATTTGGAATTAGTAGAGGGTATACATATTTTATCAAAGTTACCACAAAAGTGTAAATTCTGTACAAATTAAGATTTCGTATCTGAAACTAATGATAGACTAATCTCATGCCCTAGATATTTTAGCACGTTAAATTATACACTTTGAGTGACGTATAGGCTTTGGAGTCATAGACACGTCTGGTTCAAGGTGCTCCATGTAGTGGGTTTTTGCTCGAGAGTGAGGGAGTTTTCCATTTCGCAAAAAAAATCCTTTCTCATTAGATTCTTTAAGGCCTTCCAAGTTCTAACTTCATCTTCTCCATTTATAATTCTCTCCTCTTTAAGATCTTGCCACCAATTATAAGTGTCACCAACAAAACTACTTGAGGCTACACGAACTTTCCCTATATTCGAGTAGTTATTACATGCAAAATGTGTTTCAACTAAATTCAACCAACAATAATATTCTTCATCATCAAATGCCCCTCTAAAGGAAAAATTCCAACCTCAGAATAGTTTTTCACATGATTATAGGCTGCAAACCATGAGGTTTGAAGTGAAACAAAAGACTTCTCAAGCTTCCTATGGCTTCTTGGTGCGGTTGACTTATCTTTTTGTTTTTATCTACTCCCAGTAAGATTTATGGTTAGCTCCTCTTCAAGTGTTCATTCTCAAACTCAAAAGTTAACCAAAATAAGAGTCAAATGGAAGAATGGGAAGGGATTGGAGGCTCTGATACCAAATGACAGGAAAATTGGATGGAGAAACAAACATTTTCTAGATTCGGGTGGAGAAAGGTGGAAATCCGGATGAGCAGAAAACAAAGGGAACTTGTGGATAGCAGATTTAAAAAATGGTGGTGGTATTTGGCTTGAACTTTTGAAGAGGCTTAGATGGGGAGGGGTATAAGGTGACCTCGAAATATGAAAGAAGTCTCACGAGTAGAATGGAAGATATGTAGACGGGAGTGAAAATGGATAGAATGTAGCCAGAAAATGGTATGTGCGGGTAGATTTGGAAAATATGAGCTTTCGAGATGAAGAATGGAAGGAAGAGCTAATGATCTACACACTCACCCTCAAGACCACAAGTGTGGCTGGAGATATGTAGTAAGGATAGGTCCTCCTAGCTCGGAAGGATGACCAACTCCGGGTTTGTTCTCGGTTGCCGAAAGTCCACTGGGAAGGCCGAGTCTTGGGATCGGAAGATCGACAAGGAAATTGACAATGCAAAGCAAAGTTTTTCAAATTAACCAAAACTCCCCACAATGCTCAGAGAGTTGAGCTTAAAACATGCACAAAGCTGCATGGGAAAAGGACTCAAATCGGATGGCTCATGGAAGCTTACCCGATTTGACCACGCACACAAAAAGGAGGGAAAAGTGACCCCTTGACCAAACTGATTTGGGAAAACTCTAGGTCAGCATCCCCACCTGCGTGAGCCACCCTAGAGCCACCCAAATACAGCCTAATTAACAGGGCTGCCACTCCTAAGATGATACCCTAAGGGAGTCAAAAGACTCTCATGCAAAGTAATGCAAAAACCAATGTTAAAGTTTGTGCACAAAAAGAAACACACAAAAACTTAAAGTAAAAAGTCTCCCTCCTCCACTTCAATTGGTCTTGGGCTTGCTTTCCATTGGGCTGGTCTTCTTATAATCCTCCTCAAAATTCCCTTGGAAGGTCCAACTCGGGTTCGGGATATTAACAATGTCTGCCGGCTTCTCTATGTAATTCAGAGAGTGCTTGGGCCTCTCTTGGTCCATTAGGTTTGGTTCCACAATGCTAAATCCTTGCATAAGCTTCCCTACAAAAAGAGAACACGTGTTAGAAAATTCCTGAGCTCGGGCTCGGGTAATGGCTCTGTGATGTTCGGTTAAGGGTGAGGTATTTCGGGGCATGTCATTTATGTTTTAAACCCTTGTAAAAACTTTGATAAAATTTGAGCCACATGTTATTCGTATTTTACATGAATCAGCCGACCTATTCATGCAAGTGTCTACCGCTCACGCACTTATGTACACTTTTTTTGAATGCATTACATTAACCGTACATTTTACACCTATACATATACGATAAGACTATGCATGAAATGTTATTACATTTTGAGTTTTGAATTTCAGGCTTTTGCCTTCTAGGCTTAAGGCTTAGGGCTTTGGCTTTGGCCTGTGTTTTGGGGTTTTGATTTGAGCTTGAAGCTTAAGGCTTAGAGCATTGGGCTTACTTTTTAAATCTTTGGCCTTTGGACTTTTTGCATAGGACTTTTAGCTTTGGGAACATGACTTTGATTTGTGTGCCTTAGGGCTTTAGGCTTTGGGGTAAAGGTTAGGGATTAAATTTTTGTCTTTGAGAGTTGAACTTTGGTATTTTGTTATTTTGGTTTTTCATTCAGGCTTTGGGCTTTTGGCTTAGGGCTCAAGGCATGGCTTAGGACTTTTGATGAGAACCACATGTATTTCAAATAAGAGACCCTTCAACAATGTGAAAAAAGATACATGGATTGCCTTTGAATCAAGTACGAGGAACTTAACCCCAATGAAACTTTATCGACAAAACCTAAGTTATCAAACAAGGAGCTTGACACAGACAAAACTTGTCGGTAAGAACGAAAGCTATCAAAGTTGATCTATCAAGAATTAACTTGATGAATATCGAGTTCTTCGCAAAGAACTAAAGAGAAAATTTTCTCCAAATACTCAAGGTGAATTAATCATAAAAGTTGTGTCTTTCACAATAACTTGCATGCCTTTAAATAAGCTACATAATTTCTAAGTAAATTAGGAATTAGAAAGATATTAGATAACTAAAATATCTTTGGGAAGATTTTCAAATCTGCCAAAAGATTTACTTACTGGTCAAGTAAAATTTAATTTACTTGGTGGTCAAGTAAAAGTTATTTCCTTTGTAGCACCCGCACTTTTTGAAACATGTTATAAGTAAATTATCAATGTACATTACTTATGTAGTTTTTGGTACAAAATGTTTTGTTATTAAAGTTAGATTAAGATTGTTGATGAGCAGCTTAGAAGAGGTGCAATGGATTGTTGACACCTCGTGATTACTTTCCACCAAAAATTAGGATAAATCAAATTAATGTTATTAAAGTTAGATTAAGATGATTGGTGTCTTTGAGGAGCAGCTTAGAAGAGATGCAATGGATTGTTGACACCTCGTGCTTACTTTCCACCTCCACCTTACATTATTTACCTTTTGATTTTTTAACCCTAGCTAAACCTCATCTTCAGACATCTTTGAGCTACGAAAATGCTCTCTCCCTCTCTGTATTTTCTCCATATTTGAGAGTTGTGGTGGAGTTTTGGTTAGAAGTTAAGGAAGAAAAGAGTTTTGTGCACCTAAAGTGAAGTTAGTCCACCCTAAAACCAAGGAAAGAAAGGAGAGGAGAAACCCACGATCAAGGGTAAAGGATTTGATGTTCTCTGTTCTAAGGTATCAATCTCACTCTAAAATGATATTTAAGTTGATGTATTAGGCTTTAGTGGTTGATTGTGCATGATTTGCATGTATTTTGTCAAGTTATGCAAAATTTCAGACAATTATGTGCTGTTTCGGAATTTGAATTTTTAAGTGGTCTTCAAGTGGTCAATTAACTTTGCCCCCTTCAGATGATCTAAATTAGACATAATAAGGATGATTTTGACGCTTGAATAACTTTAAATGGATTAGTATAGCTCAAGTTACAGAGGTTTGAAGTTGCTACAAAAACAGGGCATTTCCGAGATTTCTCATTTGAGTTTCTTTTATGGTATTAGAGTTACCAAGTAATCAAGTGGAAGAGTTTAAGCTATCAAGTGACCAAGTTTAAGCTAAGGACCTAAGGTAAGTAAACATTGCTTGTCTTTGGCCTAGCAATAGGTCTACATTACAAAGAGTAGTAATTGAGGATTTGTACGAATTGTTATAGTTAGAATATGACTTTTATAAATCATGCACGATACTGGAATGTTTGGGGTGTAACGCACAATACACCGACCTCAAGGCATTTGAGGATTGTTTGTGTGCATGTTTTTTATTGATTGATTATTTGATTTATTGTATTAGAATTTAATGTCATTACTTGAGGGTATGCTAGAATCGTATGTCGCCATGTTCATGCATCATGTTTTCATTGAAGTACGAAAATGTTTTACATGCATGATTTATATTATGTAACCCAACTAAGTATTGAAGGTGAAATTGAGTAAAGCTGCCTCGACAGAGGCCATATCAAATCCTCAATTTCGTCATACTTTCAATATTTAATGCATAATGTACGTAATTATTTAATGTTCTGGGTGGGATTGAACTTGGCTGTCCTATATTGCGGACTGTACGGTTGCCATTAATTTGGCTGTCCTGGACATATGATGCCTTTCATCCCTGTATGATGTGTTGCCCACACTAAAGTAAATACGTGAAAATAAATGAAATAAATGTATATGGAAAAATTGCATGGTTTTATAAAATGCATAGTCATGTAGTTCATGTTTAGGACACTATATGTTACTTACTGAGCCTTAAGCTTATTAGATTAAGCTTTGTAATGTAGGTGATGACATTGAAAGTGAAGAGTTTACTCCTGGTTCTTAGATGGATGCAATGGAGGGAGTATGTCTAGTGCAGATGTTTGGGATCGTTAAGCGAATTTGACCGGTGGTGTGACATCTAAAAATGAACTTATATGTGTTTTGAAAGTTGCTTTTAAGAATGTCTTTTGGTATTTTGTAAAATAAGTGTTAGTAATGGTTTGTAAAACTTATGTTTTGTTAAAATGAAATGTAAATTGTGAGTTTGTTTTATATATTAAATGGGTTTGCTTCTAATAAAGTTTTCTGCTGTATTTTAACGTAAATAAATTAATTGACACATTTTTGTTAAAATAAAATGTTTTAAAAAATAATAATAATAATAAGTATAGAGAAAGATGAGACGTTACATCCTTTGCCCATTTAATATCTTGTAGTGTGCTAGGGCTCTTGGCTTGTATTCTTGACCTACTTGCACGATATCAATATCTTCTTCAACACTTTACATAATAAACATTTTGCTTTGATGTTGAATAGATTCTTTCATTTGGATTTACATAAAATGCGCTTCATGCATTTTCTTGGTTCTTGACTATGTCATTGGGCCTCCGATTCCTTGCAATTTGTCTTGTATCATCACTTGAGCCGCATCATTCCCTCCTTCCTCAAAAAAATTCATCCTCAAATCTCCTGCATCATACAAAGATAAGTCACTAACATTGAAAGTGGTACTTACACTATCATATTCACTTGGCAAATCAATTATGTAGGCATTGTAATTGATTCACTCAACACTTGAAAAGGACCATCTCGCCGAGGTTGCAACTTATTTTTCCTTCTACTTGCAAATCTTTCTTACCTTAGGTGAATCCAAACTCCATCTCCAGGCTCGAATACGACTTTTGTTCAGCTTTTATTTGCTTGCCGCCCATATTGCTCATTTACAAACTCATTAGTAGCCAAAGGTAACATATCCATAGGAGTTAAAGGATTAAAACAATACACTATTTAAAATGGTGAATAAGATGTAGGTGAATGAATGACTCTATCATATGCAAATTCAACATATGGTAGACACTTCTCTCATTGTTTTAAATTCTTAGAAATAATTACTCCTAACAAAGTAGATAGTGTTTAATTAACTACCTCGGTTTGTCCATCCGATTGTTGATGTGCCACGGTTGAAAAAAAACTTATTGTTTAACTTATTCCACAAAGTTCTCCAAAATTGACTTAAAAATTTAATATCTCGATCACTCACAATTGTTTTTTATAAGCCATGGAACCGCACAATCTCTTTGAAGAATAAATCCGCAACATGTATCATTAGTTTTGGAGCATGCAGTAAAATGTGCCATCTTACTAAACCTATCAACAACTACGAAAATACTATCCTTTGTAATTTGTGTTTTTTGACAAACCAATAACAAAATCCATCAAAATATCAATCCAAGGTTGACTAGGAACTGGAAGAGGAATATATTTTCCGTGTGGTTTGATTTTTTATTTAGCTTTCCTACACTTGATACATTTATCACAAATTAGTTACATCATGTCTCATTTTTTGCCAATAAAGGTGCTAACATAAAACATTTAAGATTTTTCTCACTCCAAAATATCTCATTAATCCTCCCGCATGAGTTTCCCTAACAAATAGTTTTTTTTAATAAACATTTAGGAACACAAAGTTTATCTTTTCTAAACAAATAAAAATCATGTCTATAATAATCTAAATAAGTAATCTTTTTGCATAATTTACAAATTTAACCAAAATCCAAAACTACTTCATAAAATTCTTTAATTAATTCAAATCTAAACAATTTAGATTGTTAGGAGAATAGAAGTACGTACTTTCGAGATAATGCATTAGCAATAATATTTTTCTTACATTTCTTGTACTTTATAACATATGGAAAGGTTTTAATGAATTCCATCTACTTTGCGTGCCTTTTGTGTAATTTCGCTTGTGACTTTAAATACTTTAAACTTTTATAATTAGAATGAATAATGAATTCTTGACATGCCACGGATTGACATACCGAATGGAGCAATCACCCGAGCCCGANTTGGATCAATGATGAGGAAGACCTCAAGGTTACCGAGCAAGTATGCATTGATTTCTCTATTGGAAGTTACAAAGATAAGGTGATGTGTGTTGTGGTTCCCATGAGTGCAAGCCACTTATTACTCGGGAGACCATGGCAATTCGATCGGAGAGTTATGCAAGATGGTTTTTCAAATCAATATTCCTTCAAATTCAACGGACGATCATTCAAATTAGTCCTCTCGAACTGGCTCAAGTGGCCAAGGATGAACTTATTAAGAAGGAGAGCTTGGCCAAAACAAATTTGTTTATGCCTCAAAAGAAAGAAGAAGAAGTTAAACTGGTTGTTGAAAAAGAAGCCGAACAAGTGGAAGAAATTGTCGGTATTGAGGATAATCACTCCTCCAAGGAATCTGAAAACTCTTGTGCTATCTTGGAGCTCCATCACGAGCCTAACCAAGAAGAAAAGATTGTGGATCTTCCGTTGGCAGCAAGTATTGAAGAAGGAACCTCAATAAAGATAGAGCTCCAACAAGCCGGGATCGCCCACCCTATGTCTCGAACGACCGTGAACTTCAGGTATGTAGATCCAATATTTACAGCAACCTCTCATCCTTGCATGGAATGGACAAATGATTTTGAAGAGCTTGTAATGGACTACCATTGTATCCAAGTAGACCGAAAGGATGAAATGGTCAAACCGAACAAGGTTGTGGCCAAAAGGTATGATCCATTTAACCAAGTGCTTAATTATCTTCATGAGATTGGCTGGATAGATAGTGGACATTTTAGTGATGTTGACGTGAACTTTTTGAAGAAGAATTTCGTGGTTGTTTTCGAGCATGCAAATTTTGGAGCTAAGGAACTTTTCTTGCAAAATTATGAACTTGCTTTGCTTAGTTGCAAAATTGAGAAATTAATGAGGGACAACTTATTTGGAATCACACATGATGATTTTAAAAGCTTTTTGAATTTCGATACATTTTGTCTACATGAATCATGGTCATTGGATACAAAAGCCTGGTGTGATGAGATACTAAATACTCGTGATCTTGAAGTTGGTACAACGGCCTTTAAAACTATTTTGCTTCCTTGGAATAAGATTATGATTGATCATGTCATTGAGAACAAGGAGAAGTATACAAGTGCGTGGTTTATTCTCTATTTTAAGATGGAAAAGTTTTTAACCAACCTTATGTTTTTGGATATTATTTTTATCTTGGGATGAACGTTTAGTTTGGGAAGAAACACATGGACGAATTTGGGTTATCAACTTCTTTTGGTGGTTAAATGGTTTACAACTTCTTATCCTTCTAACATGTGGTGATAATGTGAAGTCTTGGTGCCCTAAAGGAGTGAATAGAGAAAACACCGTGCATGGAAAGAATGATTACTTTCGAAAATCACAATAGACGTGCACCTGCCACGATTGGTTAGTAGTTCCTTTCTTGCTAACTAATAGCTCCAAAGATTTCACAGTACTTATGCATATTAGATCCCATGAATACTTGGAAGAATACATTGCTGATTATTATGGGAACACTATGGATTATAATTGGGATAGCGAAACTCATGTTGAACTAGTTATGTGGTGGCATAGTATAAACTGGATTACTGATTACTTTGGCTGAGGAAAGAATGCTGTTGTTGTGAAATGCATAGTATCTTATGAAACACCAATAGAATTGTTCATGGATGGCTCACTTTTAAGAAGGTGTCAAGCATGAAGAATTTTCAGGGTGATGAATTCAACCCAAGTACATGCAAACTCGAGTTACCTGACAATTATTAAGAGTTGCCGCCACTTCCACAAGAAAATTCGTTAGCCAGCTCCTTGGCTCGGGCTCGGGTGATGACTCTGGTAGGTTCAGGTTTTGTCAAGTGATCCAGAGGCATGTCAAAAGCGCAAAGTCCAAAGCCCATTGCTAGAAGCTCAAAGCACAAATACTAAAGTCCATAACACTTGGCCTAAAGAAAGGGCCAAAAGTCCAAGGTCATCCATTAAGCCCTGCACCCAAAATCCCAAGCCAAAAATCCATAATCCTAAAGCATAAATTGCAATGCCCAAAGCCTTAAAAGTAAGCCCAAAGTTCTAAGCTCCATGACCAAAGCCAAAAGCATAAATTCACTGTAACACCCTTACTTTTTGTAACAACCCTCATTTTTTATTGTAGAATTTTTTACCTTAAGATTTAAGTGTTAAAGATTCTTTTTATTGGAAGTAAGTTGGGTTAAATATACTAAAGGACTACCTTCAAGTAAGTTTCGGTCGACCCCATAATTTAGGAAGGGTCGACACAATTAGAACTTTCGGTCGACCCCAGCATCAGAGAGGGGTTGACCAAAACTAACAATGAATAGTTTTGGTCGACCCCAGGATTGAAGAGGGGTCGACCCAATTCTGTACTTTAGGTCGACCCCAGAATTTAGGAGGAGTCAACACAATTGAATACTTTAGGTCGACCCCAGGATTTAAGAGGGGTCGACACAAGCCACTCTCGGGAACACTTTCGGTCGACCCCAGGACCGAGCGGTCGACACAAATAACGCTCGAGAAATCTTTCATTCGATACAATTGGACGAGCGGTCGACACTTTCCCAATTTAAGTTGAAAAGTCAACAAAAACGTGGAGAATCCGATTGGTGGACGTAAAGGAAAGGTTGATTTTGTTTAATTAAGAGATAAAAAGACATGGTCTGCCATTTCCCTACCAGTATGGCTTCTTCTCCCTATTTTACTTTAAGTTCTCAGTCTTGACGAGAGGAGAGTGAGATTGAGGAAGTGAGTTATCCCGAGGGGAAGAGGAAGACTCTGAAGTTTTCATGAAAGTTGAGGTTCAAGGTAATTTTTCTATCCTCTGAGTTTCTTTTAAGTTTAGTAAGGATAATATCATGGCATCGGTTGAATTGATGGATAAAAATGAAGGATTTCATGTAGATTGTTAGAAAATGAGTTAAGTATGAACAAAATGCTTGCAATGTTTAGAATGCTTGCAATGTTTGAATTGTATATTTTATTGCATGTTTACGTGTTCATGCATTTTAATTGTTCATGCATCATTGTTTTAAGAAAAATACGAAAATGATTTACATGCATGATTTTCATGATAATATGCAACGGGTCGTTGAAGGAGGAGCTTGAGTTAGACTGCCTCGAGGGAGGCCAAATGGTGTCTACTCTCTCCCGTGGTACCTTCAACAATCAAATAACGAAAGAAATGAAATGAACAAAATGTACGTAATTGGTCTTTCATTTCAATTTCTTCCACTAAACAACATAGCGCTTCATGCATTTTCTTGATTCTTGACCTTGTCATTTGGCATCCAATTCCTTGCAATTGGTCTTTCTTCTTGTGATTGATTTGTGTCATCACTTGATCCACATCATTTCCTCTTTCCTCGAAAAGATTCATCCTCGAATCTCCTGCATCATAAAAAGATAAGTCACTAACATTGAAAGTGGCACTTACATTACCATATTCACTTGGCAAATCAGTTTTGTAGGCATTGTCATTGATTTGCTCCAACACTTGAAAAAGACCATCTCCTCGAGGTTGCAACTTATTTTTCCTCCTACTTGCGAACATTTCTTTCCTTAGGTGAATCCAAACCCAATCTCCTAGCTCGAATATGACTTTTGTTTGGCTTTTGTTTCCTTACTGCACATAATGCTCATTCTTCTTTTCTATATTCTCCTTGACCTTTGTATACATCTCTAACGAATTCTTCCTTTTTCTTTCCATCAAAATTAACAAACTCATTAGTAGGCAAGGGTAGCATATCCATAAGAGTTAAAGGATTAAAACCATACACTATTTCTACTTATGAATAAGATGTAGTTGAATGATTAACTCTATTATATGCAAATTCAACATGTGGTAGAGACTTCTCCCATTGTTTTAAATTCTTAGAAATAATTGCTCTTAACAAAGTAGATAGTATTCTATTAACTACTTCAGTTTGTCCATCCGTTTGTGGGTGCGCTATTGTTGAAAATAAAATTTTAGTTCCTAACTTATTCCACAAAGTTCTCAAAAAGTGACTAAAAAATTTAACATCTCGATCACTAACAATAGTTTTTGGTAAGCCATGCAACCACACAATCTCTTTAAGGAATAAATCTGCAACATGTGAAGCATCATTAGTTTTTGAGCATGCAATAAAGTGTGTCATCTTACTAAATCTATCAACAACTACGAAAATACTATCTTTTCCACTTTGTGTTTTCGGCAAACCAATAACAAAATCCATTGAAATATAAATCCAAGGTTGACTAGGAACTGGAAGAGGAATATACTTTCCGTGTAGTTTGATTTTTGATTTAGCTTTCCTACACTCGATACATTTATCACAAATAACTTGCACATCATGTCTCATTTTTGGCCAATAAAAGTGCTCACATAAAATAGTTAAAGTTTTGCTCACTCCAAAATGTCCCATTAATCCGCCTGCATGAGTTTCCCTAACAAATAGTTCTCTCAATGAACATTTAGGAACACAAAGTTTATCTTTTTTAAACAAATAACCATCATATCTATAATAATCTAAATATGCAATCTTTTCGCGCAATTTCCAAATTTCACCAAAATCCAAATCGATTTCATATAATTCTTTAACTAATTCAAATCTAAGCAATTTAGATTGTAAGGACGTTATAAGTACGTACCTTTGAGATAATGAATAGGCAACAATATTTTCCTTACCTTTTTTTTACTTCATAACATATGAAAAGGTTTCAATAAACTCCATCCACCTGGCGTGCCTCTTGTGTAATTTTCCTTGTGACTTCAAATGCTTCAAACTTTCATGGTCAGAATGAATAATGAATTCCTTTGGCCACAAATAATGTTGCCATGTTTGTAGAGTCATCACTAAAGCATACAACTCCTTGTCATATGTTGGATAATTTAAAGCAGCTTCATTAAGTTTTTCACTAAAGTGAGTGATTGGCTTGGAATCCTGCATTAAAACACCACAAATACCTTTTCCCGACGCATCACATTCAATTTCAAATACTTTATCAAAATTAGGTAACACGAGTAATGGTGCACTAGTAAGTTTATCTTTTAGAAGGTTGTTGAAAGCGTGTTCATGAACTTCGTTCCATTTAAATTCAACATGTTTTTTAACAAGATCATTCAACGGTGCCGCAATAGTACTAAAATCTTGAACAAACCTTCTATAAAAACTTGCCAGTCCATGGAAACTCCTAACCTCACTTGCATTCTTTGGTCTCGGCAACTCTTGAATCGCCTTGACTTTCTCTAGATCAATTCCTTTTGATCCTACAACAAAACCAAGAAAAACTATTGAATCCATGCAAAAATTCCACTTCTTCAAGTTAGCATAAAATTGATTTTCTCGTAAAGCAATAAAAACTAAATTCAAATGTTCAAAGTATTACTAAGGTTTTAATATATATTAATGTGTCATCAAAGTATACAACAACAAATTTTCCAATAAAAGCTCTTAGCACATGATTCATTAATTTCATAAAAGTACTTGGCAAATTAGATAATCCAAACAGCATTACTAACCACTTATAAAGACCATACTTAGTTTTAAAAGTTGTTTTCCATTCATCCACTTCTTTCATTCGTATTTGGTAGTATCTATTCTTTAAATCTATTTTTGAAAATAAATGTGCATCATGTAATTCATCAAGCATGTCATATAACCTTGGAATATGATGTCGATACTTTATCGTGATCTTGTTGATAGCTTGACAATCGACACACATTTGCCAATTTCCATTTTTCTTTGGAACTTCTTTGGGAACACATCTTGAAATTCCTGCAAATGAGTATAAACAATCCTTGGAAACAAAGGGGTTAGCTCGTTAGTAGAAAGATAAATATTCTTGTACAAGAGCACAAGTACTTGTTGCCTTACTAACATCACACTTTTCACCTCACTTTTTCTTCCTATTCCACTCATTTTCTCATTCTCTTGTTTTCTCTCTTTGCCCTTTTTTTCACTCTCTTCTTGTTTTCTCTCATGCTCTATTTTGCTCTCATCACACTTTTTTTCACTCCTTTGCTCACATATTGGCTTTTCTCTCATTTTGAAATCTCTTATAATTTTCTCTTGATCTTTACTAGCTTCCCACAGTTTAAGTGGCTTGAGAAT
Organism: Begonia fuchsioides; assembly: GCA_003255005.1. Classification (NCBI taxonomy): domain Eukaryota; kingdom Viridiplantae; phylum Streptophyta; class Magnoliopsida; order Cucurbitales; family Begoniaceae; genus Begonia; species Begonia fuchsioides. The sequence goes on along the minus strand of QAOC01038643.1, from coordinate 12,156 downwards.
GATTGTCTTACCATCTTGAACAAAGTTATACTCGTTCTTGAACCCATTATGCTTGACTCTTCGATCAAATTGCCATGGTCTTCCTAATAAAATATGTGTTGCTTGCATAGGAACCAAATCACAAAGAACCACATCATGATATTTCCCAATGGACAGAGCAATTTTAACTCGTTTAGTAACTTTGACTTCACCGCAGTCGCTCAACCACTGTAGCTTATTCGGATTGGGATGCTTTTTGGTTTCCAATCCCAACTTATCCACTAACAAAGTACTAGCGACATTAGTGCAACTCCCACTATCAATTATTAAACTACATACCTTGTTATTCACGTGGCATCTAGTATGAAATATGTGTTCTCTTTGTACTTCATCTCCATTGTACTTGGCATGAACGTTAAGCACGCGTCTAGTGACTAAAAGTTCACCTCTCATGGGTTTCTCTACCTCCACATTGCTACAATCTTGTAGTGGGGGCATTCTCACCATCACTAGAGTTCTCCCTTTCAACATCCTCATTGTCACGTATTACCATTGTTCTTTTATCTGGACAATTTAAAGCACAGTGGCCGAATCCTTGAGAACTAAAACATTTAATTTCTCGATGATAATTACTAGGAACATGTCTCTTACACATAAATGTTTTCATTTCTTCCCATGTAGAAATGGGTCTTTCATCGTGCCTTCTCCGAATTCTCACTAGTTGATCCCACCATGTACTTGCATAGTCCATCAATTTTATTGAGGCCAATTTGATTTTCTTTTCCTCAGTATAGTTGTAACAATCATAAATATGATCAATCTTTCTTACCAATTCTAAATATAATTCGGGATCACTTTTACCTTGAAAAGAAGGAATCTTCATGTTGATGTTGCTTAGATTGACTTTCAGCCATACTCATTTATCAAAATAAGAAGCAAAATAAACTATTAGCAAAATATACGGACCTCACCCACTCCCTCACGTGTTTACACTCAACCAATGTCACTCACACTCGTATTTCACTCAATTAATGGCTTTTATAAAATAGTCTCACACTCTTGCCTTTTTCCTCTCAATTTTCTCTTTTAGTTCTTTATGTAAGAACCCAATTCAGGAGAAATATTCAGCAAGTAAAAACAATCAAGATCAAACTTTTAAGCCAAAAATTCAAACTTCCAAGATCGTCAAAGTCAAACTATTTTGAAGAAATAATGCGATCCAAGGAAAACTTGTGTATAATGATGAATGATGATAATGAAGTATTGCTCTAATGATGTAAGAGCAATAAAGGCAAGGAATAACTTTAAAGTTACCAAAATTAAAAGAAATAACTTTGAAACAAATATTGATGACGGAAGTGAGTACGCACTTTTTGAAGTAACGAGATTTTTTATTTGATAATGGTAGTAACAAAGACAAAAAGAAAAAAAAAATTGTTTTTTTTTTCACCCTTTTTTGCTGTGCTTTTCCTTTTTTTCATGATAATTCTTTTTCACGTTTTTTTTTTCAAATGATTTTTTTTTGCTGTGCTTTTTTTTCTGAAAGAAAGATAAGAAATAATGAAATAAGGAAGAATAAGAAAAGATAGAAAGATAGAAAATAGAAATTAAGGAAATAAAGAAGAATAAGAAAGCTTAAATAAAGATAGAAACTTGAATAAAGGAACCAAAGCTCTAATACCAAATGATGAGAACCACTGGCATATCAAACATGAGACCCTTCAACAATGCGGAAAAAGACACTTGGATCGCCTTTGAATCAAGTACGAGGAACTTGACCCCAATCAAACCTCGCCGACGGAACCTAAGTTATCAAACAAGGAGCTTGACCCAGACCGAACTGAGGATCGAGTTCTTCGCAAAGAACCAAAGAGAAAATCTCTCCAAAACACTCAAGGTAAATTAATCATAAAAGTTGTCCCCTATTAAAATAGTTTAAATGACTTTAAATAGGCTACACACTTTCTAAACTAACAACAAGTAAATTAGGAAATCGAAAGTAATTAGGAAACTTAATAAAATAAAAAGAAAGAATTTTTGGAATTGTTGCAAGGCACTTCTGTTTTGGTAAGTTGTGTATTTTGCCAAGCAAACGACGTCCGATTTTTATGATCCAGCCTATTCAAAAAACATCTTGAAAGCAGCTACAACTTTGATGAAGAAAATGTTTTAAAATAACTTTGGGAAGATTTCCGAATCTGCCAATATATTCTTGCTGGTCAAGTAAAAGTTTGATTTAAGGGAAGTTGCATGTACTTTCCTATTTCCTTTGTCCATTCAATATCTTTTATTGGCTTAGGCTCTTGGGCTTGTGTGTTTGACCACCTTGTATGATGTCAATATCTTCTTCAAAACTTAACATAATAAGCATTTTATTCTGATGTTGAATAGATTCATTCATTTCAATTTCTTCCACTAAACAACATAGCGCTTCATGCATTTTCTTGGTTCTTGACCTTCTCATTTGGCCTCCAGTTCCTTGCAATTGGTCTTTCTTCTTGTGATTGATTTGTGTCATCACTTGATCCGCATCAGTGACAATTACCATAACCAACGTTTGAAAGTCTCGAGTAAGTGCTTCTATGTGATGGCCCCAAACGTTTCTTGTTGAGTTAGATTTTTCCCTCTTAATAAATCTTTATGCTTGTTTGAATATGGAAACTGTACTTTGTTTTTCTTTTGTTGCTAGATCTAGGAGGATTAAGATTAAGCTTTCTATGGTGTGGGTTTGGGAGTTGCATTGTATGTGTTCAAGCTGACCACTAGGTGACTGTGAGGTTGTTCATCATTTTTACCCTTTTTCCCCTTTGTTCCACTTAACACTAGTCCATCGCAGTTGGGATATGTTTTTCTTCAATTTGTTGATAATTAGGTAAATTGTTTAATTTTGTAGTTGGGTTATTTTTCCAATCTCAGCTAGGGGGCGTCATAGATGTTCTTGTTTTCGTTTCACTTTGGCAAAATTGCCTACAAAGGGCATAAGTTTGGACTTTTTTACATCTAGAACTACTAGATTTTCAATCCCTTTTTATTGCTTCACTTTGAATTTGGTGTGTGCAATCATGAAATTGATTATGTAGACTAGAAAGTGAGCCTGAATTTGTGTAGGAACCTTGAAAAAAGTGGTCATCTTTGTTTTCTTTATTTCGTCGTTCACTCTAAAAGAATTGTCTTATCTAATATCGTATTGTTTGCTTCAATTTTTTCTTTAACTTCATTTAGTTACTTGTAGGATATAAGAATTGTCTTATCTAATATGGTATTATTTGCTTCAATTTTTTCATGAGTTTCATCTAGCTACTTGTAGGATATTGTAATATGACTAGTAATTCAACGCTAGTTATTGTTTGCCTCATCAATTCTAATACATATAGATAAATGAATGAAAGTTTGAATATAGTAAAATATGAACCCTTCACTTAACCTTGTATGTTGTACCTAAATTTTGTCATTTAGCAAATTAAATATACAGTTGTAGAGGTTGATAGATGTTCTTTCATGGATTTTTTCATGGATATCCTAATTTGATAGATTTTTTTGAGAGAAAATGTATCCCAACCTAAAATATTTTTTGTCTTCTTATCACAACGACTACGAGTTTTTAAACAGTCTTTGATTTTCATTTGGCACCAAAGATCAAATGAGTTTGTGGTTGTCTATTAAAAAAGCAACCAAAATCATCTCTTGCCCATCTCTAATGTTTAGGGCCTTGGGCTTTAAACTTTGAGCTTTGGGCTTTGGGCTTTGTGAATAGGGTATTTAGTGTAGGGCATTTGGGCTTAAGGATTAGGACATGGCTTCTGGCTTTCAGCCCTGGATTTAGGCTTAGTACTTCTGACTTTCTTCTTTGTGCTTTGAGCTTTAGAATTTGGGCTTACTTAGGACTTTCTTTATTGTGCTTTGAGCTTTAGTGATGTATGACAAAACACGAACAGTGTGGAATTAACGAAACAAAGAATAAACTTTACAATCTTACACTTGTATCCCTCTTGCACGAATTGGGAAAGATTGCAGCAAGTTACTAATTTCACAAACTAGCAACAAGATAATAAAACTTACAAACACACGGATATTACTTACCGGGTGAAATGCAAGGCTGTTTAGAGGATTCCTCAACAAACTAAAAGCAGCAGATGCTATAGATATTATAAGTTCAACAACCCTTACAAAATGAGCTAAGGAAGGCTTATTAGCCTCTGAATTGTAGCCATCGCATTTTTGCTTCAATTCTAGTTAAAACATGGGAACAAAAAGTATGCTGCAAAGTAGTTTTCAGATGAAAAAGTAGTGTGAATGCTCATAGATGATTTACTACCATTGTGGGCTGGCAGGTTGCATGCTCACATGTGATTGGATGAGTTGGAGGTGATAAGAAGGATGAAAGCCTTTCAGTTAATGGCTGCAAAGATGGTGGGCTTGCAGATTGTGTTTAAATCTGATGTGCCAACGGTATCAGAGACACAACACGAACGGTGTGGAATTGACGAAACGAAGAACAAACTTGACACGAAATTGAAAATGGAAGGATGGTTTTGGTGAAGGTTCACTGATTTTATGGAAGTCGGAATGTGTTTGGGGATGAGGAATTTATGGCTAATTTTTGGAGAGTTTGATGGAGGATAATGATCACGAAATGGAGGGAAGAGCTAAATGGAACTTGCTACTAACCTTTTTTCCTTGCAAGCATAATGGAAAGCAGCAAGAAAAATTCAACTCACTAGCTCGAAAGTATACTAAATTGGGTTCTTCTCGGACGGACGGATATGACTCACCGGAGGTCGATCGGAAGGGAGCTTAGGAAATGAATTCCAGAGAAATGGAAATACACTCTAATTTTCAATATCACAAAGCTTATTACAATCATCTTCAAGTAAGGTATTTATAGACTCTAAGTAGGCTTAAGTTATAGCCACATTTAGTTGAATGAATCAACCCAAATATAGTGACTACATTCAACTTCAAAAAAAAAAAAAAAAAAAA
>QAOC01038632.1:6102-19004 GCA_003255005.1 Begonia fuchsioides | reverse complement strand
TAATTGATTGCTTTAAAACCTTTTAAAGCTAACAATTTGGTGCCATATGAGCAAGTGGTAATGACGCGCGGATAGTTCGTACGAGGTATGAAATCATTTTTTGTGCTCTACAAAACATTCATTTTGTAACGTAACCTACTATGGGCTTAAATGGAGTCGTTTGACGAGCGAAAAGGTTTGTCCAACGTACAAAAAAGCAAAAAGTTTGTACAATGTCTGAAAATATTTGTTGCACTACTTGAAAGCAAAAAGTTTGTACAATGTCTGAAAATATTTGTTTGGCTCCATTTGAGCAAGCTCAGATGCAAGCACAAAATTTGTATGACGTACAAAAAAGCTTTGTGTGCTGCTTGAAATGTTTTTCCGGCATTTGAGCAGGTTCTAATGACATGTTTAAACTTTGCACGAAATACAAATATTTTTGTTCACTATTTGAAATGTTCATTCGGTAATTGAACCTACGAGGGGCTTGGATTTCGTCGTTTGACACATATGAGCAGATTTAGACGACATGCACAATGTTCTTACTATGTACAAAAATATTTTCTGCACTCCCTTAAGCGTTCTTCCGGGTCTTAACCTACTGAGGAGATTGGATGGAGTCGCTTGGATCCATTTGAGCAGGTTTGAACGACACACGAAAGGTTTCTATGTTGTATAAAAATATTTTGTGCAGTCCTGAAAGATTTGTTCGACATCTTAACTGACACGGAATTGAGGGAGTTTAGATTTAGGAAGTGGGAGAATCAGATTAGGATATATGGAAAACGATAATCCGATAATTCCACAATTGAGACTGGAATTTGGACGGCGATAACTCGACGATAAGATCAAGTTTCAGGCTGAAATTTTGAGTGGAACTCCGGAAAGATGATTGGTGATAGTCCTCCAAAAAAGAAAGAAATCACGTGGATGGATCGGTCGAAATGTAATGGAACAGTAACAATGCTCAGCAGTGACCAGAAATTGACAACCGGCGAAAGAAAAGAAATATCAAACAAAATCAACGATGGAAGAAGGAGCTTATGGACTTCAAGCTCACCCTATGTCCTTGAGGAAGGCTAGAGACTTTGAAGCAAAAAGAGAACCCCAGATTGGAGGAGGGAACCCTTGAAGACACGGTGGCCGGAGGAACTTCTGGCTGCCAGCTGAAAGTGGAAAATGCCCGATGAAGGGAGAGCTGAAAAGCTACTAAAATTCAAATTCCAAATTGAGGATTATAATCATTCAATGGGGGAGGTTTTATCAGCTACGAAGAGAGGAAAAAGGGAGGGAAAACTAAGGGCTAAAGTCATGCAAAAAGCATGCTGTCAAATGAATAAAAGGAGGGAAAATTTGGACCAATGAGAATTCAAGAATGTGCAAGCCACGTTTCCTTGAATCCCTTCAGCCAATTTTCCTTTCTTTCTTGGCCCTAAATACCCTTCTTCCAGCCAATTAAACCCTCATGCAAAACCCCATGCACGACATGCAAAAATCCAAGTTAAAAACCCTAGCCGAGAAAACCCTGGTTCTCTAAATATTCACGGAAAATTCACGTAAAAATTATCCTAAAAATGCAATAAAATTCATTCAATCCTTAGAAAGGTGGATGAGTTGATTCGTGGGATGATTGTTCACGATTGCATGTGACTCCAACTCGCCATGCAAAGTAAACTTCAATCGGGTTCAGGTGCGGGCTCGAGTCCGGCGGACTCGATTTTAGGTTGCAAATTCACCTCTTCTCCATGCCAAGTTATCACGTGTTTTAGCCTTGTTTGATCCTCCAAAGCTGGCTTAGAAATGTATAATTCTTCAATTAATTTTCCTGCAACATTAACAAACATATTAGAAAAATTCCGAGCTCGGGCTCGGGTGATTGCTCCACTTAGCATGCCAATCCGTGGCATGTCATCCTCCCCGGGTACTTGAGGATTTGACCTCAAATCCAGTGGGAAGTCATCTCCATCTTGTTCATCTTCATCAAATCCAGCAAAGGGAGAAATGTCTTGAAAATTAAATGTGGCTGAAATTCCGTAATTGCTGGGTAACTCGAACTTGCATGTTCTTGGGTCTACTTCATTATCCCAAAAACTCTTCGGGCTTAAGGCCGCCTTAAGAGTGTGCCAACTTTGAACAACTTCTAATTTTGAGTCATAAGATTCAATGCCCTTCACCAAAACAACATTCTTTCCACGGCTAAACACTTCAACAATCCAGTTTGTACTATACCACTGAATAATTAAATCAACAAGAGTTTCATTATCCCATTTATAAACCATAGTGTTTCCAATATATTCAGCAATGTATCCTTCTAAGTATTCACGGGACCTAATGTGTATAATTATAGTAAAATCACTGGGGCTATTAGTTAGCAAGAAATGGTTTACTAACCAATTAGGGTGGGTGCCCTTGGCTGTCTTTGTAAACACTTCTCGCGCAGACTGAAACAAATATAATCCTTGGAAGAATGCTATTAAGGCTCCTAAGAATCTCATCTGTTTATAATAATTATCTATCGCTTCCTTATTGGTTCCTTTGATGAGAGGCTTGCAAACTCCTTTACTAGAATCGCCAAATTGTTCCTCGCTTGAATGGTCCTCCAAGGAAGGAAGATCATAGTACTTCTTCTTAAAAATCATTTCAATGCACGGTCGGGAATTATGATTAACTTTGTAAACCTCCTTCATCCAATCATAAACAAAGAAATTAGTAAAGAGTTCAGGTAGAGAGACTAACCACATTGAGAGTTTTTTTGGAAATCACAACATGTAACGACCCGATTCCCGAGCCGCCGCTTGCTTGCTCATCTTACTTACTCGCTTTACTTTCTTACTTTTCGGAGACCCGAGAACCGGTCCGTTACAGGATTCTTACTTACTTACTTACATTATTTTGGTGGAAAACTCGTTACTTTAGTTTCTAAAAACTATCTTTTGTTTATAAAACAGTTTACAAGGAAAACCGTCAAATTGCAAAACATATATTTCTTCGTAAATAACGATTTTTGTTCCACCTTTAAATAAAATACATAAGCATTTAATAACTTAAATCTACAGCGGAAGAAAATTACTTCAACTTAAAATACATTCATTTTCAAAAGCTTTGTAATCCATCACTCCAAAATAAGGGAATACATTTTGTTGAGGAGTCCTAGGAGAGGAGAAATTATGATTGATCTCATTCTTAAGACATAGGAGCTCAAATTTCTCATTTTTATATTCTCCTCCATGATCACTACGGATAGCAACAATGGAGAGACCCTTTTCATTTTGAACTTTCTTCCTAAAGGAAGAGAAAGTCTCAAAAGTCTCATCCTTAGATCTAAGAAAGTATACCCAAGAAAATCTTGAGAAATCATCAACAATTACAAGGGCACAATGCTTGCCACCTAGGCTAGCTACTTTAGAAGGGCCGAATAGATCTAAGTGGAGAAGCTGGAGAGGTTTAGAGGAAGACACAACATGTTTTGGGAAAAAAGAATTATTTGTTTGCTTCCCCATTTGACATGCATCACACGATTTGTTCTTCTCAAAGGATAATTTTGGAAGACCTCTAACTAGATTTTTCTTTGAGATCCTAGCTAAGGTATCCATGCTAACATGACCTAATCTTCTATGTCATGCCCAGCTATCTAGAGAGGATGTTGCACTAAAACATTTTTCATCAAGGCATGCAACATCATCCAAATCAATTGTATAAACATTATCGGATCGATAGCCAATGAATAATATTTTACCACTTGAGCTATCTTCTATTAAGCAAGATTTGGATTAAAAAATTATCCTATATCCCTTATCACAAAGTTGAGTAATGCTTAATAAATTATGCTTTAAACCGTCAACTAAAAGGGCATTTTCAATAATAGGGGAAGAGAGATTACCGATATTGTCAATACCAATTATCTTCCCTTTTTTATTTCCTCCAAAAGTGACATTCCCCTTATTTTGCTTGATGGAAGTAAACCTTGAACGGTCTCCCGTCATATGCCTCGAACATCCACTATCGAGGTACCAAATATTCTTTGCAAGGGAGTCTTCCACCTACACAAGGAGAATTAGGTGTTCTTTTTAGGTACCCAAACCATTTTGGGTCCTCATTGGTTCCTTTGGGAACCCATTTTTGAACAAACTTTTGATTTTTATCTCTTAATTTTGAAGGACATACAAAGGAGGTATGACCTATTTTATTACATACATGGCAAGGTTTTGGTTTTTCAAAGAAGTTTTCATACTTCTTTTTCTTCTTGAAGGATTCATAACCTATGCCTGCTTTATCAAAGATTATTCTTTGTTTACCGAGAAGCATGTTTAAATTTTTGCTTCCATTAGTAAATTTCAGAACTATGCCATTCAAATCATTATTTTCCCTCTTTAATCTACTTATTTCACTTTCCAAGGGATTAACTTTACTTTCGTGCTCTTTTGTTAACATGGCATGTTCCTTTTTCAATTGCTTATACTTAGATTTCAAGATATTGAAATCGTTAAGTAAGTCATTGAAAGCATAAAAAAATTCATTATCCTCATCAGAATTTTCTAAATCACTAAAGGAGTCAAGTACCTTGTCTTCCTTGGCCATGAAGCACATGTTAGCTATCTCCTCGTCTTCGGATGAGGAGCTTGACGAATCACTGTCATCCCAAGTTGCTTTCATGGCTTTCTTCTTGTAAGCCTTGGGATGTCTCTTTGCTTGTGGACAGTCGGATTTGAAGTGATTTAGCATTTAAGCTCGGATTTGAAGCTCTTTGCATTTGAAGTGATATTGAAGTGATTTTGCATTTAGCATTTAGGATTTAAGCTATCTCTTTGCGTGTGGCTTTCTTCCACACTCGTAGCATTTAAGCTTTTTCTCCTCTTCCTTAGGATGCTTTTCTTTTCTTGGAAACTCCTTTCCTCTCATCCTTTTTCTTTGAAGGAACCTCTTGAATTTCCTTGTAATGGGGGCGACATCTTCATCATCCTCTTCATCGCTCTCGGACTTGTCTTGATTACTAGTTGATGCCTTAAGAGCGATGTCTTTTCTCTTAGATGGTTCATTCTCCTTAATTGCCTCTTTCTCATTGGCTTTCATCGTGATCTCATGAGTCATTAGAGATCCGATGAGTTCCTCAACTTTCAAAGTCTTGAGGTCTTTAGCCTCTTGGATGGCGGTTACTTTTGGTTGCCATGCTCTTCGAAGAACTCGAAGAATTTTCCTAACACATTCTTCGTCTGTATAAAATTTACCAAGCACTTTTAACCCATTAGTAATGTTAGTAAACCTTGTAAACATGGAACTAACCAATTCATCACTTTGCATAGAAAACAATTCATATTCATGCACAAGCATACTTAATTTGTTTTCTTTTACTTGGTTAGTCCCTTCATGGGTTACTTCAAGTAATCGCCAAATTTCTCGAGCATTATCACAACCTTGTACTCTATTGAATTCATCACCATTTAAGGCACAGTACAAGGTGTTCATTGATTTGGCATTTAGACTTAATTTTCTTAAGTCATTCTCATCAAATTCATTACTCGGTTTGGGTATATTAATGCCATTCTCAGTTTGATTGGCGTGTATGGACCATTTTCAATTATATTCCATACGCTATAGTCCATAGCTTGGACAACGATTCTCATCCTAGTTTTTCAATACACATAGTTATTTCCATCAAATAGTGGAGGTCTAGTAATAGATTGACCCTCTGTGTGTGAGTTGTTCATATTAAAAGCCATAATTCAATTTACCCAAAAACAACAGCAACTATAGGTTAATCAATTTAAATACCTGCTCCGATAACAATTGAAGGATCAAGATTAACCTAAGTGGGGGAATGAATTAGGTTAACTAAACTTTTTCGAGACTAAGTCAAATTCATTCGAATTGTTTAGTTATTTCCAAACTCTAGTGCGGAATTCTTAAACAAATAATTAAGAGTTTAGAATAAAGAGAATGACACCGGTTTGGTAACGCGGTTCGGCCAACCTTGCCTACGTCTGCGCTTCAAGGTACCTCCTTGAAGATCTTTCCCGCTCAAACCTTGAGCTTCACTACGATTGACTTATAGGTGTTAATCAAACCTTTGACTCTTTTCTTGAAGGAGCGTCACCCATTTTATAATGATAGTTCAAGTAGAACAAGTACAATTTGTACGGTTGTAAAAACCGACTCACTCAATCTGAAGAATGATATACAAGTGTAGTAGGATTTGAGAGAGTAAAAAGCTGAGAAGAATTTGGCAGTATTTCGGCGTAGTTTTATCTCGTCAAAAATCTCCTTCTCAAAATGAGCTTGCTTCATCTATTTATAGTTTGCTGCTTGTCTGCCCAAATATGTAAACACATTGATGTTGGGGTCGACACAAGCACTATCCGTTAGACACATCAAAGATATAGCCATTGAGAATTTTTTGTCCATTGGTGCTGATCGTTCGACATAACTTTTTGTTGCGATTGGCATAAATTCTTCTCTGGAATCTTTGGGGTCGACACAATGTTTGTGCGGTCGACATAACTCTGAAGAATCCGTCTCTTAGAAAATTTGTGTCGTCACATGTAGGTTGGGGTAGACACAAATCTAAAGGATCTATCTCACGAAAAGAAACTGGGGTCGAAACATGTAGGTTGGGTCGACATATTTTGAACGATGGAGTCGACATGTAAAGTGCAGGCTCAGCTTTGAGGGGTCGACACAAGGAATATGGTAAGGTCGACACAGACAGTTTGGATGGGTCGACACATTTGCACGCTGTAGTGCCTTTTTGGGTCGACACAAGTTGTTTAGTGGGTCGACACAATTTGTACGTTGGGCTGACTTTCGGGTCGGCACAAGAAATGAAAGACTCAGCTTCTGTTTTGAACAGGGGTCGACACAAAGCACTAAGGGTTGACATAAATTATGAAAGGCTAAGCTTCTGAATTTTACAAGGGCCGACACAGGATATTTTTGGTCAACACAAAAATACTGCATATACTTGAAATTTCTGCAGCACTTAAACAAATTGTTAGGCTTTAATTGTACTCCCAAAGAGGGTATTTCTCATGAATGGTTAAGTCTAATTTAAACATTGTAAAGTAGTTTATTTTATCTTTCATGCTTATTTTGCATAGTTATCATAAAAAATAATTAATTGCTTTAAAAACACTTTTAAAGCCAACACTACGCTCTAAGACCTAAGCCCTAAGCCTTAAGCCCTAATCCTTGAGCCCTAAGCCCTAAGCCCTGAGCCCTAAGCCCTAAGCCTGAAGCCTTAAATCCAAAGTCTAATGCCCTAAACCTTAAGCTCCAAGCCCTAAGCCCTAAACCTATAGCCTAAAGCCCTAAGCCTTATGCCCTAAGCCCAAAGCCCTAATCAAAGCCCTAAGCCAAAATTTCAAAGCCATAAGGGTTCAGCCCCAAACGTGGCCGCTAACAGTTAAGGCCTATGTCGAAAGCCCTAAGCCATAAATTGTAATCCTAAAGTCGTAGGCCCAAAGCCATAAGCCCTCATCTCGAGGGTGTAAGCCCAAAGCCCTATGCCCAAAAGCCCTACACCATAGGCCCAAAGAGCTAAGCCCTAAGCCCTAATTCCAAATTCATGACCCATAAGCCTTAAGCGCAGGGCTTTAAGCCCAATTTCTTTGCACTAAGCCCAAATCACTTAACACTAAGCACTAAGCTCAAGCCCTAACCCGTAAGCACTTATTCCTTATGTCTAAGACCTAACCCCTAACCCATAAGCACTAAGCCCTAAGGCAAAGCCCAGAGTTCAAAGCCATAAGCCATAAGCCATAAGCAAAAGCTTCAAGCCCAAAGCCTTAAGTTGTCAGCCTTAAGCCCTAAGCCCTAAGTCCTAAGCCATATGCCCTATGCCCTAAGCCCAAAAGCGTAAACTCTATGCCCTACGCCCTAAGCCCTAAGCTCTAAGCCCTAAGCTTATAGCCCTAATCCATTAGCCCTAAGCTCTAATCCCTAAGCCGTAACGATTAAGGCCTAGCCCTAAACCTAAATTGCTTAGCTCTAATACCTAAACCCTAAGCACAAAGCCCTAAGCCCTAAACTCAAAGCTAAAAGAACAAAGCCCTAAGCTCAAAGCCTTACACTCAAAGCCTGATGCTCAAAGCCTTAACCTCAAAGCCTGATGCTCAAAGCCCATAAACCCTTAGCACTAAGCCTTAATCTCCAAGCTCAAAATCCAAATTTCTAAACTTGAATCCCTAAACCGTGAGCCCTCTGCCCTAAGCCCTAAAGCCTAAAACCAAAGACAAAAGGCCATAGCAAAAATTCCAAAGTCCAGAGCTCTAAGCCCTTAGCCTTAAACCCTAAACACAATTCCCAAATCCTAAAGCACTAAGCCCTAAGCCTTAAGCCGATAACCTTTAGTCTTAAGCAGTAAGCCTTAAGCAATGAAACTTAAGCTCGAAACACAAAGCTCAAATCCTAAAGCCCTAAACCTTAAGCCTTAAGTTGTAAGCTTGAAGAAAGAAGCCCTACTCCTAAAGCCTAAAGCCAATCATTCTATCCCAAATCCCTAAGCCCAAATTTCTAAGCCCAAAGTCATAAGCTCAATGCGTAAGCCATCAACCCTCACTCTAAGCCCTAATCCCTTGTCCTAAATCCCTAATCTCTAAGCTCTAATCCCTAAGCCCTAAGCCCTAAGCTATAACCCCTAAGCCTTTAGCTTTAAGCCTTAACCCAAAAGCCTCAAAACCCCAGCCCTAAGCCTAAACCCTAAGACCTAAGCCTTAAGCCCAAAGTCCACTACCCAAAGTCGAAAGCTTTAAACCTTAATCCCTAAGCATGAAGCTCAAAGCATTAAGTCATAAGCTCTAAGCCATAAGCCGTAATCCATTAGCCTTAACCTAAAATCACTAAGCTCCAAGCCCTTAGCTTTAAGCCCTAAGCTCTAATCTTTAAGCCAAAAGCCCTAATCACTAAGCCTTAAGTTCTAACACGTAAGCCCTAAGCCTAAAAACCTAAACATTTAGCCCTATGCTCTAAGCCAAAAACCCAAACCCCAAAGGCTAAAGGCCTAAGCTCTAAGATTTAACCACGAAGCCTAAACCCTTAAGCCCAAAGTCTAAAGCGTAAAACCCTTAGCCCTAACCTCTAAGCGCAAAGTCGTGAGGCTTCAGCCCTAAGCGCAAAGTCGTAAGGCTTCAGCCCTAAGCGCAAATCCCTAATGCCTAAACCTGAAACTTATCCAACTAGAAGTGAGACAAATATTCAACCTCCACTTCCAGTAAATAATTTTAAATTAGCTAATAATGCTAATAGTGATCTAATTAGAGAAATCAATTTTAGACTTCATCAGATAGAACTTTCTGAACAATTCAATAAATATATGTCTAATGAGAAAGCTCTTGAAGTCATTAATAAAACATCTTCTATTCCCTTAGAAGACAATTTAGATAAAATTACTTTATCTAAAGAAGATAACGAAGATAATAAATCTCTAGATATTACTAAGATATCTGCCGAAAATAAAATTGATAATGAATCGGTTAATGTTCTTAATGAACCAAGTTCTAGTAAAAATATTCTAGAAAATACTTCTTCAGGTTCTTCGTCCTCAGAAGAGGATACAGAAACTCCAATTCTAATAAATGTTATTAATAAAGAAGTTCATCAAACCTCTGATGAAGATTCTGATAACAATAATAAGAAAATTTGTCGTAATCGTAAAAATTTTAATCCAGATTACAAACCAAAAAGACGAAGAAACAATAAAAATAAAAAATATCGTATCAAAACAATTATATGTCATAAATGCAATAAAGAAGGTCATTATTCTAATCATTGTAGAGCCCAGATAGGAAAAATAAAAAAGAAAGGATGAAAATTCGTTTATCCAAAACTATTCAAAATTCTTCTCCTAAAAATTTAGAAGAAGGAATTTATAAGCTTAAAATAGAAAAGGATAAATGTATTCCTAATCATAGTTCAGAAAATCCTATTCTGAACAATTTCGATATAAATACCTTAACTAATCAATCTCCTAATCAATTAGAAATTCAACCGTTTTCATCTTTGGTTACAATAAAAACCTTAAAATCTGAAATCAACTTATTAAAAGATGAAATATCACAAATAACAAATAATAATTTCTCTATTCAGACAATGATTAATTTCTCAGGAGATAACAGTCAAATTTTATCTCAGCTTAACATTGTCAAAAACAATAATCAAACTCAATGGTTTATAAAAATCACTATTGTCATTCGAAAATAATATTCAATCGCAAATATTCCAGCTTTAATAGACTCAGGAGCTGATTTAAATTGCATTCAGGAAGGCTTAGTGCCTACCCAATACTTTGAGAAGTCTTCTCAAACTCTTTCCAATGCAAGTGGAAAGAAGATGCTTATTAATTTTAAGCTAAGTAATACTTTCATTTGCAATAATGGAATTTTCTTACCTAATAATTTTATTTTAATCAAACACTTATCTCAAATGGTCATTTTGGGAATTCCTTTCATATCCCAAACTTTCCCATGGAGTAAATTAGACTCTTCTGGATTTCATGGCCACTATAACGGTCAGTCAATTATTTTCGAATTTATTCCTAGTCAAAATAAGATGACTAGTATGAATGTTGTAAGTAATAAAGAGCAACAAATAAATCTGTTAAAAAATGAAATAGCATATTTTTCAATTGACGAAGAATTAAAAAATCATAAAATAAGAGATCTTATCTCTATTTTACAAAAGGATTTTACTTATGAAATCTGCAGTAATATTCCTAATGCTTTTTGGAATAGAAAACAACATATTATTTCTTTACCATATAATGATGATTTTTTGGACAAATTAATTCCAACAAAATCAAGACCCAGTCACATGAAACCTGACCTTCTTCTTTTCTGTAAAAAAGAAATAGAAGACTTATTAGTCAAAGGGTTAATCCGAAAGTCCTACTCCCCATGGAGTGGTACAGCGTTTTATGTTAATAACGCTGCTGAAAAAAAGCGAGGTACTCCAAGGTTAGTTATAAATTATAAACCTTTAAATGATTGCCTCAAATGGATTAGATATCCAATCCCTAATAAAAAGGATCTTTTAGATCGCCTTTATGAAGCAAGGATATTTTCAAAATTTGATTTAAAATCAGGTTATTGGCTGATTCAAATTACTGAATCTGATAAATATAAAACTGCTTTTACTGTCCCTTTTGGGCATGATGAGAGGAATGTTATTCCTTTTGGATTAAAAAATGCCCCTTCGGAATTTCAAAACATAATGAATGAAATATTTAATCCTTATTCGGATTTTATAATTGTTTACATTGATGATATTTTAGTCTTTTCTAAAAATATTAATCAATATTTCAAACATTTAAAATGTTTTAAAAATATTGTTAAAAAAAATGGTTTAGTAATTTCCGAACCAAAAATGAAATTGTTTCAGACCTCTATTAGATTTCTCGGTCATAATATTACTAAGGGAACTATTATCCCTATCAATCGAAGTATTGAATTTGCATCTAAATTTCCAAATGAAATATTAAATAAAACCCAATTACAAAGATTTTTGGGCAGCCTCAATTACTTGGCTGATTTTTATAAAAATCTTTCTGCAGAAACTTTGATTCTGTATGACAGATTGAAAAAGAATCCTCCTGCATGGACGGAAAATCATAGTTCTGTGATCAGATTAATTAAAGCTAAAATCAAAGAACTGCCTTGCTTAAATTTAGCAAATCCTAAATATTTCAAAATTATTGAAACTGATGCTTCAAATTTCGGCTTTGGAGGAATTCTTAAACAAATAAACCCTACTTCTCAAAAAGAAGAATTAATAAGGTTCCATTCTGGAACTTGGCAAAATGCCCAAATAAATTATTCTACAGTTAAAAAAAAATTTTAGCTGTCGTAAAATGTATCATCAAATTTCAAGATGATTTATTAAATAAAAAATTCCTTTTGCAAATTGACTGTTCTGCAATAAAACAAATTTTAAAAAAGGATGTTAAAAATTTATCATCTAAACAAATCTTTGCTAGATGGCAAGCAGAACTATCTGCATTTGATTTTGAAATTGAATATATTAAAGGTAGTAATAATTCTCTACCTGACTTTTTATCCCCTGAATTTTTGCAGAATGGCTA
This sequence comes from Begonia fuchsioides, assembly GCA_003255005.1. Lineage (NCBI taxonomy): Eukaryota > Viridiplantae > Streptophyta > Magnoliopsida > Cucurbitales > Begoniaceae > Begonia > Begonia fuchsioides. Next base: position 6,955 of record QAOC01038632.1, on the reverse strand, counting down.
ATCCTAGTCAAAACCAAAGGCAGGGTTTGCCCCAATATCCCTCTCTTCTTAATAAAGAAGAAATCATTTTATGGAGAAATTATAACTCCAAAGTCTCGAATATGAGCAGCTACAAGGGAGAATCGTCCCGTCCCAATCAAGGGAGTTTACAGCCAATAAACCTGAATCGCTCAATCTCAATAAAGGGAAATTCCCAGCCGATTCATTCGGTAAGGTTCTAATAACAGAACCAGCTAATTCTCGAATTCAGAGATTCAATTCAAAAAGGGTGGCTCCCGCATCAATCATCGCCAGGCTTTAATTAAAAGGCCAACTAAAAGGACAAATTGGTCCTCCAATAATTCCATTGCAAGGACAAATTGGTCCTCCAATGATCCCATTACAAGGACAAATTGGTCCACCAATGATTCACTGGCAAGAATTAATAACGCCGTTAATTCCCAGTCTCATGATTTAACAAATAGTTCCAGCAATCATTCAATATCTCATAAAGGGACAAATAGGTCCAACAATATTTCAAAATATCATGAATGGACAAATATGTCCAACAATAATAATTCGTAGGCAAGAATTGATAATGCCGGATCTAATGTGTAACAACCCTCGTTTTTATTTTTAACTCATTTTATTCTCTTTTAAGGATTTGTGACTTTAAGACGAAAGCGATTAAAACCTTTTTATGAAAGATGCTTAAATGTTAGAGTATTAAAGTATTGTGGGTATTAGTAAATTAGTAGGCTGAAGGTGATGAAGAAAATAATGTTTAGGAAGTATATGAGATGATGTTATTCAGAAAGGTTGGAAAATTATATAGGTTCGGTCGACCGCATGGTCAAGCGGTCGACACCTTCAA
>QAOC01038622.1:0-12416 GCA_003255005.1 Begonia fuchsioides | reverse complement strand
TTGGCCTCTTAACCCCCCTGGGGAGTTGCCATCCTTTACTTTGTTGTTGGTTTGGGTTAACAAACCTTTTTTGAGAGTCCCGATACTGTTGGAACTTGATTTCAACTTCCTCAACTGCCAGTGCCTTAGCTACTACATAGGTATAACTTGTGTGCTCTGATTCTGCTATTCTAACCCCGCGGTAAATTTCCATCTTTAAGCCCTGCGTAAAGTAATGAACTTTTAGCTCGTTGCTGGATACTAGGTGCAGGGCAAATCCTGATAAGGCTTCAAATTGTCTTATGTACTCTCCAACTGTCCTTGTCTGTCGTAGTTGGGCAAACTCTACCATCTTCTCCATTTGCACTGCGTGGCTGAAATACTTGTTATTGAACACATCTTTAAACTTGGTCCATGTCATATTCTTTATGTCCCTGCAAACCTTAACAGTGTCCCACCAAAATCGAGAATCACTCTCCAGCTGAAATGCTGCATATGTTACCCTATCCTTATCTTCGATCTTGGCATATTCTAGTAAATCTTCTAGTTTCCGTATCCACTCTTCAGCATGTGTTGGATCAGCTGATTTTCCATTAAAATTTGGTGGGTGAAGGCGGTTGAACCTCTCCCAGCTAAACTCACTTTGGTTGCACCGCCTTTCATTACTCTAAGCATCCCTTTCTCTGTATTTCTCCAAGTATTGAAATTGGCGTCCAACTAGATGTACCAATTTATCGATTGAGCTTTCATTCTCTCTATTAGTCCCTTCGCTTGTTGACCTTGCTATCCTCGGCATTTTTCAACTAGTCCTAATGTTTTATAATAACGCATGTAAACAATCAATCAATCAATTCATAACAAACATATTTACAGTGGGTGAGGGATGTTCTTGCACAGTCTACAGAATCGTTTTTAAAACCCGGTGGGCTCTGATACCATAACTGTAACATCCCATTTTTTTTTCTAAAAAAAACACTGAAAATCCGTGGTAAAATAGTTTTCTTTTCCTTGAAATCTTTAATTTGTATAAATCATTTTATTGAAAACACAGCGGAAGTCAGTAAATAACAAACTCATTGTTACCATAATTCAAAAGGCATTTTCAAAACGTGCTTATTTATACATAGGGTTAGTTTACATGTAATTAACATTTCACAAAACACATCTTAAAACATAGTAATTTCAAAATACATCAAAACTTCTTTCTTTCATTCATTCCCACGGGTCGTCGCTTAACAGTGCATGCACACACCAAGCAAGCCTCCTCCGCAGCATCACATCATGTGGTGAAAACTAAGTTCTTCACCTTCGTTTTCATCACCTACATCACAAAGCTTATTCTAATGAGCTTAAGGCTCAGTAAGAAATCGTATAAAGTGACATGCGTAACATGAGCGTGGTTTTGTAAATCATGCATATTCATTTCGTTCTTTATTGCATTATTCTTGCTTATCGATTTGGTTTTCCACCTCGTGGTTCTGCCCAGTCCTCGTGACCGAGCTTTCCACCTAGTGGTTCGACCAGTCATTTACATGTTCGGCTTTCCACCTCGTGGTTCTACTTGCTCCTCGTGACCGAGCTTTCCACCTCATGGTTCTACCTTATTCATTCGTTACGTACATTCATGCATAGAACTTTGAGGATTTTCAGAACAAGAGTTAGCACCAACAGGTTCCTCCCATTCCACCCTCGCCATTCGGTTGGGTGACGTTTGAAAACATGCATGGAAAATATTTTCGTTCTTTTCGTAAGACATGATGCATGAAAATGGCATACGTGCACAACGTGACATTCATAACATAAACATAAAGCATGCATAAGACATCTCCCAATCAACATAAACAAACGTCTCCAAATGAAGATAATTGTTATCTCTTAAGTATACTTAACATAACCTTACTTCATTACTTTACTTAAGCCGATAATGTTGGTTGCCTAAAGCCTGTTGTTCTACTTAATGCATCGGCAAGAACGTTGGCTTTTCCTGGATGGTACTTAATTTCAAAGTCATAATCCTTTACGAATTTCAACCATCTCCGTTGTCGCATATTAAGCTATTTCTGTGTAAAATTATACTTCAAACTTTTATGGTCGGAATATACTTCACATGACTTTCCATATCGATATTGTCTCCATATCTCGAGAGCAAAAACTACCGCAACAAGCTCTAAATCATGGGTTGGGTGGTATTTCTTATATTCTTTCAGTTGCCTTGATGCATATGCAATCACCTTCCCCTCTTTCACAAGTACACATCAAAGGCCTATCTTTGATGCATCACAGTAAGTACTAAAATGTCCATCTTCATTTGGAAGTTTTAATATTGGGGCTGTGGTCAGTTTATCTTTCAATACCTGAAAACTTTGTTCACAATCAACTGACAACCATAATTTCATGTTCTTCTTGGTTACCAACGTTCGTTGGCAACGTTCATAAATGATAACATCACAGTAAATATTGAAAACTTTCAATATCTTTGATGCATTGCAGTAAATACCAACGTTCGTTGGCTGTGGCCAATCTTTGATTGTTTGAATCTTTGCTGGATCCACGGATATACTATCTTCGATGATAACATGGCCGAGAAAATTCACTCGATCTAAAACAATCTCCAAATTCTTCTCATGTTCTTCTTTGCTTCTAGAATAGATAAGGATATCATCGATAAAGACAATTATGAATTTATCAAAATATTCTCAAAACACTCTATTCATTAAGTCCATGAATGCTGCAGGCACAGTTACTAACCCAAATGACATTACCAACAACTCATAATGTCCATACCTCGTACGAAATGCTGTCTTTGGAATATCTTCAGACTTCACTTTAAGCTGATAATAACCCGAACGTAAGTCTACCTTTGAGAAAAATTGTGACAACCCGATCCTCAGGCCATCGCTTACTGCTTACCTTACTCACTGACGACCCGAGAACTGGATAGTTACTGACTTCTTACTTACTTACGTACTTACATTAGTGGAACACTTGTTACTTTAATTTCTAAACTATCTTTAGTTTATAAAATAGTTAAAAAGGAAAACCGTCAAATTGAAAAACATACATTTCATCGTAAATAACGATTTCAATTCTACCTTTTATAAGTAAAATACATAAGAATTTAATAATTTAAACATACAGTGGAAGAAAATAATTCAACTTAAGATACATTGATTTTCAAAACCTTTGTAATTCATCACTCAAAAATAATATCTACAATTTAATCACATCTTCAATACATGAGTATAAAACTCAGTAAGTAGCATGACTATAAAAATGCATGAGTATGGTTATGTTATTGATAAAAAAATGCATGATTTCATTCATGTTTCTTAGGTTTCATATCTTCTTTATCTTTGGAAATATTACAGGATCTCAAGAACACTGCCCTCCACCTACTTAAACATCTACTGGGCCCACTTACATTACTGCTTTGAGTGTTCAGGCCTGTAATAACCATTTGCGTTACTGTTCTGATATTCAAGTTCTTAATTCATCAGAGACAAAACATAATTAGCGTCCCATACGACAAATTATATCTCGTTTACCTCCAACTACGTTGTAAAACAATGCATGAAATCATTTCCTTGACATTTTGTAAAACTATGATGCATGACTATGTGACTATGAAACATTATTACATTACATCAAACATAATATGAAAATAAACATATAACACACAACAAACATACATCCTAATCTTTGCAATGCAGTCTCACTTAAGGGCCAAACAATCTTAATATTAACTTACCTTAGCAGCTAGCTTGAACTAATCCACTTGAGTCTCTTTTTAAGTCAATTGATGACCTAAACATATAGATCATTCAAAGATCAGAAATCAGGTAACATGACCTATTTTATAGCATAAAATCATAACTTACTGTTCCAACTTCAAACAACTATAAATTACTCTATAATGATCCATTTGTGATGCTCCAGGTGTCAAATTGTTTCTTAAAAAGTCTACTGTAACTTCTTATAAGACACCATTTCAGAAAACTAACGGTACATAAAGTTTGACCGATGTTCACATAACAGAGAGCATGCATTTCTTGAAATCAAGAACCGGTTGACCTAACCTATTAGGTGTCAACCGATGTTGATAAAACATAGAGCATGCATTTTTGAAATCAAGAATTGGTCAACCTAACCTATAAGTTGTCGACCGCAGCTCTCTCCCAATTTCCGTCTACTAACTTGCAACATTCTTAACTTTGTCTACATAGCTCCAAATTGAGTGATTCAAACCGCCATAGATCACTCTAAAAGTCTACTCTAACTCCTATGAAGAACATAAACTCCAATTTGTACTCCAATTCGATCGAATACCCAAAACCCTAACCTTGTACATAATTAACTAATTTCACCACAATCGATATGAAATCATTCATTTTTATCCACCAATTTAACCAATACCATCATTTTATCACTACTGAACCTAAAAGAAAATCAAAGGATAGAATAATACCTTGAACTTCAGCCTCCACAAAATTTTAGGATTTTCTACTTCACCCATTTTGAAATAACTCACTTTCTCACTCAATGGTGCCTAACCTCACCCTTTGTTTCTTCATAATACCTCTTTTCTTTTGCAATATCACTCTCCCATGGTCAAGGCATGAAACCGAGAGAGAATAGAGAAGAAATCGTGGCTGGAAGAAAAAAAAATAGCCAAATGCCTTTTATGTCCTTTATTAAACAAAAACAATCTTTCTTTTACGTCCACCAATAAGAATTCTCCAAGTTTTGGCTGACTTTTCAACTTAGGTCGGTGGAGGTGTCGACCTATTATTAAGGTGTCGACCGGTTGCTAAGGTGTCGACCGAATCAATTCTCGGGAGCTATTTTGTGTCAACCGGTTACTAAGGTGTCGATTGGTTGCTAAGGTGTCGACAAATTGCTAAGGTGTCACCGCTTAACCAGGGTGTCGACCGAATCAATTCCCGGGAGCTATTCTGTGTCGACCGGTTACTAAGGTGTCGACCGGTTGCTAAGGTGTCGACCGCTTAACCATGGTGTCGACCGAATCTATAAAATTTTCCAACCTTTCCGAATAACATCATCCCATATACCCTTAAACATTATTTTCTTCATCACCTTCAACCTACTAATTTACTAATATCTACAATACCTTAATACTTCAATATTTAACCAACATTCATAAAACAAATCTTAAACACTTCCATCTTAAAGTCATAAATTCTAAAAATAAATGAGGGTTGTTACAAAACTCGTGCACCAATGAGTTGATAGAATAAATCATCTATTAGTGGTAAAGGATACTTGGTCTTTACTGTCACTTATTCAACTCTGTATAATAATTCTCATTGTTCCATCTTTCTTCTTTACAAATAATACTCGTGCTCCTTAAGGTGAAAAGCTTGGTTGAATGAACCCCTTCCTAATCAATTCTTCCAATTGACTTTTTAGCTCCTTCAATTTAGTTGGGGCCATCCTATACGGAGTTTTAGATACTGGTTCCGCACTAGGGTATACATCAATTACAAATTCAATCTCCCGATCGGGTGGCAAACCAGGAAGATCATCTCGAAAAACTTCTGTAAAATTTGCACTACCGGGATGTCCTTCAGTTTGATACTTGGTTGTTTTCGAGTATCAATAATACTTGCCAAGAGTCCTTCACACCCACTTTTTAGTAATTGTTGAGAATTAATNTTTTGAACATTCTCTTGATGTTGTTGAAATTTAACTCGTCTTCTTCTACTCTGAATGCTTTAGTTACCATAGATGAGTATGGTAATTCATGCGTACCTTAAATTTTTACACCCCTATAAATTTCAGCCTTCAGGCCTCGGGTGAATTGATGCACTTTGTGCTCATTGTGCTTACTAAATTGCTAGCAAAACAAGCTAGGGATTCAAATTTCTGTACATATTCAGCCACACTTCCAGTTTGACGTAGCTATACAAACTCTACTAATTTACTTGTTCTGACTATGCGACTAAAATACTTCTCGTAAAACACTTCTTTGAACTGCTGCTATGTCATGGTTTGAATATTATTGGTGGCTTTCACTGTGTCCCACCAATATCGTGCATTTTTGGCTAACATATATGCTGCACAATTAACTTTCTCCCCGTCTTCAATTTTAGCATAATCAAACATATCTTCAAGTGTACGAACTCACTCTTCAGCATATGCTGGGTCTGATGATTGCCCATCAAAACTTGAAGGGTGTAGGCGGCGAAACCTTTCACAGCTAAGATCTCCCGTCCCAACAACACGGGGATTCAATTGTTCTTCTCGAGCCATTAATCTTTCCAATTGTTGAAATTGGCGATCAACAATATCTGACAGCAGATTAACAACCTTATCTCTTGCAGGATTTCCTCTTACCATTTTGTACTTATCCTACATCGAGCAATAATGTATAAGCAAATACTTATTCACTTACAATAAGAAAAACTTACTAATGTTGGAGCTCGTTCATAGTGGTAGTTGTGTTGTCAAGCTGTCTGCAGAAACGATTTTGACTTGGGCTCTGATACCATAAGTTTGTAATGTCCTTCCTAGCTAGAAATATGTTCTTCATTTTTTTTACTTACATGCAGCGGAAAACATTTTCTTGTAAAAATCATTTAAGGCATACATGAAAACTAAAGTAACTTAAAACATATTTACAACATGTTAGGTTTCTTAAACTATTTACAAGTTATATGTACAAAGTTAAAAACTTCTTCTCCTAACCATTATTTATGATTCTTCAAAATCCTTGCCCACAGGTCAAAATCTGCTCAAACAGCATCGACCACCCCGATGAACAAAGTGATCCATCTCGTACAACTCTCAGTGTACGTCTTCCTCACCTACATCATAAAACTCATCTATGAGCATAAGGCTTAGCAAGTAGTATAAATATGCATGAACATGTACATGATATGCATAAGTAAAACTTTTCTTTTCATTTTATTGTGGGTCTTTCATTCCTTTAATTTCTATAACTCCTTATCATTGGGGCTTTCTGGCAAGGAACGAGAGACCATAAACTTGAGTCCAAGTAAGGGGACAGCCACTCGATTCAAGGGTTGAGAGACTACAAACTTGAGTCCACCTAAGAGGACAGCCAACTCAAACCCCTTCCCAATGATATTTACGTAACTTTCTCTTTCTTTATTTTATCTTTTTTGTTGTTGTATTTTGAGCTTAACCCGAAACAACCATTTCATATTGTGTTTCATACGAAATCTCATGCATGTAAATAGTTCATAACTTTCTAGAAAACATTATGCATGAGATGTTTGTGGTATGAACGTGTCAAGCAATTAAGTAATATTCATAACATTAAACACAACAATCCATCATATCATAAACCAAATTATGCTTTTGTACATCATTTTATACGTGCATCTCATCTCAACATGTAAAGCATAAAACAAGAGCAAAGTCCTATTATTCTATGATATAGACCAAATTAAGGGCAAAACACACACAATACTACTTACCTTGTCTATCCTTAGCTAGTGTTTCTAGTAGTAGGTGCTTTTGTGAATCACCTTCACCTCAATAACTTAATATCATTCACAATATTTGGAATCAATGTCTTGTTTTGTGATAACTTCTTATAGACACCATGAAATGCTATGATTCTAAAGCCTATACATCACTCAAAGTGTCTACTTTAACGTGCTAAAACATCTAGGGCATGGGATTAGTCTATCATTGGTTTCAGATATGAAATCTTAATTTGTACATAATTGAATCTTTTGTGGTAACTTTGATAAAATATGCACAACCTCTACCAATTCTAAATTTCCATCATTCATAAATATATATATGATATTCCAACATTATTGGTTAACCAATAAACAGAACCATGGATCAAAAATTTTAATTTTCGTGTATCACTCATAACCAACATACAAAGTCATTGATAATCTCATAATTCTCCTTCATCCTTAATGTAATCATGGAATAATCNTTTTGGAAGATTAAGTGAGGTTCTTTTGTTGGATTAAAGTTTTGGTGAAGAGTTTTTATGTTTAAAGCAAGTTTAGTTCACTCTAGAAGGAAATAGGAGAAAAGAAGAGGAAACAAACGACTCAAGGGTTTTGGTTTCGATATTCCCTATTATGAGGTATCAATTCTAACCCTAAGAGAATTTTGAAATTGATGAGTTGATTCGGAATGGTTAATTAAGCATGTTGGTGATGTTTATATCAAGATTATGCAAAAACTTTTGAGAAAATCAGGCCATTTTAGAGTTTGTAATTTTAATGGAAGTTCAAGTTTTCAAATGACTTATAGCTCTTATGATTATTTTAAATAGACATTTTAAGGAGAATAATGACACGTTAAGCACCTCAATCCAAGAAGTATAACTTAAGTTATGACCGGTTGAAGTTTCTGTTATGCAACAGTTACTCGAAAATAATGTATTCTGGACAGTTTTTGAATTAGGCATATAATGTATGTTTAGATGCTTCAAATTACTTTGATGTCTTCTCATGAATTAGAGTAGACATCGTAAGAAACATTCAGACACCTGAATTACCTTATTTGGATTAGTATAGCTAAAGTTACAATTGATTGAAGATCATGTTATACCAAAGTGATACTTTAAAATTAATGAATTATGTTACTTGTGTTTTAGGTTTTCAAGTGGAGCAACATATTGATCAAGTTTTTCAATAAGGCTAAGGATTTAAGTTAAATTGATGTTGTATGTGATTGGCCCTAAAGGCGACTACATTAAAAAAATTAGGATTTTATGATTTTGCAATATTCTGAATTGTTTGAGGTGTAATGCACAATACACCGACCTCAATATATTTGAGGATATGTTTGTATGCCTTGTTTGATGATTGATTGATTTTTGGTGTTAGAATAAAGATAAATTTTTAGAATGCTTGCAATGATGAATTATATATTTTATTGCATGTTAAAATGTTCATGCATTTTAATTGTTCATGCATCATGGTATTAAGAAAAATACGAAAATGATTTACATGCATGATTTTCATGATAATATGCAACAGGTCACTGAGGGAGGAGCTTGAGTTAGACTGCCTTGAGGGAGGCCAAATGGTGTCTACTCTCTGTCGTGGTACCTTCAACGATCAAACCAATGAAAGAGTGAAATGAACAAAATGTACGTAAATAGTTATATGTTGGGCAGGGTTTGAGTTTGGCTGTCCCAAGAGGTTGGACCAAATGGTGCCTACTCTCCCCTAGATGGTATGACCCACATTAACTGGACTGTTAAGTGAAAGAAAAGAAAACAAATGAATGATATCGAAATTGCATTGTTTTTATAAAGCAGCATATGCATAAAGGTCTCATAAATGTTTTATTATTATGGATTAACTTACTGAACATTAGGCTCATTAGATAAACTTTGTAATGTAGGTGATGAGATAGATATTGTAGATTCTACTTATCGTGGATAGATGCTTGAGGTGGTGAAGTACGTCCATTGTGGAAGTTTGCAGCTGTTAGTGCAATTTTGACCGGTTGGCGACCCATGTAAATGGAAATGTTTTGTTTTAAAACTTATGTATAATATTATGTTTAGTTTATAACTGTTTTGTAATAACTTGGTTTTAATGTTAAAGTACAAATATGTTTTGATTACTTATTACGAATATAATCGATTTTGATGAAGTTAAATAAAAGTCTTCCGCTGTATTATATTTCAATGATTTCAAATTGATAAGTTTTACCTTAAATTGTTTAAAGTTAGTACATGTGTTTACAAAAAGAAAAATTATTAAGCAAGGGAAAAACGGGATGTCACAGTCATACCTGTTGATTTTTAGCTCAATAGATTCCTCTAGATGAGAAAAACATTTCTCCTCAAAGGATTGGAGGCCAATTTCAGCTTCTTCCCTTTCAACTTTCACTTTCTCTCTCTAAACTCTTTTCTGTCAAATTCTCCTTCTCTTTCACCCCTTCTCTCTCTTCACCACGAAAATGGCTGATTATCAGCATTCCTCCAATATTTCTAGATGGTTCATGGGGTGAAATTACTATTTTGCCAAATTTATCTATTTACATTTACCATTTTACCATAACGTGCTCTATTAATTGCTAAAATATCTCCATTATCATTATTTAAATCATGCTTAGCTTAACTAATTAATTCATATTAGTTCTAAGCTAATCCTCATGGTTAACTAAATTAATCATGATTTGCTATTAATCCTATAGTGACATGTGTAATACTTCAATTCACCTTCTTTTGTTACTTATAATTCAGTATGTATCATTTCAGACAAATTTCTAGTTTAACAATTTGATAGCGTAAAAACAATTAGTTTGTACACTGGTATTACAGAATAAACCTTAAAACCCTGAAACCCTAAACTTTAGAACCATGAACCCTAGACCCTAGAACCCTAAACCCTAAACCCTTGAACCCTTGAACCTTGGAACACTGAAGCTCAAACCCTTAAACCTTAAACACTAGAACCCTAAACCCTAAGATACTAAACCTTGGAAACCTTAACCCTGAACCCTAACACCGTGACCTTGAGCTTTAAACCGTGGAACCCTTAATTTTTGAATTGTGTAACCCTGAACCCTGGAACGTGAAACCCTTAATCTTGAAGCCCTCAATCTTCAACACTAAATCGTTTGAACCTTAACCATGAATCTGAATAATAAAGCTAAACCTTTAACCTTAAACATTAAAAACCCTGAATCCTAGAGCCTCAAACTTTAAACCTAAACCCTGAACCCTGAAGCCTTGGAACTGTTACCTCTGAACCGTTGAACCCTAGAACCTTGAAACTCGAAAACCTAAAACCCCAAAACTTGAACCCTTGAACCCTAAACACTGGGTCTTGATCTTGGAAACCTAACCCATGAGCAATGTACCCTGAATCTCGAAACCCTGAAACCTCAATCGTGAAACAGAATTGATAGACTTGGAACATTAATCTCTTAACCATAAAACCTTGACCCTAAACCCTAGAACCCTGAACCTTGGACCTTGGAAAATTGAAAGCTGAACCCTTGACCTTTGAACCATGAACCATGACGTTTGGACCTTGAACACTCAAACCCTGTAACTCTAAAGCTTGGAAACCTGAATCCTAAACCCTGAAGCTAGTAACCATGAACCCTGAACCATGCACATTGGACACTGATCCTTGGAACCCTGTAACCGTAAAACATTCAACAATGATTTTTGGACCTTAGAAACCCTGGAACCCAGCATTCTTAATCCCTTGAATCCTAAAACCCTTGAATCCTGAAACCCTAGAAACCCTTGAACTATGAAACCCAAACCCTGGACCCTGCAACCCTTGACCCTGAACCTTAATGAACCATAAACCTTGAACCCTCCCCTTGAACCCTGTCACCTTGAACACCGAACCTTTTACTCTGGAACCCTATACTCTAAAACTCTTGAACCATGGAACTCAGAATCCTAAAACCCTGAAATTTGGAACTTTGAACCATATACATTTATATCCTAAACCCGGAAACCTAAACTTAAACCCTAGAACCCTATACCCTTGACCCTGAACAATGAACCCTGAACCTTAAACGCTTTCCCTTTAACATTAAACCCTTAAACCATGAACCCTAAAACCTTAACCTTAAAACCTTAACCCTGAATCTTGAACCCTTAACACTGAACTATGAACCTTGATAAACCTTTAACAATGAACACTAACCCATGAACTTAGAACCCTAACTTTAGACCTTTGTACCCTCACCCCTGAACCTTGAACCATGATCCTTGACCCCTAAACCCTGCCCCTTAACCCTGAACCCTGACCCAAAAATCTTGACCCTTGAATCTTAAACCTTGAAGCCTGACCCATTACAATTGACCTCTCGAGAACCATGAACCCTGGACCCTGAAGCCTGAACCTTGAATACTAAACCTTGATGTACCCTAAAATCTGAACCTTCAAAACCCACAATAAACCCAAAACACAATACCGTGAACCCCAAACCTTAGACCATGAACCCTGAACCATGAACCCTGAATATTGTCCCCTGAACATTGACCCTTAACCCCTTAATCCTGAATATTGTCCCTTGAATATTAGAATCTTACACCTTGAAACCTAGAACCAGATAACCTTGATCCCTTGAACTTTGAACCAAAAATCTTATACCCTAGAACCCTAAACTTTTGAACCTTAAACCCTGAACCTTGAACCTTGATGTAACACCCTTGTTTTTTGTGTATGGTACAATGATCGTGTGATTTAGTTTTGATGGTACGGTAAATTAGAAGTTGTGATCGATGAAAAAAAAATTTGTTACGTGTATGAAAGGTTTGAAGGAAAGTTAGAATAAATAAAACTCTCAATCATAGGATTAACCTAAGTTAATTAGTGATTATTAGAATGGACACCTCCTACTTGAATGGACACCTCCAACTTGAATGGACACCTCATGCTTTCCTTCATCTCCACCTTAATTTTTTGTGTAAAAATAATATAAATCAAAATGTTATTATT
>QAOC01038620.1:0-14243 GCA_003255005.1 Begonia fuchsioides | reverse complement strand
AATCTCCCTTGTGACTTCAATACTTTAAACTTTCATGGTATGAATGAATAATGAATTCTTTTGGCCACAAAATAATATTGCCATGTTTGTAGAGTCCTCAATAAAGCATACAACTACTTTTTATATGTTGGATAATTTAAAGCAGCTTCATTAAGCTTTTGACTAAAGTAAGAAATTGGCTTGGAATCCTACATCAAAACACCGCTAATCCCTTTTATCGCGCATCACATTCAATTTCAAATACTTTATCTAAATTAGGTAACACAAGTAATAGTGAACTAGTAAGTTTATCTTTTAGAATGTCAAAAGATTGTTCATGTATTTTGGTCCATTTAAATTAAGCATGCTTTTTAACAAGATCATTCAACGGTGCCACGAGAATACTAAAATCGCAAGCAAACCTTCTATAAAAACTTGCCAATCCATGGAAATTCCTAATCTCACTTGCATTCTTTGGTCTTGGCCACTCTTGAATTGCCTTGACCTTCTCTTGATCTATCAAAATTCCTTTTGATCCTACCACATAACCAAGAAAAATTACCAAAATTCCTTTTGTTTTTTTCAGGATTAGCTCGGTAGGCCGATATATTGGGTATTGAAACCCAAAATTAGTTTGGTGTTCAATTTCTCTTAAAGGAGGTAACTCACTTGGAACTTCTTTGGGAAACACCTCTTTGAATTCCTTTAATAGAGTAGAATAACAATTGGAAACAATGCGGTTAGCTCGTTAGTAGAAAGATGAATATCCATGTACAAGAGTACAAATACTTGTTGTCTTGCTAACATCACACTTTTTACCTCACTTTTTATCGCTATTCAACTCATTTTCCCACTCTTCTCTTATTTTCTCTCTTTGCCTTTTTTCCATTCTCTTCTTGTTTTCTCTCACGCTCTATTTTTCTACCAACGCTCTCTTTTTCACTCTTTTGCTCACATATTGACTTTTCTCTCATTTTGAAATATCTTATAATTTTCTCTTGATCTTCACTAGCTTCGAATGGTTTAAGTGGCTTCAGATTGATTGTCTTACCCTCTTGAAAAAAGCTATACTCATTCTTGAACGAATTTTTGATCAAACTACCTTGGTCTTCCTAATATAATATGTGTTGCTTGCATAAGAACTGAATCACAAAGAACCACATCATGATAATTTCCAATAGACGTAGCAATTTTCACTCGTTTAGTAACTTTGACTTCACCGCAATCACTTGACCATGGTAGCTTGTACGGATTTGGATGCTTTTCAGTTTCCAATCCCAACTTATCTACAAACAAATTACTTGCAAAATTAGTGCAACTTCCACTATTAATTATCAAACTACATATCTTGTTATTCACGTGGCATCTAGTATGAAATATGTGTTCTCTTTGAAATTCATCTCCATCGTCCTTTGCTTGAACGTTAAGCATGCGTCTAGTGACTAAGAGTTCACCTCTCGCGGGTTCCTCTTCCTCCACATCGCTACAATCTTCTAACGGGGGCATCTCGCTATCACTTTAGTTCTCACTTTCACATCCCAACTATCACGTATTATCATTATTCTTTTATTCGGACAATTTGAAGCATAGTGACCAAATCCTTGACAATGAAAAAATTCATTTCTTTAGCGCTAGTTGTTGTAGTAGTTTCGGTAGTACCTTTATAGAAGCGGTAGTTGTTATCTTTCCCTTAAAATCTGCCTTAGGCTTTATATTTTGTTTCTCGTGCCTCCAAGTTGATTTCCAATTTGAGTTTGATAAAGATCCATCCTTTGAACTTCCCATTGATTTCAATTGTTGTTCGACCTTGATAGATTTGTGTAATAATTCCTCTATGTCAACATAGTGCTGCATGTCCACTATGTTATAAATTTCTCTATTCAATCCTCCAACAAAATGTGTCGTGGTTGCTTCCTTGTCTTTCTCTATGTTGGCTTTCATCATTGTTGATTCCATCTCTTTATAATAATCTTCAACATTTTGTGAACCTTGTTTAAGTTCTTGCTAATTTCCTACAAAGATCTTGATGATAATAAGTAAGAACAAATCTCTTACGCAGAAATGTTTTTATTAAGGACAAATCTCTTACGCAGAAATATTTTTATTTCTTCCAACACTGAAACAAGTCTTTCTTTGTGCCTTCTTTGAGTGCTCACTAGTTTATCCCACCATGTACTTGCATAGTCCATGAATTCCATTGAGGCCAGCTTGATTTTCTTTTCCTCGGTATAGTTGTGACAGTCATAAGTATAATCAACTTTTCTTACCCATTCCAAATATGATTCAGAATCACTTTTACCATGAAAAAAATGAAGCGTCATCTTGATATTGCTTAGGTTGTCATCTTGACATGCCATGGATTGGCATACCGAATGGAGCAATCACCCGAGCCCGAGCTCGGTAATTTTCTAACATATTTGTTAATTTTGCAGGAAAATTAATTGATGAACTATACATTTCTAAGCTAACTTTAGAGGATCAAACAAGTCCAAAACACGTGATTAATTGGCATGGAGAAAAGGTGGACTTACAACCAAGAACCGAGACTCCCAGAATCAAGCCAGCACATGAAGCCGGTTGAAGTTCACGTTGCATGGTGAGTTAAAGTCACATGCAAACGTGACCAAATGTCCCACGACTCAACTCATCAACACTTCAATGGAGTGAAAGAATTTTATTGCATTTTTTAGTATAGTCTTACGTTAATTTTTACGTTACATTTTAGGAGAACCAGAGAGGGTTTCTAGGCTAGATACATTTTAGTTATTTTGCATGCTTTTGCATGGGGTTTTGCATGAGGGATCCTTGGCTGAAAGAATGGTATTTTGGGACAAGAAATAAGGGCAAATTGGCTGAAGGGGTGCAAGATCACGTGGCCATCACATTCTTGCATTCTAATTTTCCCTCCTTTATTTTCATTTCCAGCATGCATGTTGCATGACTTTGGCTCATAATTTTCCCTCCTTTTTTTCTCTCTTTTCAGCTGATAAAACCTCCCCCAATGCTTGCTTGTAATTTCAATTTGGAATTTGAATTAAAGTTTCTTTGAGCATCTCCCTCTCACGGGCATTTCCAACTTCAAACCGGCAGCCGGCGCACCTCCGGCCACCGTAGGTTATCTCAAAGGAATCCTCCCTCCGAGCTGGAGATTTCTTGGTGCTTTGATACTCCAGCCTTCTTCAAGGACTTAGGGTGAGGTTGAAGGTCACAAGCTCTTCCTTCCATCAATATTTTTCGTTTGGTTTTAGTTCTTTCCGCCGGCAGATTTCCGGCCACCACCAAAAACGCCGTTACTGTTCCATTACATTCCGACCAATCCATCCACGTGATTTTCTTCATTTTTGGAGGACTATCACCTATCTTCTTCCCAGAGTTCCACTCAAAATTTCATCCCTAAAATCGATCGCATAGTTGAGTTATCGTTGTCCAAATTCCAGTCCCGATTCTGAAATTATCGGATTATCGTTTTTCCATTTAACCTAACCCGATTCTCCCACTTCCTAAATCTAAACCCCCTCCATTCCGTGTCACATCTTCTCAAGATTTTCTACGATACCGCTCTTTTTTGTAACTATTGCCCTCATTCTCAAACTCAATATCTTCCTCTACATTGTTATTATTTCATCATGTAAGGCTACTAGTTTGGGCCTCTAACATATTCAATCTCATTTCAATTTTTTTATTTGTCCTTGTACAACTTTCATGTATGCCTCGGGATCAACAATAATTCAACTTTCATCCATACTCATTTCTCAATATAAGAAACAAAAGAAATTGTTAGCAAATAAATAAGGAAATAAACAGACGTCACTCACTCCCTCACATGTTTACAATATATCAATGTCACTCACGCTTTTATTTCTCTCAATTAATGGCTTTTATAAAATAAGCTCACACTCTAGACTTTTTCCTCTCAATTTCCTCTTTTAGTTCTTTATCTAAGAACCCAATTCAGGAGAAATATTCAGCAAGTAAAAACAATAAAGATCAAACTTTTAAGCCAAAAATTCAAACTTCCAGTATCGTGAAAGTAAAACTATTTTGAAAGAAATAATGAGATCCAAGGAAAATATACGTATAATGATGAATGATAATAAAGAAGTATTGCTCTAATGATGTAAGAGCAAGAAAGTCAATGAGTAACTTTAAAGTCATAAAAATTAAAAGAAGTAACTTTGAAACCAATACTGATGACTAGGGGTGGGCATAACCGATCCAACCCGAGGAACCGACCCAATCCGGTCGGGTTCGGTCGGTTAAAATATTTCAAAACCCTTAACGGGTGTAAGACCCCACTTTTCTGGGTAACCTAAGCCTATAGGAATATAGCACATTTTGGCAAGGGTACAATATGCGTTAAGAGATGATGAATGTTGAGGTGGAGTTACACTTTTGGAAATAGTAATTTAGACGATTTGGAATTTTAGGTCGACACAAAATAACCCTTTCGGTCGACCCCAGGATTTAAGAGGGGTCGACACAAGTTACTCTCGGGAACTTGTTTTGGTCGACATAATAGACGAACGGTCAACACAAGTCACTCTCGTGAACTTCTTTCAGTCGACACAATGTATGTTATGTCGACACAATTTGTGTTGGGTCGACATAACTCTGAAGGAATCCGTCTCTGGAAAGTGAGGGGTCGACACAACTGTTTTGGTTGGGTCGACACAATGTAGGTTGGGTCGACATAAATTCTTATGCGGTCGACCGGTTATGAACTTTAGGCAATTTATACGCTCATTTTCTGAATTTGGTGTCTTCTAAGAAGTTATAGTGAACTTTTTAAGGAACAATTTGACACCTTAATTATCATAAATGGATCATTATCAAGGAAGTTATGCTCATTTGAAGTTCGTAAAGGAAAACCAAACTATAGAATTATTGATTTTGAGCGATGTTCGGTATTTCGTATATTTTATTATGTTCAACTCATAATTTTAAGTTTACGTCTTCTAAAAAATTACACTAGACTCAATAAGAAAAATATAAGTTTTTGAATTATTGAAATCCAAGTTGTAGAACAAAAGTTATGAAAATTTTAAAAGGGGTCATCCCTTGAAACTCTCGGGTTTTATTAAGGGTCGAAAAGTTGAATGAGGGTCGACATGTTATTGCTGAAGTATTAACTTTTCAATGAAATTTTGGGAAATTAAATCCATGATTAATTAAGGATGGACCAATAGGAAAGTGCCGCGTGGATTAAGAGATGGTTAGCTTGGATGGTGACACTTCATGCTTGACACATCATGCTTGACACCTCATGCTTTTCTTTAAGCTTCACACCACCACCTTCTTTCTCTCTCTTTTGTTTATTATGAAAGAGAGCTTTACCTGATAAGGAGACCACGAAATCCTCTTCTTCTCCTCTGGTTTTCTCTCATTCAAAGAGCTCAAGGGGTGAATTGGAAGAATTGACACCACTTGTGCAAAACAAATGAGTGTTTTGTGCACTATCTCTAGTAATCGGTAAAGAAGAAGAGAAAAACCCAGCAAGGAAAAGGGTTATATCAAAATTCTACACATCCTAAGGTATTTAATTTATCCCTAGAAGATGTAATTTCAATTTGGAGCAGAATAAGATTTGGAACTGTGTATTGTTTTAATCTTATGCAAAGTTATTCGGGAAAAATCGAGAATCTGGACAGGTTCTAGGGTTTTGGGAATTCCGAATTGTTGTGATGGTTTTCTGAGTCTGTTGCCTTCTACAAAGTTGTAGTAGACAAGTAAAAAAAGATAATACCTTTCGATTTACTAAAATTGGAACTGTACAGATTAAGTTATCTAATTTGGAAGTTACTCTTTGAACATAAACAGTTATCCGAAAATGTTCTCTGCCCAGTTTTATAGTTGCATTTTTTTGGGAATGTTCTGTTGGTTTATTAGAGTTTATGTCTTCTGACAAACTGTAACAGACATCTTAATAAAGAGGTAGCATTTTTAAGTACTATAATGGAATATGTAAATAAAAAGTTATGAAATTTGTAAGTGGCTGTAAAGATAACGATTTCAATTCTGGAATGTTTGGAGCAGTTTTGTAGTTCTATGTTTTACATGATGTTCCGGTGATCAATTGATTTTTGTGTCTTCTAATGAAATGCAATTGACACCTAAACGGAGATTATGGCACATAGTTTGAGTCCATTAGATCAGTATCGTGTGAGTAATGGTCTTTACACTAGGCTATAAAATCAGGGAAGAATATCTAAAATCTGATTTGGTAATTCTTTATTAGGGTTGTCAATTGGAGAACGGTAGTTGATCCAATCGGTTCATTGAAGCAAAGAACCTAAGGTAAGAACTCATTGCATGTGTTTTGCCCTTCGGGGCCTACATCACAAAGAGTAGGACTGAGGTTGATGTGATTGAATGATTGAGAAATGTTAATGTTAAGTTTTTAAGCATGAAACGAATACATTATATTTATATATGTATGAAATCTATTTGGGGTGCATCGCACCGTGCACCGGCCCAATAATATGGGTATGATTGGTGTTTTTGTGACATTGAATTGTGATGTGTATGCTATAAGTAACGCCTAAATATATAAATCATGAAAAGTATGTTAAGAGATAAAGTTTAAGTGCATTTGGGAGACGTATGTGTTTATGTGTGATTTATGTTAAGTTGTTAAGCAAAACATGATTTCTTAAGTTATCAAGAATGCATGAATTATGTTAAGTTGTCAAGTTTTGCATGTCATCTCATTCATGCATTACATTTCATGAAAAATGTTTATCAAGCATGCATTCACATGTCACCATTCATCGCATGAAGATCAAGTTATCAAGTATCAAGTTATTAAGTATCAAGTTATGAGAGGACCCCCTAGGTGCTAACTCTCTATCAAGTTATCAAGTTATCAAGTATGAGAATGATGCATTTCCCCTTTATGTGATGTAATGGCAACATGTATCAAGTTAAGTTTTGAAGATGGCGTGGTATGCGACACGGATCTTCACTCTAAAAATGAAATGATGTTTAGAGGATGGTCGTGGTATGGGACACAGATCGTCACCCCAAAATGATTTAAAAAAGACATGTTTTATGAAAAGACCATGTTTTAAGCATATCATGAGCATGCTAGGCATGTAGGACATTTTGATTTCTTACTGAGCCTTAAGCTCACTAGTTAAGCTTTGTGATGTAGGTAACAAAGCTCGGGATGAGGAATTTGGTCCTCATCACGTGTCATGACATGTGGATGAAGCTGTTTTGGAGCAGGCTGTTTACGAAACCAAGTGACGACCCGTGGGTGAAGGAAAAGAAAATGGTTTTAATGTATTTGATGTTTTATTGATATTTTGATATATATTTCTATAACGTGTTTTATAAGTATGATGAGATCACATTTTTAACACTTTTAATGTTTTACGCTTCCGCTAAGTTTCCAAGTCAAGTATTTCAAGTGTATTTACAAAAAGAAAAATTTTACCGTTGTTTTCAAAAGGGTTTTTAAAGAACGGGATGTTACAACGGGTCGGGCAGAAACCCGCCGTGCGGGTTGAAGGTCGGTGGCCCAACAGGGTCAAACCCTAATCTTTGTCTCTCCCTCTCTTCGGTCTTCTCCCGACTCCCAACTCCCGCGGCTACGATTCACGACTCGACGACTCCCGACTCACGACCCTCGATTCCCAACTCCCGACTCACGACCCTCAATTGCCAACTCCTGCCTTTACGATTCCCGACTCGACGACTCCCGACGAATCCCGACTCCCGACCCTCGATTCCCGACTCCAGACTTGGCGATTCCTGATCTTTGTCTTTCCTTGTCTTCTGTCATTCGTCGACTCCTGACTCCCGACCAGTATTTTTTTTGTTTTTGTTAATTTATTCTGAGTTTTCATTTATTTATTTATTCGTTGCCTTCTGTTGTTATTCCGAGTTTTCATTTTCTGTATTGAAGATTAGTTAGTCTTAGTCCGCACTGCAGTAGAAATTGGAATACTATATTTGAGATTTATTATTTTATCGTGTACATTATGGTACTGGATTTAATTTGATCAACTTAAACACATTACTAACTCGATCGTTTTTTTGTACTATGTCATCTATTTGGTTGTGAGGGTCCGATGTTGTTTGTTTCTTGAATTTTGTCGTTCATGCTATCTATAATGCAGTCGTGCTTTTATATGCTTGAATTTGGTAGTTATAAGAAAATCATTTTCATAAATTGGTTTACATTACAATGCAAGGATTGACAATGAACCCGAAGGCTTGACGACAATTATTGATTAATACTTTACTTACTAGTTACTAGTTAGAAGTTTGTTGTGTTCTTACTTCTAGAATTGTTTACTTTGAATACATTTTATTTTAAATGTTGAGTTGATGAATTATTTTAGAATTTTAATGTGTAATTGATGCATATTATTATTATGTTCTTAATTAGATGGATGAAATAATTCCGTTTGAATGTTAACTTGATAGATTGGTTTACATTTTTTATACATAATTGATGTAATATAATATTCTAGAATTGTTGGGAAATCATTAGTTTTTAGGGAATATATTCAATTTTTTTTATAAAAAAAAAACGATTAACCGACCCATGCCGACCCAATCCGACCGGGTTGGGTCGGGTTCGGGTCATCTCGGTAACCCAACCCGAACGGGTTACCGAGACAGTTAAGATCGGGTTCGGGTCGGGCGAGGTTCAGACCAACCAGACTGAACCCGACCCATGCCCACCCCTACTGATGACGAAAGATAGTAAGCACTATTTGAAGTAACAACATTTTTTTATAATAGTAGCAACAAAGACAATAGCATAATCGTTCTTTTTTCATTTTTTTTGCTTGTGCTTTTTTTTCAATTTCTCTTAAAGGAGGTAACTCACTTGGAACTTCTTTGGGAAACACCTCTTCGAATTCCTTTAATAGAGTAGAACAACAATTGCAAACAATACGGTTAGCTCGATAGTAGAAAGATGAATATCCATGTACAAGAGTACAAATACTTGTTGTCTTGCTAACATCACACTTTTTACCTCACTTTTTCTCTCTATTCAACTCATTTTCCCACTCTCCTCTTATTTTCTCTCTTTGCCTTTTTTCCATTCTCTTCTTTTTTTCTCTCACGCTCTATTTTTCTACCAGCGCTCACTTTTCACTCTTTTGCTCACATATTGACTTTTCTCTCATTTTGAAATATCTTATAATTTTCTCTTGATTTTCACTAGCTTCACATGGTTTAAGTGGCTTTAGATTGATTGTCTTACCCTCTTGAATAAAGCTATACTCATTCTTGAACGAATTTTTGATCAAATTACCTTGGTCTTCCTAATATAATATGTGTTGCTTGCATAAGAACCGAATCACAAAGAACCACATCATGATAATTTCCAATAGACATAGCAATTTTCACTCGTTTAGTAACTTTGACTTCACCGCAATCACTTAACCATTGTAGCTTGTCGGATTTGGATGATTTTCAGTTTTCAATCTCAACTTATCTACAAACAAAGTACTTGCAACATTAGTGCAACTTCCACTATTAATTATCAAACTACATACCTTGTTATTCACGTGGCATCTAGTATGAAATATGTCTTCTCTTTGAAATTCATCTCCATCGTCCTTCGCTTGAACGTTAAGCACACGTCTAGTGACTAAGAGTTCACCTCTCACGGGTTCCTCTTCCTCCACATCGCTACAATCTTCTAGTGGGGGCATCTCGCCATCACTTGAGTTCTCACTTTCAACATCCCAACTATCACGTATTATCATTATTCTTTTATTCGGACAGTTTGAAGCAAATGGCCAAATCCTTGACAATGAAAACATTCATTTCTTGAGCTCTAGTTGTTGGAGTAGTTTCAGTAGTACCTTTATAGAAGCGGTAGTTGTTATCTTTCCCTTAAAATCTGCCTTAAGCTTTATATTTTGTTTCTCGTGCCTCCAAGTTGATTTCCAATTTGAGTTTGAGAAAGATCCATCCTTTGAATTTCCCATTGATTTCAATTGTTGTTCAACCTTGAAAGATTTGTGTAATAATTCCTCTATGCCAACATAGTGCTGCATGTCCACTATGTTATAAATTTCTCTATTCAATCCTCCAACAAAATGTGTCGTGGTTGCTTCCTCGTCTTTCTCTATGTTGGCTTTCATCATGGTTGATTCCATCTCTTTATAACAATCTTCAACACTTTTTGAACCTTGTTTAAGTTCTTGCAATTTCCTACAAAGATCTTGATGATAATAAGTAAGAACAAATTTCTTACGCAGAAATGTTTTTATTTCTTCCAACATGGAAACAAGTCTTTTTTTGTGCCTTCTTTGAGTTCTCACTGTTTATCCCACCATGTACTTGCATAGTCCACGAATTCCATTGAGGCCAACTTGATTTTCTTTTCCTTGGTATAGTTGTGACAATCACAAGTATAATCAAATTTTCTTACCCATTCCAAATATGATTCAGAATCACTTTTACCATGAAAAAAATGAAGTCTCATCTTGATATTGCTTAGGTTGTCATCTTCTCGAATTTTTCTACGATACCGCTCTTTTTTGTAACTATTGCCCTTATTCTGAAACTCAATATCTTCCTCTACTTTGTTATTATTTCATCATGCAAGGCTACTAGTTTGGGCCTCTAACATATTCAACCACATTTCAACTTTTTTTAGTTGTCCTTGTACAACTTTCGTGTATGCCTCGGGATCAACAATAATTCAACTTTCATCCATACTCATTTCTCAATATAAGAAACAAAAGACATTGTTAGCGAATAAATAAGGAAATAAACAGACCTCACTCACTACCTCACATGTTTACACTATATTAATGTCACGCACGCTCATATTTCTCTCAATTAATGGCTTTTATAAAATAGTCTCACACTCTAGACTTTTTCCTCTCAATTTCCTCATTTAGTTCTTCATCTAAGAACCCAATTCAGGAGAAATATTCAGCAAGTAAAAACAATCAAGATCAAACTTTTAAGCCAAAAATTCAAACTTCCAGTATCGTCAAAGTAAAACTATTTTGGAAGAAATATTGAGATCCAAGGAAAATATACATATAATGATGAATGATAATAAAGAAGTATTGCTCTAATGATGTACGAGCAAGAAAGGCAATGAGTAACTTTAAAGTCATAAAAATTAGAAGAAGTAACTTTGAAACCAATACTGATGACGAAAGATAGTAAGCACTATTTGAAGTAACAACATTTTTTTATAGTAGTAGCAACAAAGACAATAGCAAAATCATTCTTTTTTCATTTTTTTTTGCTTGTGCTTTTTTTCTTTTTTTCACAATATTTTTTCACGTTTTTTATAAGAATTTTTTTTGCTTTTTTGATAAAAAGATAGAAAATAGGAAATAAGGAAATAAGGAAGAATAAAAAAGCCTAAATAAAGATAAAAACTTGAATAAAGGAGCTAAAGCTAATAACAAATTATGAGAACCACTGGTATATCAAATCGGAGACCCTTTAACAATGCAGATAAAGATACCTAGATCACCTTTGAATCAAGTACGAGGAACTTGACCCCAATCGAACCTTGCCGACGGAACCTAAGTTATCAAACACAAAACTTGACCCAGACTAAACTTGTTGGTAAGAACCAAAGCTATCAAATTTTATCTATCAAGAATTAACTTGATGAAGATCGGGTTCTTCGCAAAGAAATGAAGCAAAAATTTTCTCCAAACACTCAAGGTGAATTTATCATAAAATTTTTGTTCTATTACAATAGCTTTGATGCCTTTAAATAGGCTACACACTTTCTAAACTAACAATAAGTAAATTATGAAATAGAAAGTAATTAGGAAACTTAACTAAATAATAGAACAAAAGAAAGAATTTTCAGAATTGTTGAAGGGCACTTCTGTTTCGGTAAATTGTGCATTTTGCAAGCCAAACATTGTCTACTTTTTATGCTCCAGACCATGCCAAAAAAAGACTTGAAAGCACTACAACTTTTGTAAAAAAAACTTTTTAAAATAACTTTGGGAAGGTTGTCGAATCTACCATTAAATTCTTGCGGGTCAAGTAAAAGTTTTATGAAAGAAAGTTGCATGTACTTTCCTATTTTCTTTGTCCCCTTCAATATTCTTAGTAGGCTTGGGCTCTTGGGCTTGGGTCTTTCAATATTTTTTTCAACACTTAACATAATAAGTATTTTGTTTTAATGTTGAATAAATTCTTTTATTTCAATTTCCTCCCTTTAACCACATGGCGCTTTATGCATTTTCTTGGTTCTTGACCTTATCATTGGACCTCTAATTCATTGCAATTGGTCTTGTATCACCACTTGATCCGCATCAAAAACCTCTTCCAAATGACATTTACATAACTTTCTCTTTCTTTCTTTTATTTTTCTCTTTCGTTTGTTTTCTGAGCTTAACCCGAAAACATCCATTTTTATATTATGTTTCATATGAAATCTCATGCATGTAAATAGTTTGTAACTTTCTAGAAAATATGGTGCATGAGATGCTCGTGAACATGCTCTGTATGAACGTATCAAGCAAGTAAATAACGTTCATAATACTAAAATAATAATTTATTATATCATAAATGGAATCATGCTTTTCTACATCATTTTATANTGAATGCTAGAACCCTAAATCCTGAACCCTAAATCTTGAACCATGAAACCCTAAACCCTGGAACCATGAACATTAGAAGCCTTAACCCAGAACCTCAGAACCCTGAACCCTGAGCCTTGGATTTTTGAACCATTAAACTCTAGAATCCTTGACCCTTGAACCATTGAACCCTAAACCTAAACCCTGAACCCTAGAAATCTTAACCTTGAACCCTGGAACCTTCAAATCCTTTTACCATAAACCCCTAATTATGAACCTGAAACCTTAAAACCTGAACGAAGAACCTTGGAACTCTGAACCCTAGAATCTTGAACCTTGGATCTCTAAACCCTTAATCCTGGAACCTTGGAAACATTAATTCTACAACCTTTGAATCCTATAACCGAATATCCTCAACCTTTAACCTTGAATCTTTGAGCCCATGAACCCTGAACACACGAAACTTGGAATCTTAAAACCCTTGAACATTGGAACTCTGAACTCTAACCCTCTGAACTCTGAACCCTGAACACTAGAGCCTTAAAACCCTGAACCCTAAACCTTGAACACGGAACCATGAACCTTGGAACCGTTAACCTTAAACCCTTGAACCCTAAATTGAAAACCCTTAAACCCTAGAAGCTTGGATTCAACTGTTTCAACGTTCAAGGTTTTAGGATTCAATGGTTTCAGAATTCCAAGTTCAAGGTTCAGGGTTGAAGGAGTTCTTGAGGCCAAAGTTAATTGTTTACGGTTCAAGTGTCAGGGTATTGGGTTAAAGGTTCATGGTTCAAGGTTCCAAGTTTTAAGGTTCTAGTGTTCTAGAGTTCAAGATTTAAGATTCATGGTTTGAGGGTCAAGGGTTTGAGGGTTTCAAGGTTCAAAGTTTAGGGTGTAAGATTCTAGGGTTCTATGATTAAGGGTTCAGGGTTCCAAAGTTCTTTGTTCTAAGGTTAACAGTTTAGGATTAAGGGTTCAAGGTTCAGAGGATACAAGTTTTAGGGTTCTAGGGTTCCATGGTTTAGGGTTCAGGGTTTTAGGATCATGATTAAAGGGTTCCAAGGTTCTAGGGTCTATGGTTAAGGGTTCTAGGACTCAGGTTTCTAGGTTTCATATATTTAGGGTTCAAAGGTTAAGGGTTATGGGTTCACAGTTCTAGGGTTCAAGATTCTAGGGATACAAGATTCTCTGTTCAAGGTTTAGGTTATAGGTTACAGGGTTCAAGGGTTTCAGCGTTCAGGTTCCAAGGTAAAGGGTTAAGGATTATGAGGTTCTAGGGTTCATGGTTAAAGGCTAGAGTTTTCAAGGTTAAATGTTATATGGCTCAAAGGGAGTTAAGAGTTTAGGGTTCAGAGTTCAAGGGGCCTTAGGGTCTAAATTTTAGCATTCACGGTTTTGGGTTTCAGGGTTTAAGGTTTATCGTTTTAGGTTTTAGGGCTCCAGGGTTTCAGGGTTCAAAGGTTTAAGGGTCTAGGGTTTAGGGTTCTCATGTCTAGGGTTTAAGGTTCCAATTTGATGGGTCTAAGGTTCAAGGGTCCAGTGTTACAATGTTTAGGGTTAATTGTTTAAGGTTCTAGGGTTCAAGGGTTTCGGGGTTTGAAATTCAAGGTTTAGGAAAGAAACATTATATTCTAACAAGAACAAGTGCACTTTTTGCATAACAAGTTCACAAGTGCACTTTCTAGTTACATTCTTTTTTGGGTTTTGTTTGATTTAGGAGTGGCTCAC
>QAOC01038598.1:62982-74734 GCA_003255005.1 Begonia fuchsioides | reverse complement strand
GTTTGGTGGTTGACCGAGTGTGTCCGAAGGTTGACCGAGTGGATCCGGGGCTTCTAAAGTCTCCTCGATGGTCAACATAAGGCAATGCACGGTCTGGTTCTCTGATGGACCGATGATGACTCGAGTTGGCGCGCGGGCATGTCTAGATGGGCCGAGCCGGCGGTCGGTCATGGGCGACCTTCAAGGGATCCGAGAGTTTGTTGAGGAAATCCGTTGATTGAAGATCCTCTAAAGATTCAATATCTCCAAGGATTTGGTGCATGAATATCCCTTGATAGTCGTAGGTGGTTCGGTGATCGGCCATGCTCGTGCGTCCGATGGATGATCTACGGTCATCATGAAGATATGCTCGTGCCAAACTTGATCCTCTTCCTATCCTTAACCAAATAACCAAAATACTTAAAGATTAAGTAAGTTTGGCCGATAGAATTTGGCTAAGTCTTCGATTGGGCCGTAGGTCGGCCGAGGCTTGACCGTGGGTCGGTCAATGATCGGCCATGGCGGTCTTCCGTGGGCTTTTCCTTGAGCGTTGAGTTCTCTTCCTCTTGGGCTAGCTTTCCTTCCTCTTCTAAGGCTAAGTGCTTGCTGAAAGGAAATCTTCTAAGCGTGACCAAAAATAGGGCCCATGGTTGAACACTCGATCCAAAGGGTTTGGGCCGTGCGTTCATCCATGCCGGTCACGCGTTCTGCAGGGCCGAAGCCCTAGTGGACTTTGGCGGGGGCGACGACCAAAGTCGTCGGGTTGTGGTCGTGGGGCTCCCGTTGGGCGCCGGGCGGGTCTTGGTCTCAAGCCTCGCTTGTGTCGTGGGCCGGACTGCTGGATGCGCCGTGTCCGGGTGCGCTTGGACAAGGCCCGGTGTGCGTGTCGCGGCCGGGAATGGCCGAGCACCAAGTAATGGAGTGCTTGGGCCGTTCCCGATCATGCTCGGAAGGTGTTTTCGAGACTAAGATACCTGCAAAACGAGCAACTAATTTAGAAAAATCGGGTGGGCTCGTCGGGTCGGTCGGGGCTTGATCCATGATGTGCTCGGGTTGCACATCAGGCCCTTGGCAACAACTTAGCGTGCTTGTGTTTGAAATACCGAAGCTTTAGCCACACTAAATCGCCTTCATGAAAAATTTTCTCCTTGCGGCCTTTATTTGCCACGGCGGCATTCTTGGCATTCATTCGCTCGATGGTCTTCTTAATTTTCTCGTGCAATTTAAGAACCATCTCGGCCTTCTCAAGGCCGTCCGGATTAGTATGCTCTCAGCTTGGTAATGGGAGTAGATCCATCGGTGTTGATGGATTAAATCCGTAAGCCGCTTCAAAGGGTGTCATGCCCGTGGTACTATGTCGGCATCGGTTATAAGCAAACTCGATGAATGGTAGCCGCAAGTCCCATGCCATGACCTTGTTGTCAATGACACTCCGTAGTAAGGCGCCGAGTGATCGGTTGACCACTTCGGTTTGGCCGTCGGTTTGTGGGTGGAATGCCGTGCTAAATAGTAGCTTTGTTCCGAGCCGAGCCCATAAAGTCCTCCAAAAGGTGCTAAGGAACTTTGAGTCACGGTCGGACACTATGGAATGTGGCATTCCCTGTAGCCGGACTACTTCCTTGAAAAATAGGTCGGCTATGATCGGGGCTTCAGCCGTTTTGGTGCATGCCACAAAATGGGCCATCTTCGAAAATCGGTCCACTATGACCATAATGGCGTCTTTGCCTCGGCTAGTTCGGGGAAGGACGAGAACAAAGTCCATACTTAGGGCTTGCCATGGGTGATCCGGTACCGGGAGTGGCAAGTAAAGTCCTTGGGCCAAGGTACGGGTTTTGACCTTTTTACATACCGTGCATCGCTCCACAAAGTGGTGCACGTCTCTAAAAAGATGGGGCCAATAAAAGTGCTCCTTGAGCATCTCCCAAGTCTTTTTCTCACCAAAATGGCCCGCAAGGCCGCCTCCATGGGCCTCGGTTATGAGAGACTCACGAATGCTTCCTTTCGGGATGCATATCCGTCCTCCACGGAAAAGGTATCCGTCGGTCACATGGTAGCCCGTTAAATCACCATTGACCGTGGCCTCAAAATGTGGGCCAAAATCTGGGTCATCCTTATATCCACATTCTATCCATTCAAAACCAAAAAATCTAACCTTTAATTCGGTAAAGAGGGCGCTCCTTCGGGAAAGTGCGTCGGCCACTATGTCCGTGTCCCCCTTTTTGTATTTGATAATATATGGATACTTCTCAAGGAACTCAATCCACTTGGCATGTCTTCGGTTAAGCTTCCCTTGGCTCTTGATGAACTTTAGGGCTTGATGGTCCGAGTGGATAATGAACTCTTTCGGTAGCAAGTAATGTCGCCATACTCCGATGGCTCGTATCAAGGAGTAAAGTTCCTTATCATAAGTAGAATAATTGAGAAACGCACCTTTGAGTTTCTCGCTAAAGTAACCAATCGGGCGGCCCTCTTGCATCAAAACCGCTATGATGCCTGTTCCCGAGGCATCGCACTCTACATCGAAGACTTTAGTAAAATCCGGAAGGGTAAGGACGGGTGCTTCGCAAAGCCGGGTCTTGATCCGGTCAAAACTTTCTTGACACGGCTTGGACCATGTGAATTCCTTCCCTTTCTTTGTAAGCTCGGTTATAGGTATCATTATAGTGCTAAACCCTTTGATAAATCACCGGTAGAAATTGGCGAGTCCATGGAAGCTTCGAACGTCCGAGACGCCCTTTGGTATCGGCCACTCTCGGATGGCCGTGATCTTGGCATCGTCGACCTCGACACCGTCCTCGGATAGCACAAAGCCGAGGAAGTGTATGCGTCGTTGGGCGAACGCACACTTCTTGCGGTTGCCAAATAGCTTGGTCCGCCGTAAAATAATAAAGAGTCATTCTAAATGATCCAAATGGCTCGGTACATCTGCACTATAAACAAGAATATCATCGAAATAGACAATGATAAACTTACCCAAATATTCCCGGAGCACGTGATTCATTAGCCGCATGAACGTGCTCGGTGCGTTGGTGAGTCCGAATGGCATGACTAGCCACTCGAATAAGCCGTACCGCATCTTGAATAAGCCAAAATCCTATGGAGCATCCACCAGAAAAAGGATAGCCTGTGGATCCAATGGATCCACCACTTCTATGTAAAAAATGCTTCCTTTTGGGCCTGGTCCTCGGGATACCGTTGATCCTCGCTCATCAAAAAGATCCTCAGTATTAGATCGTCCATCCTCAACAAAGGATGGATCCGAAGAAAAAGCCGACCAACAGCTGGCTTTGTGGGCTACAAACATGAAGTCGTCCGAAATATATGACTACTTCAAGCCGACTGCCCCCTCCAAGCCAGGCTTCAGAGCCATTTGGAAATATAACCCTGTCCCCAAGCTCATCATCCCGTTATGGCTTGCATTTCACGACAGACTCCCCACAAAAGACAAGCTGTCTTTTCTAGAAACGGACGGCATGTGTGCCTTATGCGGTCACCAACCAGAATCTTCCAAGCACATTTTCTTTGAATGCAGCTTCTCATCCGAAGTTTGGTACATCGTCAAAGAAAGATTCGGTATCCATAGGCGGCTAACTACTATTGCTGCCACTCTCAAATGGACGACCAAATCCAGCCGAAGGGCCCTCTTCTCCAGAAACATCTACAAAACCACCCTGGCCTGCACAACCTACCATCTTTAGTTGGCACGCAACGCACGCTATTTTGATAAGACTTTCCATCAACCGTCCTAACTCGCAGCATCTATCGAGAGGAAAGTTTATAAGATCCTTTTCCAAATTTTCCTAGAAATTGTGGAGAATTTGGAATTTTTTGTGGCTTAGTTTGCCAAAGTGTTTTGCATTCCCAGTGCCAATACAACCGGACTGTATGTTGTGTGTTTGGTTGTGGCCGTTGGGCTGGCCCCTCAAAACATGGGTCCGCCCCCTGGCCGCAAACGGTTTCCTTTGTACATCTTTACTTTATTTAACATACTTATAAAAAAAAGAGCTCTCAGTCGGGTTAGGAGATGCTCTCTCCACTTTTGGGCGATTTTACCGATTCAGGTCTCTTCTCTCGGTTTTGCTGATTTTTGTTTTCAAGTGCCCGAATCTTTGAGAAGCTTGCTGGTTTTCTTCATCTATTCGATTTCCCGGTCCTTTCTTGTTGGTTTGCTGAAGGTTAGCTCGTGTTTTCTCTTCTTTCGGAAGGATTTCTTGGCAGCTAAGCTTGTTGTTTTGCTGATTTTGTTGGTTGTCTTTGTGAATGTATCACTTGTCTTTAGTGGTTTCTTTAGTTAAAGTTTATTTTGCATACAATATCGCGCTTTGCAAGTCAAAATTTCAGGATATTTCTTGTGATTCTGCCATATCTTCCCGTTCGTTTTCCTGATTTTTCCGGCAACGGAAGCATCGGGCTCCCGAAGGAGCATTGGAACTTGCAATTGGGCAGCTACTGTTCGGTCAGCTGCTGCAGTCAGGGGATCAGCAGAGACTTACATGTCTGATGTGCCCGAGGACTCCCACCCACAGGAAGGCATGGTGACCCGCAGCCGTGCAAGGCGTCTTTCTAATGTGTTGGTTGATTTTGCAGGGACATTATTACCTCCAAGAGGTCTCTTGGATGCTCCCACTTCTATTGACAAATAGCTCCCCAAGCATTGCCTATAATGGGAGCATGGAATGAGGGAGACAACCACCTAATTACCAAGAGCCCCTCTGTCCGAGGCATCCCACCCGAGGGTGCACCAAGCCGAGGCCTAGTGGATTGCTCTCCTTGGCATTCTTCATTCTAACAAGAGGATATCATAGCAAGGGGAGGGCTGTTTGGTCATCACGTGATCATGTCAATATATATATATATATATATTTGAAGTAGTTTGAAGTTGTAACCAATTTTGGGTTGAAGCTTCGTTAGGTGTTGGTTCGGTTTGGACCAACTTGCTAGGTTTTGGTTCGGATGGGACCAATTCAAGTTCCTTCTTGTTGGGACTTAGGGAAAACCTATTTTCCCAAGTGAATTCTGTGATTTTGTGGTCAACTTAGACGTGGGATAGAGTCAAGGGCTGATAGAGTGGGAGGCAAGTTGATGGTGGGCCCTTTGTCCACAAAACTCCTACTATTTACACTCATTTAGTCCCTAATTTAGGCTAGTGTCTAATTTTGTCTTTTGTTGAAAGTTGGGAGGGTAGGAAACTCTACTCCCACGTATTGTAATGGCAGAAAAGAATTGGATAAATTTGAAGAAGCTTGAAGCTCTCAAATCCCCCCTCTTTTCTCTCGGCAATTTGGAGCTTTGGTGAGTAATATCCATCGTTCTATTTTGTTAAGGGGTGTCTTGCTAGGGCCACTAAACCATATTCCAGCCTTCCTCCTCTCTTGTTTGGATCAAGGTAAGCCTGGAAATCCCATAGCCTTCCTTTCATTGTGTGTGTTTCGGATGTTTGTTGTTGTGTGTTGGTTGCTGCCAATTTTAGTCTCTCCCAGGTGCATCTTGTGTCCCAAAAGTTTCACCCGTACCATATTCTGTTTTCCTTCGTGCTAAAATCCTCATTTTTTGGCTGAGTTCCTCATTCTTGCCTTGAAAGTCTTGGCCATTCACTTCGTTCTCAGTTCCTTCCAATTAAATGATTTGCATGCTTGTTTCTCCTACCTTTCTCCCGAACCACTAAAATTGAGCAGTTCTGTCGACAAAATTTCACTCTGTGATAACTTGCAATCGACCCAAGCATTTCCCCCTTAAAACTAGCCAATTTCTTACCCTTTCTTAAAGGAGGGTTTCTGCCAAGTTTCCCCTTCTCAGGTCCTCGGCATTGGGAGTTGTGCAGAGATTAATCTCCCCCTACTTCACTGCCAAACACGTGTGTGTTGTCTGCTTGAGTTTCTGAAAAGGCCTCGTGCCATTTTAAATTCCTCACGTGCGTTTTGTCTGAAATTTGGACTAGTTGGAGTTTAATATTTGAACTCAATATTCTCTAAATCTTGGACTTATAGCCCACATGCATTTAAAGTTGTGACAGAGCCAAAAACCTCCCCGGTTCTTGGATTTTCTTCTCGGGTAGGCATATGTCGTGGCTGTTTGTGGTGTTCTCTCCTAATTCCGACTCCTCCGCATTTTCAGAGCGTGTCAACGTCTCTCTTGGGATCCTGAATCTCCAGATTGGAGGGAAATCTCCCGCCAAAATCTGCCGTCCAGCTTGCCCTTCTATCTGACGGAAATGCCTAAAAAAATGAAGTCTAAAGTTCAGTCTTCCCGTGACTATCTGGTTGGGGCTTCTAGTTCTCATGCTATGACAGAGGAACCGTTGACTCAACATGAAGACTTACATGTTTTGCCAGTTGAGGAAGCACCAATTCCACTTAGCCCTCCTCAGGCTACTGAAGATTTATCCGATGGCCTCTCTGAAATGCCGTCCTGGGCAACATCCATCCTGCTATTTCTAATCCAAAAGTTATGCACGGTTTGGAGCAAGTGGCAACGCATGAAAATGCAAAAGACTCTGTTACCTATACGGTTGTGGTAAAAAATAGCAGAAACATAGGCAATGGATTTCAGCTCTCTCGATTGGTTGTGGATGAAGAGGAAATTCAAATGGTGCCCTCGGAAGCTGTTAATGTGAAAAAATCATTCGGCCACACCCTTGTTGGTTATTTCCCGAGTAGGCATCCTGGAAAAGAGGGGCTGAAAAAGCTCGTGGAAGCCTGGAAAGTTCCAACCAAGGTTATCCCAAACATCCATGGTTGGATTCTATTTGTCTTCCAATCAGAGTCTAATTGTAAAAAAGTCCTCATGCAAGGTCCTTACTCCATCTTTGGCAAATCCCTTCTGTAAAAGAGATGCCCGAAGGTTTCACCTTTGGTGATGAGCAGATAAATATTATCCTGATTTGGGTCACTTTGCCAAGACTCCCCATTGAGTGTTGGAGTGTGCCCATTTTGAGCAAGATTGGCACCAAAATCGGTACTCCAATAATGACGGATTTGTTAACCAAGACTCTTGAAAGAGTAGCTTTTGCCCGAATGTTGGTCGAGGTAGATGTTTCGGTTAACCTTGTAAGGGAGATCAAACTAAGGAATTTTAATGGAAATCTTATCATCCAAAAGGTTGTATATGAATCAGAGCCATCATATTGCACAGACTGCAAAACAATTGGGCACAACACAAATGGCTATAAAGTCAAGGCTGCTTGGGCTGCCCATGTCACTCCGCTAGTTGCTGTGTCATCCGGGTGCCGAGACAAATCCGGTCGAGGGCAACAATGCACATTTTGTGCCTTCTTTGGTCAAATTTGCGGTGCTGCCAAGGAAAATAATTGAGAAGCGCGAAAAAAGACTGGCATCCCCCCTAATGTTATGAAGCCTTCAAAAGGCTCCAAATCTATGAAGTCGAAGAAAGCTTCAGAGATGACCGATAAAAAGCCAGTCTCTCTCTCTAAAGAAGTTTTGAAGCCTTTACAAGGCAAAACGCTAAATGCTAATGATCCAATTGGGCTTCTAAGGCTGAAATATTGGGCTTCTCGGTAAATCGCACTGGTGAGGAAGACAATGTCCCAGAAGATATGTCCTTGGACTCGAATGCTTCTTTTGACATTGGATCACAAGATACAATGTCGGAGCCGGATTCTTACTCCTTTTCGCTGGACAACCAGCATATTGAGACTCCCTTCAATTTGGTCACCTCTCGAAAGAAAACCCCCTTCCTTTAAATGATCTATGCATCGTCGAATTTAAGGGGCTTCATTTTGCCCCTTAAGGAGGATGAGGTTTTGTCACCTCATTCTTGGTTCCAAGGTAGATATTATAAGTTTGCCGGAAACAAAATCCGCCCCCGAAGTAATTTTGGATTTTCTTGCCAAGAGCCTACCTATTGAATGTTGGAGTATGGCGATTCGAAACCTCATTTTTCAGGCATCCGGATTGCAGATCGAAAAAGAAAGAAGGGCTCCATCTTGGCAAATCTGTATTGGGAGGTATGCCTCCCTCAATTAATGATTTATGCTTCGTGGAATATAAGTGGTTTTAATTCCCCTCATAAGCAGGATGAGGTTTGCCGCCTTATCCATGGTTCCAAAATTGATAGAAAAAAATTCTGCTCCTGAAGTAATCCTGGATTTTGTTGTTAAGAGGCTGCCGGGTTGGAAATTTTCCACCAATTTTGACCTTCATCCCAACAGCTGAATTGCTCTTTTGTGGGATACAAGGAAATCCTCTGTTGAAATCATTGAAGCTAATCAGCAAGCTTTGCACGTTTCAGTTTTTTTGCAAAATCTCGAAAGTATCTCTCAACATCTTCTTTGTTTATGGTTTGCATTCCATAAGGGAGAGGAGGCCATTGTGGCAAAATCTGTTAAGTCATTCCGATTTCAACAGACGTCCATGGTTAGTCATGGGAGATTTTAATGCGGAGCATTCCCCGGATGAGCGCCGCAATAATTCTAGAGTTTCCAACCGTGAGATAAATGACTTTAGAGATTATTGTTGTTCATTGGGCATCTCGGATCTCCCATCACAAGGCACCTTTTTTACTTGGTCGAATGGCAATATCTGGTCCAAATTAGATCGTGCAATGGTTAACAATACATGGACGCGTGATTGCCTGCCAACAAAGGCTTCATTCCTGCCTCCAGGTGTTTCCGATCACTCCCCATGTATTGTTGAGATTCATTCCTCGTCCTCTCCAGGGAGATCTCCGTGGAAATTTTTCAACATGTGGTCAGAGCATGAAGACTTTTATGATTTGACTAATGCCTGCTGGCAGCTTCCAGTGCAGGGCACGAAACAGTTTGTCCTCCGAGAGAAGCTCAAGTCTCTAAAGGAGGGGCTCAAAGAACTAAATCAGAAGCACTTCTCTCATATATCAGCAAGGGTCTTAAGGGCCAGGGAGAACTTATTATCAGCACAATCTGAGTTTTTATCAGGTGGATCTAGTGTGTCCCCCACCACCCTTATCAGCCTTCGAAGCACGTTTTCTCGGCTCAGCGTTGCTGAAAATTGTTTTATCAACAAAAAGCCAAGTGCAAGCAACTGTACTTGAGCGATAAGCCAACAAAATTCTTTCATGCTAGAGTCAAGCGAAATGCAAAGAAGAATTTTATTGCATCAATCTTGAAGCCGGATGGTTCCCACTCTACTTCCTTGCAGGAGGTTAGTTCGGTTTTAATTAAACATTTCAAAGGAAATCTTGGGGACGCAACTGAAGTCTCCAAAGTGACTTAGCTGCAATCGAATGTGGCTAGAAGATCGAGCCCGAAGCCTGCTCGGGTTTTATTAGAGAGGTCTTATCGACGAGATTCTATAAGCACTGAACAGTATTGATAATGATAAAGCCCCCGGGCCGGATGGCTTCTCTTCAAAGTTCTTTAAAAATTCTTAGAGGATTGCTGGTGATGACTTTATCTCGGCTATTCAAGAATTTTTCTACTCGGGGCGCCTTGTCAAGCAGAGGAATCATTCCATCATTGCTTTAATCCCAAAGGCGAGTCAGGCAAATACCGCTAATGACTTTAGGCCAATTTCTTGCTGTAATGTTTTCTACAAGGTGATCTCGAAGATTCTTGCCAACTGTCTATCAGAATCCCTTGAATCTATAATAGATCCAGCACAATCTGCTTATGTTCGGGGTAGGAATATGATGGAGAACATCCATCTTATGCAAGAGCTCATTAGGAAATATAATATTCGCAAGGCTTCCCCTCAATGTTTCATTAAAGTGGATCTGACTAAAGCTTTTGATGTCGGTAGGTCCTCTTGATTTGTGAGCCATCGGAGTTTGTAAAGCGCGGGGTGCTCGGATGTTGGTATGGACAACTTCTCCACCAAGTCCTTGGAGGCGACATTGGTGTAGTTGCCTCCGTCGATTATCAAGGAGCACACCGTGTTCTGGATGGTGCACCTGCTGTGGAAGATATTCTTCCGCTGATGTAGCTCGGACTTCGGTTGCACAGATAGTATGCGCCTAATCATCATGAGCATGGGGCCCTCCAGATCGTGGCATACCTCGGTGGTGTCGTCGGGTTCCTCGGTCGGAACTTTGGCCTCATCCTCGCTAATGAGCTCCTCGCTCCCTTCTTGGAGGAGCATGACCCGTCGGTTAGGGCATTGCGCGGCAATGTGACCATGTCCCAAGCACTTGAAACACTTTATTTCGCGGGCTCTCGGCGGGTTGCCTTCTTTCGGCTTAGACTCCGGAATCTTTACTTGGTCCCCATGTTTTTGGGATCGGGACCTTGTCTTCGATCTTGGCATCGAGTGGAATCGGGGCCTTCGGAATGATGCGTGGTGCAGTGGCCTTACGCCTCTTGAGTTGGCGCTCAACCCTTGTGGCTAGCTCAATGATGCTATTCAAGGAGCCAAGGGGTTGTAGCTCAACCACGTCGCTGATTTCTCGACTAAGTCCACGTGAGAACCGAGCAATAATCTGCTCCTCGGGCTCGTGCAAGTCACACTGAATCCGTAAGGTTTCGAATTCAGTGAGGTATTCCTCGACTGTGGCACTTCCTTGCCTTAGAGTTTGGAGCACAGGAAGAGCTCTTGACGGTAGTGGCTGGGCACGAACCTTTTACGCATGAGTGCCTTCATGGCTCTCCATGTCAGGACATCTCCTCCGCTGTCTCGCCGACGTTGTGCGCGGACATCTCTGGTCAACTCGAGGGCGACGAGATGGAGTTTGGCCTTCTCCGAGTAGTTGCTAAACTCGAAGACCTTGTCCACCTTCTCGGACCAGTCTAAGAAGGCATCTTCGTTGCATGCGCCATTGAAGGAGGGCATATTCAACTTGAGGGCTCTCCATTCGTCTTCACGGTGATGTTGCCTTCCGTGGAACTCGTTGTCCCAATCATCCGAGTCATAGTGGGATCCTCGGTTTAGATTAACACCGTGCCTTCTTGGCTATGGTTGCTCGGGCTGCGGCCTCTCATGGGGAGTAGAGTGGTCCAGCCTTTGCAAAATTATCTCGAACTTCCTATCAAGGTCATCAAGCCGTTCCATAACGTTTGGCTCGACCTTCCAAGGTTTGGGATTTTGTGGCGCACTCGTGGAAGTTTGCTCACGAGCGGATGGTAGCACCGTGCCACTTCGGGTTGTCATGTCTATTGTTAGGAGACAAGCAACAACGAGTAAGCGTGGGTTGGAATGCGTTGGCTCTGATACCAAATGATGTGCAACCGGAAGGTTAGCACGACGCGGATCAAGTGACGTTCCACTTAGCGTGGAAAAATATATGCTAGAAGGTCAAGTCCGCGCTATCAAGAAGATAGACAGAGTTTGACGAGCAAGATGCACTCGAGTGTCCGGACAAGTGTTGTCTCGGCCAACAAGTGCGGCGCAAACGGGACGGAAAAGAGAGAAGGGAAAATACCGCTCGGGAAGGAGGCGGGCGTGGCTCGAAAGGTTGGCGGAGGTGGGCGGCGAGGCAACTTAGACACTCGGGCGACTGAGTGGCTAAGCTCGGTTGACCTCGAGGGGGCGCTCGGATGTGACACACCGAGCGCTTGACGAGGGGTGACGCTCCTTGGCCGGATGTGACTCACCGGAGAAGAGGGGTCGGAGGAAGGCTATCAAGTAAGGCACAAAGCTCTCTTATTGATAAACTTCAATAAGAAATAACACGGGGGTGGGGCACATTATATAGAGTGCCGAAGGGTCCCTATAAGGAAAGCCGAGGGCCCATGGGGGTGGTTCCCTACAAGGAAGGCGGCTTGCCCTTTAGGGTTCCTTCTCTTATTCTAAGACTTAGAAAAACTCGGAAAAATAGAGAAATGGCCGATGGGCCTATCGGGTGG
>QAOC01038598.1:40070-50263 GCA_003255005.1 Begonia fuchsioides | reverse complement strand
CTGCACAAGCCTCGAAGGTCAGCTTGGGCCGAAACCAGAAATGTTGTTTTCATCACCATGGATGTTTTGATCACCCTTCCATGCCACGGGTACACTAAGTACCCTTACATGTGCACAAATTTAAGCTACTAATTATCCTCCTAATTATTACATAAAACTAACTAAATTATTACACAAAGTTGTCAAAAGGAAAACATGCTTTCCCCTTCATGTTTTGGTGATTTGGGGCCACCTTAATGTGCCACCCTTGAACTCCTCTTCCTTCATCAAGTGTGGTTGGCCCATGAAATGCATCAACCCCACTTGACAACTAGGGCTCACCATGCCCTTCATCTTTGGCTTCTTGATTAAACCTTTATAAAACAAGCTTCCTACAAAATCAACAAACTCATTAGCAAATAGTTTTCTTCCGCTTCTAGATGTGCTAATCCGTGGCACATCAGCGGACGTCTTGGATCAACCGGGAGAGGACCTTCTTTGCTGGATTCAGCTGAAGGCTCGATTAAACAAGGGTGTGTGCGGCTGGATTTGAATGGAGACCATGGTGGACCGGAGGAGACTCTCGGTTGACCGAGGGAGGGCGCGGGCGGGCTCTGTCAAACGGTGACCGTATGTTAACCATGCTCCGGACATCAAGGAATTGGCGCGGACCATTTTGAATTGGTGACTTCAGGCACTCCTAGGTTGACCGAGTGAAGATGCACGCGCGGTCAATTTGAATGTAGATCCGTTGTGCTAATAGGCGCGCGCGGGCTCTTTCAAAAAAGAGACCTTGGGTTGACCATGCTCAGGACATCGGAGAATTGGCGTGGGCCAATTTGAAATAATGACTTCACGCGCTCCTAGGTTGACCGATTGAAGGTGTTCGTGCGGTCAATTTGAATGAAGATCCGTTGTGGCTCATGGGCGCGTGCGGCTCTTTCAAAATAGCGACATCGGGTTGACCATGCTCTGGACACCAAGGGATTAGTGCGGGGCAATTTGAAATGGAGACTCTAGGTGTCCTAGGTTGACCGAGTGTAGATGCGTGCGCGGTCAATTTGAATGACGATCTGTTATGGCTCATGGGCACGCGGCTCTTTCAAAATGGCAACCTCGGGTTGACCGTGCTCCGGACACCAGGGGATTGGCGCATGCCAATTTGAACTGGAGACTCCAGGTGTCCTAGGTTGACCGAGTTTAGATGCGCGTGCGGTCAATTTGAATGAAGATCCGTTATGGCTCATGGTCGTGCGCGACTCTTTCAAAATGGCGACCTCGGGTTGACCATGCTCCGGACACCAGGGGATTGGCACGGGCCAATTTGAACCGTGACTTTCCCTTGACCAAATAATCCGATTACTTAGATAATTAAGTCAAGTGGTCGATTAAATTTGGCATAA
The DNA here is from genome assembly GCA_003255005.1 of Begonia fuchsioides. Taxonomy (NCBI): domain Eukaryota; kingdom Viridiplantae; phylum Streptophyta; class Magnoliopsida; order Cucurbitales; family Begoniaceae; genus Begonia; species Begonia fuchsioides. The sequence continues at coordinate 48,881 of QAOC01038598.1, read as the reverse complement.
GACCCTGAGTTTACCGAAGCTCCTCTTAGTTAACCGATGCTCCCAACAATGTGCATCCGACACTTAGTTGTATTTTCCGCTCTTCTTTTTTAGGCATGATTCTCTTCCTTCTCTAAACATTTATTTGTTGATTAAAATAAATGTGACCGATAATCGGCATAAGGATGCCGAAGACCCGGTCTTAATGGGAAAACACTTGATCCTTGAGAATGGGATCGAGCGTTCTCCCATGCCGGTCACTTATTCCGTTGCACCAAAATCATAAAGGATTTCGGCAATGCCGATGGCCGATTCTCCGCTGGCTGTCAGGACATGGTCAAGGGGGTGTGCAATGGGCGCATCGTGGCAAGGGAGTGCTAGGACACCAATTGAGCACAACTTTTGGCCGCTCCCGATATGCCTCAGAAGGTGTTTCTGAGGCTAAGTTCCCTGCAAAATTAGCAACTAAGTTAGTAAATTCTCCACGCTCATTGGGGCAAGATTGGTGGCGCACTCCGGTTGCACATCACGGCCCTCTTGCATCAAGACCGCACCAATGCCCATACCCGAGGTGTCACACTCCACTTCAAACGATTTGGTAAAATCTGGAAGGGTGAGTATGGGGGCTTCGCAAAGCCGGGTCTTGATGTGGTCAAAGCCGACTTGACAAAGCTTTGACCACTCGAACTCCTTGCCTTTTTTGGTAAGTTCGGTTAAGGGTGCGGTGCTAAAACCCTTGATGAAACGTCGGTAGAAGTTGGCGAGGCCGTGGAAACTTCTTACATCCGAGACACTCTTTGGGGTCTGCCAATCTCGGATGGCTTTAATTTTCTCAACATTTACTTCCATGTCGCCCTCGGATAGAATGAAGTCGAGAAAATGGATGCGCCGCTGGAAAAAAGGCGCATTTCTTGCGGTTACCGAACAAACAGGCCCTTTGCAAGGTAATGAAAAGTTTCTCTAAATGGTCCAAATGGCTTGGCATGTTCGTATTTTAGACAAGGATATCATCGAAATAAACAATGATAAACTTGCCTAAGTACTCTCGGAGTATGTGATTCATGAGGCGCATGAATGTGCTCAGGGCATTGGTGATCCCGAAAGGCATGACTAGCCACTAAAAAAGCCCGTAGCGTGTCTTAAAGGCTGTCTTCCACTCTTCGCCCTGACGCATTCGGATTTGGTGATATCCGCTCTTGAGATCCAATCTCGAAAAGAACTTAGCCCCGCTAAGTTCATCCAGCAAATCATCGAGCCGGGGCATCAGAAATTGATATTTGATGGTGATCTCATTGATCGCCCGGCTATCCATGGACATGCGATGGCTTCTGTCCTTTTTTGGTACTAAAAGTGTTGGGACCGCACAAGGGCTCAATGACTCCCGTATGTAGCCCTTAGTAAGCAAGTCTTGAACTTGCCATTGTAACTCTTTGCTTTCCTCCGGATTGAGGCGGTACAGTGGTTGGTTAGGCAATGTGGCTCCCGGTTGGAGGTCTATGTGATGCTCAATCCCTCGAAAAGGTGGTAAGCCTTCGGGAAGTTCCTCCGGGAACACGTCTCGGTATTGGTCAAGGAGGGGCCAAACAATCTCCAAATTTTTTTCTTCTTCATCATTATCATGCTCTCGGTGAAGGAGCATAATAATAGGTCCACCTTGGCCGATTGTGCGTGCCAATTCTTTTCGGCCCATAAAAAGTGTCATCTTGGCCGTTGCTTCCTTCCTTTCGGTCTCATCCTTGGCCACTTGCTCCGGTGTCAGAGGAGCTAGGATGATATTATGTCATTCATCTTGAACGTGTATTGGTTGGTGAGTCTGTTGTGCATCACATGGCGGTCGAATTGCCATGGCCTACCAAGCAGCAAATGGGTGGCGCTCATGGGCACTACGTCACAAAGGACCACGTCCTTGTAGTGGCCGATCGCAAATTCTACCCGGGTGTGTTTGGTGACCCGGACATCTTCTCGGTCGGTAAGCCACCTCAACTTGTAAGGCGTCGGGTGATCGATGGTGGGCAGCATTAGCTTCTCGACCAACTCTCGGGAAGCCACGTTGGTGCAGCTCCCGCCATCGATAATCAAGGAGCACACCTTCTCCTTGATCAAGCATCAGCTGTGAAAAAGGTTTTCACGTTGGTAATCCTCTTGTTGGGGTTGAGTTGATAGGACTCGTTGGATCATCATGAGCATCGGCCCATCTTGCGCATGATAGATTTCTTCCTCGGCCGGGTTTGATTCATCCTCGACCACGGCTAGGCCTTTGTCCTTGCTAACGATCTCCTCGGTACCCTCGACGATGGTCATCATCCACCGGTTGGGACATTGTGCGGCAATGTGACCATGTCCGAGCCTCCCACATCTTGTGGCTTGGTGTCCCCGTCCTGTTTCGGGGCCCACGGCTTATGCGTCGTGCCACGGTCATCGGTCCTAGGCGCGGGCCAAAAGGGTGTTGGTGCCTTGGGAGCTAGACGTTGGCTCACCGTTTTGCCCTTCCTCTTGATTTGTCTTTCCACTCTTAGAGCCATTTGAATGAGGGTGTCAAAGGACTCTAAGGGTTGTAATTTCACCACATCACCAATGTCACGGTGTAGTCCCCGGGTGAACCTCACCATGATTTGTTCTTCGGGTTCGGCCAAATCACACCGAATCCGAAGGGTCTCGAAATTGGTAAGGTATTCATCCACTGATGAGCTACCTTGTCGTAGTCCTTGCAATTGAAGGAATAGCTCCTAGCGGTAATAGCTCAGTACGAACCATTTCCTCATGTGGGCCTTCATGGCTTGCCAGGTTGTAATTTCTCTTCTCGGTCTCTCCGTGTTTGGGCTCTTAGACTATCCCACCAAAGGCTGGCGTATCTCTGTTCGAGGCCCCATTGAACGATGGAATGTTCAACTTGGGAAACCTCCATTCTTCATCTCGGTCTGAATGATGATCCAGGAGGAACTCATCATCGGATCCGTCCGAGCCGTGGTGGTTGGCTTGGGGGCCGCCGGCTCCGGGGTCACGAGATTCTCATGTTGTGGTCATTGTTGAGCAGCAAGGTCCTCAAGTTGTTCTTGGACACAAGATTCGGGGTCACGAGGTTCGAAAAACATGGTTTGCTCACTCGTGGTGGCTTTATTGCGGCCGGCCGTGTGAATGGCACCACTTCGAGTCATCATTGTAAGAATGGGCGAAGGTGAGTGAAAATTTGTTGGGGTTGAGGAAATGGGTTCTTGGCTCTGATACCAAGATGATGTACTACCTGGTAGGGTTCACACATCGTGATCTGAAAGGTGTGCGCATACGGGGCTAGGGTAAGAGGTTTGTGCGAATGGGCACACGGAAAATGGGCTCGTGCGAATGGAAGCTTTAGAGTAGGAAAGTGAAGTAAATGGGGAATGGTGGCGAATAATGTGGAAAATGGTTAGATGGCTCGGAGAAATAATGGGGTGGCTCTGGTAGTGTTCGTGATTGGGTAATGGGAAAAGGTGATAGCTCAAGGAGTGAGTAATGGGCCGGGAAGGATAGAAAAGAATGAGGAGGTCGAAAAGTCCAAACACTTGAGCAATCAAAGTGTTCGTCTTGGTAGACCTTGGTTGCATTCGGATATGACGCACCAATCGTGCTCGCAAGGGTTGACGCTCTTGGCTGGATATGACTCACCAGAGAAGTTCACGTCAGAAAGAGCTTCAACTATACGAAGAAGGTGCGATTGCACAATTTTTATTAAAATTCTCTTTGCCTCCCTAAGTGAGAGGTCGATACACTTAAATGCTAGTGAAAGGAAAAAGAGAGGGAAAAAGTCTAAGCCCTATGATTCGGCGGATGTCTTGGATCAACCGGGAGAGGATCTTCTTTGACCATGGTGAGACCAAAGACGCTCTTCTTCAGCTGAAGGTTCGATCTAACAAGGGTGTGTGCGGCTGGATTTGAATGGAGACCTTGGTGGACCGGGGGAGACCCTTGGCTGACCGAGGGATGGTGCACGCGTGCTTATTCAAATGGTGACCCTTAGTTGACCAAGCTTCTCTTAGTTGACCGAGGCTCCCAACAATTTGCACCCGACACTTAGTTGTATCTTCCGCTCTTCCTCTTTAGGCCTGCTTCTCTTCCCTCTAAATGTTTATTTTCTGATTAAAATAAATGTGACTGATAATCGGCATAAGGTCACCGAAGACTCGGTCTTCATGGGAGAGCACTTGATCCATGAGAATCTGATCAAACATTCTCCATTGCCGGTCACTTATTCTGTTGCACCAAAATCTTAAAGGATTTCAGCAATGCCGATGGCCGATTCTCCGCTAGCCGTTGGGACATGGTCAAGGGGGTGTGCATTGGGCATCTCGTGGCCGGGAGTGTTCGGACACCAATTGATCACAACCTTTGGTCGTTCCCGATCTTTCTCGGAAGGTGTTTCTGAGGCTAAGTTCCTTGCAAAATGAGCAACTAAATTAGTAAAATTCTCCACGCGCATTGGGGCTAGATTGGTTGCGCACTCCGGTTGCACCTCAGGCCATGGCACGGAGCTCGAGCTAAAAGGTGCGACCATGACGTGGCGCGCGCGTTCGAATTGCAGCCATGGTACTGCGCGCGCTGAAAGGTGCGGCCATGGTGCGGCGCACATGCTGAAGGGTGCGGCCATCGCACGGAGCGCGCGCTAGCAGGTGCGGCCATGATGTGCAACCAGAGCACATCGCCGACCTCACCCCGATGTGCGCGCCCAATTTCACTAATTTGTGTGCTCATTTTGCAGGAAGCTTACCGTCGGAGACAATGTCCAAGATAAATTGAGAACGACCAAGAGCTTTGGTCGGCCTTGCCGAAGTCCTCTAGGGCCCAGCCCGATGATCACGACGCGCTTGACCATGCCACGCCTGAAGCTCCCGACCATGACACACCCGGCGCCCAGCCCGATGATCACGACCCGACGACCAACGAAGGTTCGGTTGTCGGCCTTGCCGAAGTCCTCTAGGGCTTTGGCCCCGATGGAATAAGTGACCGACATGGGAGAACACCCAATCCAATTTTCAAGGATCGAGTGATCACCCATGGGCCTATCTTTAGTCACATTTAGGTTTATTTATTTTCATCAGCAATTAGCCTTAGAGAAGGAAGAGAAAGTGGCCCAAAGCGGAGGAACGCAGATCCCATAGGCGAAGGACCACAAAGGACCGACACGGCCGACCCACGGTCAAGCAACGGCCCACCTTCGGCCAACTAGAAGACCTTGACCAAATTCCATCGGCCACTTTACTTAAATCTTTATTTATTTTGATTATTTTGTCAGGGAAAAGACAAGGTTCAAATTGGCAAGGACATATCTCTTGATGTCCGAGAAGAGGATCAACCGGGCGCGCGCGCATAACCAACTCATGGAACCACCTGCGAACCAACAGAGATTTTCATCCAAAAAATCCGCTCTCCAACTACTAGGATCATCTGAAGATTGCCTAGCAACAAATTTCCATAACGGCCGCGCGGATCCCTCAAAATCCGAGATAGGTTCAACCACCGGTTCGGCCCATTCGGACAAGCCCGCGCACGCTTACGAGTCATTACCGGTCAACCGAGGAACCAGACCACGTGCTCCTTTATGCTGACCACCGAGAGCATTTTAGAAGCCCCGAATCCAAATTGGCTCGAGCCAATCTTTCATTTTTTGGAGCTCATCCCACCCGGTGCAACCTCTCGGTCAACCACGGTCACCCTCGGTCAAGAGTCAAATTCAACCAAGCATATCTTAATGAACCGAGCCTAAAGTCAACCAGAGACCTTCTCGAAGCTAATCATAGGCGTTCAAGTCATCTAAGGCTTACTTTGTCTTTCTTATCTTTTTACGGTTTTAGTATTTTAGTGTATCAACCTTACTCTTTAATAAAAGAGAGAATTTTAGTAATGTGCATTGCACCTTCTTCCTAACAAGTTGAAGCTCTTTCTGATGTACCCTTCTCAGGTGAGTCATATCCGGCCAAGAGCGTCACCCCTCACACATACGATCGGTGAGTCATATCCGAGTGCGGGCGAGGTCTACCAAGGCGAATACTTTGATTGCTCAAGTATTCGAATTGCCCAACCATCTTAACCCAAAAACTCTCAAAAGTACATCCCCTTCCCCGAGCGATCACCTCTTTCCACACTTATTCAAATTTTCACCATATTTCAATCTTCCGAGCCATTCCATTATTTCACCAAGCCATCTCCACTTTTATTCGACCATTCCCCATTATTTTCCATCACTTACGCTTCCACAATCCAACTCTACAATTCGCACGAACCAAATTTCCTGTTTGCCACACACGACCCAAATCCGAACCCCGCGTGTGCGCATTCTTCCGATCACGGTGTGCCTGATGTACAATGGGACTCCACTCCATTGGGCCGAGAGTTTTATGCTAACTTAGTTGTTCATTTTGTAGGAAAAATAACCTCGGAGTCACCCACGGAAAACGACCAAGAAAGGCCAAAGACATCCATCACATGGCTGAACACGACCAAGGCGTTCGCCTTGACCGCACACGCCGGGCCAAACATTGCGGCCCATGACGCCGGACATCCGACCTTGGCGTTCACTTTGACCGCACACGCCGGACCAGACATTGCAGCCCATGACGCCGGACACAAGACCACGGCGCGCACTACCATCGGACCTACCGGGCCAAGTAACTCGGCCCACGCCGAGACCCATTAGGGTCTCGGCCATCTTCAATAAGTGGCCGAGCGCCACATATCCCTTCAGCAAATAAAGACTTAGAAAATGAAGAAGATCAAGCCTAAACATCAAGATGACGGATTATTAGCCCAAGACCCAGCCGAGGCCGAAGCCCATGCAACACTCAAGGAAGCCCAAGGCATCCTTCAATTTCATCCGTGTCAAATCTTCATGGACAAGATCCCTTAGCTGGAAAATAACAACCAAGAGGATTGGGAGAGATTAGCACACGCAGAATCCCATAAATCTCGGAGATACATTGCCACGGCCGAGCGTACCCACCAGCGCGCCCGACAGCGCACCCGCCAGCGCACCCGACAGCGCACCGCACCCGCCAGCGCACCCGATAGCGCACTCACCAGTGCAGCGCACCCGAACCACGACGCACCTCCGAGATCTTCATGCCAAATCATCAAATCCAAACTTCACATCATCCTAGACGTCCAAATAATTCGATGGCTTGAGATTACTAGTTCTCTAAATTTTCGTTTTAGTTTTTGTCTACTTAAAGAACATTAGACCTACTTGTTACTTAGAGAATTTTTATATCAAAATTGTGTTTACACACCTTCAACCTTTCGGAAGAAGCTCTCATCGTCGATTTCCTTCTCTGGTGCGTCATATCCGGCCAAGCTTTGACAACCCTTGCGTGTACGATCGGTGAGTCACATCCGAGTGCACACGAGGTCTATTGATTCTGATACTCCGATTGCTCGAGTATTTGAATTACTCCATCTCCCCTTTCATTTCTGATCCTCCATAAAATCATCTCATTCCCGAGCTTTCAAACTTCCTCCACCATATCATTACCGCCGCCGATACAAAATCCCGTGTACCGGCATCATCCTTACCCGACATGTAACGACCCTCATTTTATGTTAAGAATTTATGAATTTAATGTTTTATGTTTAAGGAATGAGATGTACTAAGAAAAGATGAATATGGAGACGAATTGGAAACAATTTTGGTGTTTACCTAATTCTGAGGTTTTATGGTCATTACATGGAGTAGTTTCTGTGTTTCAATCATAACATGCCTTATAAGAGCATAAATGGCAAAGTATTCCTCTACAAAGTTGTAGTAGACGTCAAGATAAGAAGATTTATAGGTAGATCATTCTTATTAAACTTTCTAAGAGAAAGTTATGTTTATTTGAAGTTGGTGAAGCAAAACCGGACTATAGAATTATAGATTTTGAACGATGTTTGGTACTTCGTATTTTTGATTATGTTAAACTCATAATTTAAAGTTTAGGTCTTCTACAAAGTTGAACTAGATTCAATAATAAAAATAATGGCGTTTGAATTATAGAAATCTAAATTGTATAACAAAAGTTATAAAAGTTTTAAGTGACCAGTCCAACTACGAACAGTACCCCGGTCGACACAATAGACGTGCGGTCGACACAAATAACCCTCGGGAATACTTTCAGTCGACACAATAGAAGAGCGGTCGACATAGAATAACTTTCGGGAATTCATTATGTCGACATAAGTTGAACTTATGTCGACATAAGTTGAAAAGTCAGCAAAATCAGCAGAATTCTTATTGGTAGACACAAAAGGAATATTGATTTTAATTGATAAAAGCCTTTAAGTGGGTCTTGGCTGGCATTTTCCCTCCCAGCCACGATCTTCCTCCCCCTCTTTCTCCCTAGGTTTCGTGCTCTAAATCAAAGGAGGGTGAGATTGAGATAGAGAAAGAGTTTTGTGAGGAAAAAGGAGTGAGAAAGTGAGTGCTTCAAGAGAAGTGAAGTGAAGAGCTTTGATATTTCGTGGAGACTGAAGCTCAAGGTATTTTCATATCCTTTAAAGTTCTTGTAGGTTTAATAATGATAAAAGGATGATGTTTGTTGGATTGATGGATAAAAATAGAGGATTTCAAGTAGAATGTTAGAAAATCAGTTGATTGTATGCAAGGTTAGGGTTTTTGAGATTCGGTCATATTTTCGAACGAATTTGAGTTTATAAACTTCATAAGAGTTAAAGTAGGCTTTTAGAGAAATTCATAGACGTTTGAATCACTCAAATTGGATCTTTGTAGAAAAAGTTATGAATGTTACAAGTTAGTAGATGGAAACTGGGAGAGCACCGGTCGACATATTATCAACCGGTCGACACAAAATAACTCTCTGTAAATGATTC
>QAOC01038598.1:10779-37865 GCA_003255005.1 Begonia fuchsioides | reverse complement strand
GATCAAGTAAAGAATGACAGACACTGAGAAGAACGAAAAGGATCAAGTGAGAATAAACTCAAAGGAAGTAAGGCAAAAAGTAATCTTAAGGTTCTCCTCAAGCCAAGTTATGCCATAGACTTAAAGGAGGCATTTTGGAAAGTGTGCTGTTGGCACATGATGATTTATTTAAATGCAAAGAGAATAGAGCGTCTAGTGAGAACTATTCCTAAGTGAAAAAGTAACAACCAAGAACAAATTCAAGGACTGGGAAATTAAGTAAGCTAACAATAAGGGATAAGTGTATGTCATTAGAGATCGATAACTTGTACGATGAAAATGGACGATATTTCAAAATGACATTCATGAAGAATATAAAGATTATGAGTTTTTGGAAGATATCCGTTAGAGTAACAAATGCACCAGTAGCTTTATGGACGTAACAAGTTAAATGTTTCAAATATTTTGGACAAGTATGTGGAGATGCACATCTAAAAGGATGGTAAGATTAGTCGGATGGAATAAGTGACCGACAAGGGAGAACGCCCGATGGAATAAGTGACCGACATGGGAGAACGCCCGATCCAATTCTCAAGGATCGAGTGATCACCCATGGGCCTATCTTCGGTCACATTTAGGTTTATTTATTTTCATCAACAATTAGCCATAGAGAAGGAACAGAAAGCGGCACAAAGAGGAGGAATGCAGATCCCATAGGCGAAGGACCACAAAGGACCGACACGGTTGACCCACGGTCAAGCAACGGCCCACCTTTAGCCAACTAGAAGACCTTGACCAAATTCCATCGACTACTTTACTTAAATCTTTAAGTATTTTGATTATTTGGTCAGGGAAAAGACAAGGTTCAAATTGGCACAGACATATCTCTTGATGTCCAGGAAGAGAATCAACCGGGCGCGCGCGCATAGCCAACTCATGGAACCACCGGCGAACCAACAAGGATTTTCATCCAATGAATCTGTGCTCCAACTACTAGGATCATCTGAAGATAGCCTAGCAACATATTTCCATAACGGCCGCAAGGATCCCTCAAAATCCGAGATAGGTTTAACCACCGGTTCGGCTCATTCGGACAAGCCCACGCACGCTTACGAGTCATTACGGTCAACCGAGGAACCAGACCATGTGCTTCTTTATGTTGACCACCGAGAGCATTTTAGAAGCACCGGATTAAAATTGGCTCGACCCAATCTTTCATTGTTCGGAGCTCATCTCACCTGGTGCAACCTCTCGGTCAACCACGGTCACCCACGGTCAAGGCTCAAATTCAACCGTGCATATCTTAATGAACCGAGCCTAAAGTCAACCGGAGACCTTCCCAAAGCTAATAATAGGCCTTCAAGTCATCTAAGGCTTACTTTGTCTTTCTTATCTTTTTACATTTTTAGTATTTAAGTGTATCAACCTTACACTTTAATAAAAGAGAGAATTTTATAAAAATTTTGCATTGCACCTTCTTCCTAACGAGTCGAAGCTGTTTCCGACGTACCCTTTTCCGGTGAGTCATATCCGAAAACTAAATAATTCACCAAAAATCGGTACATCATCCAACATTTCTCAAAAGTTGAGGATAGACCCCTCTTTGGTGCCCCTTTAAAGTTGCAAAAAAATTTTTGGAAAGAAAGCTCAAAATCTTGAGTTTTTGAAAAAAGTGACTCTTCGACTACATACGATGTGCATTGCTGCCAGGGCCAAAGTGGCCTGGATTGCTCTTTTGGGCGGAAGGATGTATACTGAGGTATGGGCGGGTAAGGGCGCCTATGTGCATCGATGGGCGAGCCATGCGCCCAACTAACGAAGGGTGATGGAGGAAACCCCCCTTGTTGCTTGTGCGATGACCTGTCCTCGTGCTCGGTGGCCGTGTGCTATCAAAGTAGTAATTGGTTATCTCGTTCTGCCGAAGGTGGTCCCGGCTGCTGTCATGGCGGCTGTGTTTGCTTGCGGCAAACTTGGTTTCTCGTTGCTCACTGCGGTTGCACCGGTCGACGATCATAAGCTGGTTTCATTACAAGCGACTTGATCGACCCTCGATTGTTTGAAATGTAGCCGTAAGCTCGGACAGCAATCCGTTCAATGTGACATCCCTGGCACCGATCTCGTAGTTGTGTCCCTCGTTTATTCGGCATCCCTTTAAGTCGGTGTCTTATTTGGATACGCGGCGAATGTCAAAGCTGGCTGTTGTACCCCGCCAGGAAAACTCGATGCTTCAGTTCTTGATGTTGCTTTTGATTGTCTTTGGAGGTGTGCATGTGTTTGTTGGTTGTTGCCTTGGATGTAGAAAATGAACGCATTAGTTGTCGGCCTCTCCGATTAGAGAGTGTCGAGAGCTTGACCCAAGTTGGCACTAAGAACGACTGCAATTCCTTTCCTTCCGCGTTGACGTCGCTCTGGCGGCTCAACTGATGCATAGAAGGAATGCTACCTGGTTGATCCTGCCAGTAGTCATATGTGTTAGCTTTAAAAGTGTGTTTAAAGCAATCAATTGTTTTTTATGATAACTGTATAAGATGAGCGTGAAATATAAAATAAATACTTTACAATGCTTACATTAGACTTATCTATTCATGAGAAATACCTTCTTTGAAAGGTACAATTAAAGTCTAACAGTTTGTTTAAGTGCTGCAGAATTTTCATAGATATATGCAGCTTGTGCCCATAGATATTTGTGTCGACCCTTTGTTTAAACAGAAGCTGAGTCTGTCACAGTTTGTGTCAACCCATAAGAAAATCCAGAAACTCGGCTTTACATAGTTTGTGTCGACCCAAAAGCATTTGTGTCGACCCTTAGGAAAATCCAGAAGCTCAGCCTTCACTGATTGTGTCGACCCTTAGAATTCGTGTTGACCCCCATTCAAAACAAAGGCGAGTCATTGCAAATGTGTCGACCCTCCTATAAACCTTGTGTCGACCCAAAAAGGCAGTAAAGCGTGCTAATGTGTCGACCCATCCAAACTGTCTGTGTCGACCCCAGATACAACACTATGTCGACCCTACCCAAATCCGTGTGTCGACCCAACCTGCATTTTACGTGTAACTCTAAAGCTAGAGCCAACTCATTTTTGTGTCGACCCTAGCGTTTCTCAGAGACGAATTCTTTGGAATTTGTGTCGACCGAACAAACATTGTGTCAACCCCAATATTTTCCAGAGACGATTTTGTGTCGACCCCAACAACTTTGTGTCGACCCAATTCGGCAGATCAGCACCAACGGCAGAAAACTCACAACGTCTATATTTTGATGTGTCTACCGGCTAGTGCTTTGTGTCAACCCCAGAAGGACTTGTGCGACCCAACTGGACAATTTTGCAGCAATCTATAAATAGATGAAGCGGTCTCACTTTTGACCAACGATTTTACCGAGAGAAAACTACGCCGAATTGCTGCCAAATTTATTTCGCAAACTTTTACTCTCTCAAATCCTTGTACTTAAACTTGTATATCATTCTTGAGCTTGAGTGCGTTGGTTTATTAAAAATTGTACTAATTGTAACTCGTTCTTTGAACGCTTATTGTAAAAGGGGTGACGCTCCTTCAAGAAAAGAGTCAAAAGGTTTGGTTGATACCCGTAAGTCAATCGGAGTGAAGCTCAAGGTTTGAGCGGGAAAAATCTTCAAGGACGTACCTTGAAGCGCAGAAGTAGGCAAGGTTGGCCGAACCGCGTTAACAATCCGGTGTCAATCTCTTACCCTAAACTCTTATTTATTTGTTTAAGTATTCCGCACTAGAGTTTAGAAATAACTAAACAATTCGCACGAACTTGATTTAGTAATCGAAAAAGTTTAGTTAACCTAATTCACACCCCCCCCCCAACTTAGGTTAATCTTGATCCTTCAATATGCTTGTCTCAAAGATTAAGCCATGCATGTGTAAGTATGAGTTAATTCAAACTGTGAAACTGAGAATGGCTCATTAAATCAATTATAGTTTGTTTGATGGTACTTGCTACTCGAATAACCGTAGTAATTCTAGAGCTAATACGTGCAACAAACCCCAACTTCCGGAAGGGACGCATTTATTAGATAAAAGTTTGACGCGGACCTAGTCCGTTGCTCTGATGATTCATGATAACTTGAAGGATCTCACGACCTTTGTGCTCACGACCATCAACTTTCGATGGTAGGATAGTGGCCTACTATGGTGGTGACGGGTGACAGAGAATTAGGGTTCGATTTCGGAGAGGGAGCCTGAGAAACGGCTACCACATCCAAGGAAGGCAGCAGGCGTGCAAATTATCCAATCCTGACACGGGGAGGTAGTGACAATAAATAACAATACGAGGCTCTTCGAGTTTGGTAATTGGAATGAGTACAATCTAAATCCCTAAACGAGGATCCATTGGAGGGCAAGTCTGGTGCCAGCAGCCGTGGTAATTCCAGCTCCATTAGTGTATATTTAAGTTGTTGTAGTTAAAAAGCTCGTAGTTGGATCTCGGGATATGTCTGTCGGTCCGCCTTATGGTGTGCATCGTCAGTCGCGTCCTTTCTGCCGGCAATGCGTTCCTGGCCTTAATTGGCCCGGTCGTTCCTCCAGTGCTGTTACTTTGAAGAAATTAGAGTGCTCAAAGCAAGCCTTCGCTCTGTATACATTAGCATGGGATAACGTCATAGGATTTCGATCTTATTTTATTGGCCTTCGGGATCGGAGTAATGATTAACAGGGATAGTCGGGGGCATTCGTATTTCATAGTCAGAGGTAAAATTCTTGGATTTATGAAAGACGAACAACTGTGAAAGCATTTGCCAAAGATGTTTTCACTAATCAAAAACAAAAATTGGGGGCTTGAAGACGATCAGATACCGTCCTAGTCTCAACCATAAATTATACCGACTAGGGATCGACGAATGTTGCTTATAGGACATCGCCGGTACCTTCTGAGAAATCAAATTCTTTGGGTTCCAGGTGGAGTATGGTCGCAAGGCTGAAACTTAAAGGAATTGACGAAAGGGCACCACCAGGAGTGGAGCCTGCGTCTTAATTTGACTCAACACGGGGAAACTTACCAAGTCCAGACATAGTAAGGAATGACAGACTGAGAGCTCTTTCTATTTTTTTTGTTAATTAAAGTATATTAACAAGGACATTTACATGTGAAATACCAAAGGGCAGCGGAAAGAGAAGGTAATTTCGTACCTAACCGCCCGCCCACCGAGTTCAAAAAAATTATCCCCAAAAGAATGATCTCAGATTGTCCGAGAATCACGACCCCTCCCTAGGAAAAAAGAAGATCACCCCGGACACATTTTTTTAAACAAAAACCGGAGAACCTTGAAACAGATCAAGGCTCCAACTAGGACAGTTCATCGGGAAAGAACCAAGATAGTTGATTGAACACCTGCCTCTCGATCTGTCTTGAAATCTGCGCTGGTGAAGTGAAAGCAATCTCATATTTCCGTGCATTCTGGGCCGCCCATATGTAATATATCGAGGTCGCCAAGAGCATTTGCGAGACTCAAGCATCTCGGCAGAGCCTACGCTTGTTGAGCTTGATGCACCACTTAATGGTGCTGGAAATTGTTGAAAGATGCTTTGTGATGCCAAATTTCTGCCTGCAAGTAGACCAAACTTCATTTGTGGCCGAGCAATCAAAAAATAAGTGGTGGGCTGATTCTTCGAATTCTACGCAAAATAAACATGTCTGGCTTGCTTCTGGAACTTGCATTCTAAGAAATATCCTGCCTTGTATGGCAAGCCATAGTACAAAAGAGTGCTTAGGCACGAGATGGTTGCTCCATATGACTCACAAAGCCGGCTTTTGAGAGGCCACTGGCCTGAAGAAGTTATATACTTCTGATAATCCACCTTGATTTTTTGCTGCTTTCCACTTAGATAAAGTTGCATCGGCGAGCGCAACCTAGCCAAGCTTTGAAACTCGGCCATCTCTAATGTTCAATAGCTTCCTTATAAGAGGAGATGCTCTATATAGCTGGCTTGCCAAGTCCAAAAGCCAGCATCTTTCATATAAATCTGATGGATCCAACGGACCCAAAGAGACTCCTTCGCCTGGATGTTCCAGAGGACCTTGGAGAGGTGGGCACAATTCCAGGCTTTGAGATCACGGAAGCCAAGACCACCCTCATTTTTGGGAAGGCAGCATTGCTTCCAAGAAACTTTCGCAGGGGAACCACCCCACAAAAAAGACATGCAAATTTGGATTACTTTGATTCTGACGGATGATGGCAAGTTCATAATCGAGAGCCAAAAACACTCAACGCCTTGCAGAATTGATTTTATTAGCTCTGCACGGACGGAAAAGGAAAGGGAACTTGGATTCCATGATACAACATTTGATTTCAGCTTCAAAATAAGCGCATTATAGTAAAAAATCTGCAGCCTGTTTGGAGACAATGGAATCCCCAAATAACAAAAGAGGAATTTGCCCACGCTGATTCGAGAAGAGCTTAAGATTTCCTTGAGATCTTCTTCACTTATGCCTGTTGAGTAAAAACTAGTCTTACGGGGATTCATATGGAGCCCTGAAGATTTACGAAACTCATCAAGGCAGTGAAGAATTGCTCTAATCAAAGCAATATCCCATCGGGCCAAAAGAATAAGATCATCAATGAATGCTATATGCGATATGCTCATAGGGCCACATAACAGGTGGAAATTGAACCAAGACTAAGGAAGCTTCATTTTAGTAAGTCTCGAGAAGTACTCCAGACAAATTGCAAAGAAGTAAGGAGACAAAGGATCGCCTTGCCTTAAGCCTTTTGCACCTTGAAAAAAACTGTGAAGCTTTCCATTTAGCAAAATGGAATAAGAGGCCGAGGATACGCATTCCATGATCCAACTCACAAACCTTGGGGGGAAGCCGAGGGCACGAAGCATGCAATCAAGAAAACTCCAGGATACAGAGTCAAAAGCTTTGTGAGATCCACTTTAATAAAGAATCTAGGGGATGCTTTCCGAATATTGTATTTCCTGATGAGTTCTTGCATAAGATGTATATTTTCCATCATGCTTCTTCCTAAACGCAAATTGGGCCAAATCAATTATATCCCCCAAGGAGGCAGACAGACGGTTAGCCAGAATCTTTGCCGAACAAAGCAAGACAAATCTCTTCTGGGGAAATCATCTGGGTAAGCCCCGAGCAGGCCTCAAGGGGTATCCTTTGACCAAAGCCGATTGCTTCAAATTCAATTCGAGAGACAAGAGATGATGACCCAAGAATACCTTTGAAGTGATTTATAAAAACTTCAGCAACTTCCTCCAAGGAGGAGGAGAGGGAACCATCCGGCTTCAATATTGAAGCGATAAAGTTCTTCTTGGCATTGGTCTTGACTCTAGCGTGAAAGAACCTCATTGGCTTGTCGCTCAGGATCAGCTGCTTGCACTTAGCTTTTTGCTAATAAAAAATCTTCTCAGCACTACTAATGTGAGACAATGTGGACCGAAGGCTGCAAAGGGTGCTAGGGAGAACATCCAAAACACCCGATAAGAACTCAGACCGGGCGCTTAATAAATTCTCTCTGGCCCTTAAGACTTTAGCCGAGATATGAGAGAAGTGTTTTTGGTTCAGCTCTTTAAGCCTAAGCTTGAGAGATTTAAGTTTCTGGCAGAGGATGAACTACTTCATGCCATAGTCCGGGATTTGCCAACATTCATTCGTTAAATCAACAAAGTCCTCATGCTCCGACCACATGTTGAAGTATTTCCAAGGGGGTCTCCCAGGAGAGGTTGAGGAGATAACTTCAACAATACACGGGGAGTGATCCGAATAAACGGGAGGCAAGAAGGAAGCTATTGTTGGCGGGCAGTCACGAGCCCATATATTGTTGATCATTGCTCGATCTAATTTGGACCAAACATTATCATTTGACTAGGTAAAGAAGGAACCATTTGTTAGGAGATCCGCGAGGCCCAATGAACCAGTACAATCCCTAAGATCATTTATTTGATGATTGGAGATAGTTGCATTATTTCGGCGCTCATCCGGGGATTGTACTGCATTAAAATCTCCAATGACTAACCAAGGGCAGGAATTGAAGTCGCATCGGCATAAAGATTTTGCCAAAGCAGCCTCCTTTCCTTAATAGAATGCAGCCCATAAACAAAGGAGACTTTGGCAGCCACCGTAGAAATTTTGCAAAAAACAGAGGCATGGATAACTTGCGGATGGAGTTCAACGACATCAACCGCAATTTTCGTTGTGTTCCACAAGATAACAATTCTGCTGTTGGGATGGAGATCAAAACTTGTGGAGAATTTCCAACCCGGGAGCCTCTTGACAACAAAATCCAGAAGTACTTCAGGCGCAGATTTTGTTTCCAGCAAACGTATAATATCTACCTTAGAACCAAGAACGAGGCGACATACATCATCCTGCTTAAGGGGCGAATTGAAGCCCCTTAAATTCCATGATGCATTGATCATTTAAAAGAGGGGTGTTTACCCCCGGATGCGGATTTGAGAAAATTCTTACCATCCTTCTTGTTGATTCTGCCTTTCTTTCGAGAGGTGACCAGATTGAAGAGAGTTTCAATATGCTGGTTGTCGAGCGAGAGAGAGGAAGAAACCCGCTCCGACATTGAATCATGCGATCCATTGCCAAAGGAGGCATCCGAGTCCGAGGACGTATCTTCTGGGACATACCCCACCAGGGCGATTAGCTGAGGAACCCAACAATTCCGCCTTGGAATGTCTTATTTGATCATTTGCACTTAGTAATTTACCTTGCATAGGCTTCGAGGCATCTATAGAGGGGGGCGGGGTAAGATTTTTCCCGCTCTTCTCAGAAACTTTCATTGACGTCATGGATTTGGTGCCTTTCGAAGACTTCATAACTGCACTAGAGGGAGTTACAGGAGCTTTGGCACGCTTTTCAAACTTTTTCCTCGGCCGCACCACGAGAATAACTGAAGAAGGTGCAATAAGAACATTGCCGCCCTCGACCGCATCAGAGGCAGTCATCTCGGCTCCCGCTCTTCTCAAAAAGTACTTCATTGACGTCACGGATTTGGTGCCTTTCGAAGACTTCATAACTGCACTAGAGGGAGTTACAGGAGCTTTGGCACGCTTTTCAATCTTTTTCCTCGGCCGGATGAGGTGTGGCCGGTTGTCTTACAGAAAGCGCAATATGGTAGAACCGATTCATAAACAACCTTCTGGATGATAACCGACAAGGGTATGGCCAAACGATTTTTTCACATTAACAGCTTCCGCGGGAACCATTTGAATTTCCTCTTCATCCACAACCAATCGAGAAAGCTGAAAACCATTACCTATATTCCGGCTATTCTTTACCATATCCGCATAGGTAACAGATTCTTTTACGTTTGCATGCACTACCACTTTGACATGCCACAGATTGGCATACCGAATGGAGCAATCACCCGAGCCCGAGTTCGGGAATTTTCTAACATATTTTTTAATTTTGCAGGAAAATTAAGTGATGAACTATACATTTCTAAGCAAACTTTAGAGGATCAAACAAGGCCAAAAAACGTGATTAATTGGCATGGAGAAAAGGTGGACTTACAACCAAGAACCGAGCCTCTCGGAATCAAGCCCGCACATGAACCCGGTTGAAGTTCACGTTGCATGGTGAGTTAAGTCAAAAGCAAACGTGACCAAATGTCCCACGAATCAACTCATCAACACTTCAATGGAGTGAAGGAATTTTATTGCATTTTTTTAGTATAATTTTATGTTACATTTTAGGAGAACCCGAGAGGGTTTCTCGGCTAGATAAATTTTAGTTATTTTGCATGCTTTTGCATGAGGGATTCTTGGCTGAAAGAAGGGTATTTTGGGCCAAGAAAGAAGGGCAAATTGGCTGAAGGGTGCAAGATCACGTGGCCATCACATTCTTGCATTCTCATTGGTCCAATTTTCCCTCCTTTATTTTCATTTTCAACATGCATCTTGCATTCTCATTGCTCATAATTTTCCCTCCTTTTTTTCCTCTCTTTTCAGCTGATAAAACCTCCCCCAATGCTTGCTTGTAATTTCAATTTGGAATTTGAATTAAAGTTGATTTGAGCATCTCCCTCTCACGGGCATTTCCAACTTCAAAACTGGCAGCCGGCGCACCTCCGGCCACCGTACGTTATCTCAAAGGAATCCTCCCTCCGAGCTGGAGATTTCTTGGTGCTTCAATACTCCAGCCTTCTTCAAGGACTTTAGGGTGAGGTTGAAGGTCACAAGCTCTTCTTTCCATCAATATTTTTCGTTTGGTTTTAGTTCTTTCCGCCGGCAGATTTCCGGCCACCAACAAATACGCCGTTACTGTTTCATTTATTCCCTCATTTTTGGATGATTATTTTTCAACCTACTCCAAAGTTCCTCTCAAAATCCGCATCATCGAGATATCGCCGTCCGAATTCCAGTCCAGATTCTGGAATTTTCAGATTATCATTTTCCATTTAACCTAACTCGATTCTCCCACTTCCGAAAATCTAAACCCTCTCCATTCCGTGTCATTTGGTATCAGAGCCATAAATCTCTCCCCACCTTTCTCTTTACCTCTGATTTTGTGTGAATTTAAGTTTGAAGGATGACCACAAGGAGTGGTTCCCATTACAAACCTAACCGGGATCCGATTGATCCTAGCCGCCCGGTTAGTCCAGCTTATTCACATCCGAATCCAAATCTTCCTGAATACAACCTTCAAGGACAAATTGATGAGCTCAATAAAAGATTTGATACGGTGTTACAAAAGTTGGAGAACATTTCTCCTTCTTTGAGGACTACTCCGAACCAACCAACAAGGAGAAGGCCGAATCACGGCTTGAGAAGATCTCGAGAGTTTATTTATGAAGAGTCGGATGATGAAGAATATGGTTTACGTAATCTCAACTCCAGAGATGAAGATATGAGGCATATTAAGGTATCCATTCCTCCTTTCAATGGATCTTGCAAAGGTGATTTGTTTATGGATTGGATGGAAAAAGTTGATAAGATTTTTGAATGCTATAATTATTCCGAGAAGTTTAAATTACAACTTGTTTCATTGGAACTTACGAGATATGCTAGTCTATGGTGGGATAGTTTGAAAATTCAGAGAGGACGTGATGGTGAAGAGAGTATTAATTGTTGGAAAATGATGAAATCAATTATGAGAAGAAGATTTGTACCGGCTCATTACAAACAAGAGCTATTTCTTCAATTAAAATCTCTTAAGCAAGAATCTCTCTCGGTGGAGGAATATCTTACCGAATTCGAGACTCTCCGAATTAGATGTGACTTACAAGAACCAGAGGAACAAATTATAGCTCGGTTTATTAGAGGCTTACACCGAGATATTAGTGATATTGTGGAATTGCAACCGATCGACTCTATGGATGCGGTTATACAAATTGCCTTGAAAGTGGAGAAGCAAATAAAAAGAAAGGGCAAGGAAATAGTGAGCCGAGCTAGTCCTAAGGCTATTACTCCTTTAAAGCCTAATAAAAAGGTGGAGAACAAGATTCCTTTCGTCCAACCTTGGCTGCAAAAGAAGGATAGTGAGCCTAAACCGATGGAAGAAAATAACCAGACCCGAACACGGGAGATCAAGTGTTTTAAGTGCCTTGGTCTCGGGCATATTGCATCACAATGTCCTAACAAACGTGTGATGGTTATTAGAGAGGAAACAAGTGAAGTTTTTAGTGAAGATGAAGTGAAGGAAAAATCGGATATGAGCTTGGAATCCGAAGGGGAAGAATGCCGAGCACAAGAAGGCCCATTATTATTAGTTATCCGAAGGTTACTTGCCACTCAAAGCCAAGAAGAGGAACTCCAAAGAGAAAGTTTATTCCATAGTAGATGTCTAATCCAAGATAAGGTATGCTCAATTATTATTGATGGTGGAAGTTCTGTTAATGTGGCTTCCCGAGAGTTAATTGACAAACTCGGAATAGAAACTATATTTCACCCGAAGCCTTATAAGTTGCGTTGAATTAATGATAAGGAAGATCTCAAGGTTACCAAGCAAGCGTGCATCGAATTCTCTATTGGAAGTTACAAGGACCAAGTGATGTGTGATGTGGTTCCCATGCGTTCAAGCCATTTGTTACTTGGAAGACCATGGCAATTTGATCGGAAGGTTATGCACGATGACTTTACAAACAAATATTCTTTTAAGTTCGGTGGACGATCTATCAAGCTAGTTCCCCTTGAACCCGAACAAGTGGCCAAAGATGAGATCACAAGGAAGGAGAATTTATCTAAGAATAACTTGATTATGATCAAGGAGGAATCCGTACCTACTAAAGAAGGAACACTCGTGATAAATGATCAAAAGGTCTTATGGGTTGTGATTTCCAAAACACTCTCAAGGTGGTTAGTCTCTTTACCCGAACTCTTTATTAATTACTTTGTTTATGATTGGATGAAGGAAATCTACAAATCTGAATTGAGCTTAAGGAAGAAGAATTATGATCTTCTTAATATGGAGAACTCTTCAAGTAATGAAGAACAATTTGGTAATTCTAGTAAAGGAGTCTACAATCCACTCATCAAAAGAACCAAGGAGAAAGAGGAAGCTAGCTTTGATCATTGGATGAGGTACTTGGAATCCTTAATAGAATACTTCCATGGAATATATATTGCTGATTATATTGTAAACATTATGGTTTATAAAGGGAAAAATGAAACTCATGTTGATTTAGTTTTCCGGTGGTATAGTACAAACCAGATTGATGAATTGTTTAGCCATAAAAAGAATGATGTTGTGGTGAAGGTCATTGAATCATATGACTCAAAACTAGAAGTTGCTCTAAGTTGGCACACTCTTAAGGCAGCCTAAAGCATGAAGAATTTTCGGAGTGATGAATTCAACCCAAGTACATGCAAACTCGAGTTACCCGGCAATTATGGACTTTTAGCCACATATGATGTACAAGATCTTTCTCCATTTTTTGGCTATGATGAAGATGAACAAGATGGAGCTGACTTCCCCTTGGATTTGAGGTCAAATCCTCAAGAATCCGGAGAGGATGACATGCCACGGATTGGCATACCGAATGGAGCAATCACCCGAGCCCGAGCTCGGGAATTTTCTAACATATTTGTTAATTTTGCAGGAAAATTAAGTGATGAACCATACATTTCTAAGCCAACTTTAGAGGAACAAACAAGGCCAAAACACATGATTAATTGGCATGGACAAAAGGTGGACTTACAACCAAGAACCGAGCCTCCCGGAATCAAGCCCACACATGAACCCGGTTGAAGTTCACGTTGCATGGTGAGTTAAGTCATATGCAAACGTGACCAAATGTCCCACGACTCAACTCATCAACACTTCAATGGAGTGAAGGAATTTTATTGCATTTTTTTAGTATAATTTTATGTTACATTTTAGGAGAACCCGAGAGGGTTTCTCGGCTAGATACATTTTAGTTATTTTGCATGCTTTTGCATGAGGGATTCTTGGCTGAAAGAAGGGTATTTTGGGCCAAGAAAGAAGGGAAAATTGGCTGAAGGGTGCAAGATCACGTGGCCATCACATTCTTGCATTCTCATTGGTCCAATTTTCCCTCCTTTATTTTCATTTCCAGCATGCATGTTGCATGACTTTGGCTTATAATTTTCCCTCCTTTTTCCCTCTCTTTTTAGCTGATAAAACCTCCCCCAATGCTGGCTTGTAATTTTCAATTTGGAATTTGAATTAAAGTCGCTTTGAGCATCTCCCTCTCACGGGCATTTCCAACTTCAAAACCGGCAGCCGGCGCACCTCCGGCCACCGTAGGTTATCTCAAAGGAATCCTCCCTCTGAGCTGGAGATTTCTTGGTGCTTCAATACTCCAGCATTCTTTAAGGACTTCAGGGTGAGGTAACAAGCTCTTCCTTCCATCAATATTTTTCGTTTGGTTTTAGTTCTTTCTGCCGGCAGATTTCCAGCCACCACCAAAAATGCCGTTACTGTTCCATTGATTTCCAACCGGTCTATCCGCGAGAATTCCCTCAGTTTTGGATGATTGTTTTTCAACCTACTCTCAAAGTTCCTCTCAAAATTTCAGCCCAAAACTCATCCGCATCATCGATATATCGCCGTCCAAATTCCAGTCCAGATTCTTGATCAGTCATTTGTACCCATTCTTCCATTACATTCCCTACATTGCAAAGCCTAAACTATGAGCCTAAAGCTCAGTAAGTAGCATGACTATAAAATGCAATGCATGAGGATGCTATGCTGTTGATAAAACAATGCACAATTTCATTCACGTTTCTTAGGTTTCAAATCTTCTTTATCATTGGAACACTGCCCTCCACCTACTTCAACTTCTACTGGGCCCACTTACATTACTGCTTGGAGTGTTCAGGCCTGTAATAACCATTTACTTTGCTATTCTAATATTTAAGTTCTTAATTCGCCGAGATGAAACATAATTAGCGTCTCATACCACCAATTATATCTTTTTTACCTCCAACTACATTGTAAAAAAATGCGTGAAATCATTTCGTTGACATTTTGTAAAGCTATGATGCATGACTATGTGACTATGAAACATTACTTAAATCACATCAAACATAATATGAAAATAAGCATACAACACACATCAAACATACATCATAATCTTTGCAATGCAGTCTCACTTAAAGGCCAAACAATCTTAATACTAACTTACCTTAGCAGCTATCTTGAATCAATCCGCTTGAGCCTCTTTTAATCCTATTGAGGACCTAAACATATAGATCATTCAAGGATAAGAATTCAGGTAACATGACCTGTTTTATTGCGTAAATTCATAACTTTTTATCCCAACTTCAAACAACTATAACTTCCTTGATAATGATCCATTTGTGATGCTTAAGGTGTCAAATTGTTCCTTAAAGAGTCTACTGTAACTTCTTAGAAGACACCAAATTCAGAAAATGAGATTATGCATTACTTTAAATCCAGAACCGGTTGACCGCATAAATCAAGGTGTCGACCGCTATTCATAAACAGAGAGCATGCATTCTGGAAATCGGGAATCGGTCGACCGCAATCCTTTCCTAGTTTCTATTTACTAACTTGCAACATCCATAAATTTGTGTACAAAGCTCCCAATTGAGTGATTCAAACGGATATAGATCACTCTAAGAGTCTAATTTAACTCTTATGAAGGAAAAGAACTCCAATTCTTATCAAATATCGACCGAATCTCCAAAACCCTAACTTTGAAGATAATCAACTGATTTCACATTTCTTGGCATGAAATCATTCATTTTTATCCACCAAATTCAAACAATACCATCATTTTATCGTCACTAGACCTACGAGAACTTTAAAGGATAGAAAAATACCTTGAACTTCAGTCTCCATGAAAGCCCTAGAGTTTTCCAGTTCACCTCTCTTGAGATAACTTACTTTCTCACTCTTTTCTCTCACAAAGCCTCTTTTCTTTCTCAATCTCACTCTCCCTTGTCAAGACATGAGAACTCAGAGAGAAATAGGGAGAAGAAATCGTGCTGGAAGGAAAGAATGGCAGACCATACCTTTTATGTCCTTAATTAATCAAAAACAATGTTTCTCTCACGTCCATCCATCAGATTTCTCTAAGTTTCTTGTTGACTTTTCAACTCAAGTCGGGGAAGGTGTCGACCGCTGCTCAACAAGGTGTCGACTACTGTTCAACAAGGTGTCAACTGGTTACTAAGGAGTCGACCTCTTAATCAAGGTGTCGACCGCTTAAAACAAGGTGTCGACCGCTCAAATCCCCGAGAGCTATCCTAGGTCGACTGATTACTAAGGTGTCGACCGCTTAATCAAGGTAACGACCGCTTAAATCAATATTTTCTTCATCACCTTTTACCCACTAATTTACTAATATCCAAATTACCTTAACACTCTAATATTTACCCAGCATTCATACAAAGAATCTTAAACACTTCTATCTTAAAGTCACAAATTCTAAAAATAAATGAGGGTTGTTACATTCCACCCTTCTTAACAAAAATTTTGTCCTCAAAATTTAGACCTCAAACATATCTGGATACTTTTCCTTCATTTCTTGTTCTCTTTCCCAGGTAGCTTCCTCCACGTTATGATTTTGCCATAGAACTTTCACCAATGGAATTTGCTTGTTCCGCAACACCTTCATCTTCGTATCCAGTATTCTTATTGGCTGCTCTTCATAACTCATAGTTGGCTCTACTTCTATCTGCTTTGCTTCGATCACCTGGGATGGATCACGAATGCATTTCCTTAACATTGACACATGAAACACATTATGAACATCTGCCAAGTATTCTGGTAATTACAACATATAGGCCATGTTTCCCACTCTCTTCAAAATATTAAATGGTCCAATAAATCTCGATGCCAATTTCCCTTTCTGCCCAAACCTCATCATACCTTTGAATGGTGAAACTTTCAAAAACACTTCATCTCCCTCCTTAAATTCTAGTGCTCTTCGTCGCCGATCCGCATAGCTTTTCTTGACAATCTTGAGCAGCTTTCATTCTTTGTTGTATGATCTTTACCTGTTCCACCGTTTGTTGTATCATTTCGGGTCCATATATTTTAATTTCTCCAACATCATTCCAAAATAATGGAGATCTATATTTCCTTCCATACAACGCTTCAAATGGAGCCATACTAATAGACGATTGATAACTGTTATTATACAAGAATTCCACTAGTGGTAACAACATGCTCCATGACTTCTAAAAATTCATAACACATGCACGCAACATATCCTCAAGGATTTGAATAGTCCTCTCAGTCTGGCCATCAGTTTGAGGATGAAATGCCGTGCTAAATACTAACTCTGTTCCGAAAGCTTTGTTCAAACTCTTCCAAAATCTTAAAGTAAACTTTGGATCCTATCAGATATAATGGAAACTGGAACTCCATGTAATCTTGTAATTTCCTGAAAAAATAACTCAGCATACTTTTACACAGAAAATTTTGTTCTTACAGGAATAAAATGTGCAGATTTGGTCAAATGATCAATGATTACCCAAATGCTGTCATGACCTTTAATCGTTGTAGGCAATCCGACTACAAAATCCATAGAAGCATGGTCCCATTTCCATTCTGGAATCACCAATGACTTAAGCATTCCTACAAGTCTCTGATGTTCTACTTTTACCTGTTGGCATACAACACATGATTCAATATATTTCACGATATCCTTTTTCATTCCCGGCCACCAAAAACACTATTTCAAATCCTGATACATCTTTGTATTTCCCGGGTGAACTGAAAATTTTGAAGAGTGAGCTTCTCTCAATATCTCATTCCTCAATTCTCTGTTACGTTGAACATACCATCGATTATGGAATTTAAGTATCCCCTCCTTTGAACACTAAAATTCAAAGGAATTAGGCAACTGCCCTTCCATAAATTGTATATACCTCAAATCCTTCTTTTGAGCTTCCTCAATTCTGTCCAACAAATTTTGTCTCACAGTTAAAGCAGCTAACTGCACTGTTAGATCTTATATAACTTCAATGTCTGCCCTTTGCAGCTCATTACAAATTTATACTAAAATTCCCATCATCTCTGATTGCACTGCTACTGACTTCCTGCTCAGTTCGTCAGCTACTATATTAGCCTTTCCTGGATGATATTTAATTTCAAAATCGTAATCTTTAACAAACTCCAGCCATCGCCGCTATCTTAAATTCAGCTCTTTTTTGTGTGAAAAGATACTTGAGACTTTTATGGTCCGTAAATATCTCACAAAGACGTCCATATAAGTAATGTCTCCAGATCTTTAGGGCAAAGACCACTGCTGCCAACTCTAGATCATGGGTAGGATAGTTTTTCTCATAGTCTTTCAATTGTCGTGATGCATAAGCAATTACTTTACTTTCTTGCATCAACACACATCCTAAACTCATCAACGACGCATCACAAAATATGCTAAAATCTTCATCTTCCATCAGAAGTATTAGCACTGGTGCTGAGGTCAACTTGTCTTTCAATAGTTGAAAACTCTTTTCACAATCCTCTGACCACCAGAACTTCACATTTTTCCTGGTTAATCGAGTCAATGGCATGGCAATCTCAGAAAATCCTTTAATAAATCTTCTATAGTACCCTGCTAAGCCAAGGAAACTTTGCACTTCTGTCACATTCTTTGGTTGTGGCCATTCACGAACAGCTTGCACCTTTGCTGGATCCACAAATATACCTTCTTTAGAAATCACGTGACCAAGAAAATTCACCCGATCTAACAAAAATTCGCATTTAGATAATTTGGCATGTAACTGATGTTTCTTCAATATACTTAAGACCGTCCTTATATGCTCCTTATGTTCCTCTTCCGACTTAGAATACACCAGAATATCATCGATGCACACGATGACAAATTTATCGAGATACTCATGGAATATTCTATTCATAAGATCCATAAATGCCGCTGGAGCATTTGTCAAACCAAACGAAATTACTAGGAACTTGTAGTGTCCATATCGGGTTATAAATGCAGTCTTTGGAATATCTTCCTTCTTTACCTTTACCTGATAATATCCTGACCGCAAGTCAATCTTCGAGAATACCCGCGCACACTGCAATTGATCAAACAGATCATCAATCATGGGCAACTGATACTTATTATTCACTGTCAATTTGTTTAATTCACGATAGTCAATGCACATCCGTAGGGTTCCGTTCTTCTTCTTTACAAACAAAACAGGGGCTCCCCAAGGGGAGAAACTAGGGCGTATAAAACCCTTGCTCAACAACTCCTCTAACTGCCCCTTCAATTCTTTCATTTCTGCTGGAGCCATTCGATACATATTCTTTGATACTGGCTCCGCTCCGGGGTACACATCTACCACGAATTCAATTTCTTAATTAGGAGGTAATCCCGGTAGATCATCCAAAAAGACTTCTGAAAAATCTTGAACTACTGGAATCTCCTGCAATTTAAGATCAGATTTCTTACGATAATCTATAATATTTGCAAGAAATCTCATACAGCCACCCTTTAGTAATCTCCAAGCTCGTATCGCCGATACAATCGGTAATTGCTTTTTATTCCTTGTCGCTTGAAAATAAAAGGCATATGACGTAGGAGGTTGAAAACTGACTATTCTAGTTCTGCAATTTATAGTTGCAAAATGTCGAAACAGCCAGTCCATCCCTAAAATAATTTCATACGCATTCATCTTCATTATAATAAACTCCACGTCCAATTTACGATCATTGATTTGAACTCCACAATCTATAATTACTCTATCCAACAGTAAACGATCATCTGACGGTAGCATCACTTCATATATCTGTTCTGTCACCTCACGTACCCGGTTCAATTTCTTAGAAAACTCTTCAGACATAAATGAATGTGTAGCTCCTGAATCAATCAATGAAAAGGCACTAATTCCATCTATTAATAATGTACTTGCCACCACAGCTGGATGATCCGCTTCCTCAGCATCAATCATTGCAAAGACACGACCGGCTATCCTTCTCTGTTCTGGTCTGTTTGGAGGTGCCTTTGGACATTCACGCATCATGTGTCCCATCTCCTTACATCTGAAACAGCGTCCAGATCCAGCCACACACTCTCCTGCATGCTTCTGATTGCACTTGGGGCATTCCAATATCGGCCCCAAAATTTTAGCTTGCTTTCCTTTCCCTTGCTCGTTCGAACTTTCACTTGGCCTTTTCATCCCACGCACTGGTTGCCAAGGTTTACTCGGTTGTGGTTGAACTTCTCGAAAGAATCATTGTTGGGATGCTCCTGGTTGTTGCTTGACCAACTTCAATTTTGCTTCCTTAAAGTCTAGAGCTCTGGAAACAAACTTTGAATATTGAGCATCCTCTGGTCCCCAAGTCTTTATTCCTTTATAAATTTCTAGTTTCAATCCTTGCGCGAACTGCTCAACTTTATCCTCATTGGTTGCCACCAGATGTGGAGCAAACCTTGCTAGGCCTTCAAACCTTCGCACATATTCAGCTACTGATCCCAACTGCTTCAGCTGAATAAACTCCATTTTGTTTTTATTCTGATCGGCTCTACTAAAATATTTGTCATAGAAAATTTTCTTGAATTGAGCTCATGATAGTTCTTGCACATTGGTGTCACCTCAACAGTATCCCACCAATTCCTTGCATCCATAGTTAGCAAGAAGGCTGCACAGTTAACTTTTTCTTCTTCTTCAATCTTAGCATACTTAAATATCTTCTCCAAAGAATGAATCCACTCTTCAGCAAACACAGGATCCGTGAACTGTCCATCAAACAAGGGAGGATTCATTTTCCTAAATCTCTCACAGCTCAGCTCCCCCGCGTTCTTGTTTTGTCCCTTTCCTTGCTCTTCTCTATTCATCATTCGCTTCAACTGTTGAAATTGGCGGTTAACCAACTCTGATAGTTGGTTAATAGCAGCCTCATTAGTTCCCTCCTCTGGAATATTTCTTCTTCATCTCCTCATAGTCCTTTAATCACCAATCACATCGTTAGTACTCCAAAGTAAGTATCTTTCTACTTTAATCCTTTAATAGCAAGAAAGTATTCAAATAATAACAGTTATTGAGTTGTCTAAAGAACCGACCTATCCCGGTGCACTCACTCTTTTGTTCTCTTATTGTGTGTGTTTTGCTCTGATACCATAATTGTAACGATCCGATTCTCGGACCATTGCTTACTACTTTTCTTACTCACTTTCTTGCTTACTGACGACCCGAGAACCGGTCCGTTACTGGGTTCTTACTTACTTACTTACTTACATTAGTGGAACACTCGTTACTTTAATTTCTAAAACTATCTTTATTTTATGAAAGACCAGGAAAACCGTCAAATTTAAAAGCATACATTTCTTCGTAAATAACAATTTGAATTCCACCCTTTTAGTAAAGTACATAAGCATTTAATAATTTAAAACTGCAGCGGAAGAAAATTACTTCAACGTAAGATACATTCATTTTCAAAACCTTTGCAATCCATCACTCCGAAATAAGTATATACATTTTAATTACATCTTCAAAACATTCAAAACATTTTACATTATGACTGTGTGTGTGTCATGCGTCACTTCACTCAATAACTGTATCATTTGGACACCCCTCGGCTCTAACTCCTTGATCAGTCATTTGTACCCATTCTTCCATTACATTCCCTACATTGCAAAGCCTAAACTATGAGCCTAAAGCTCAGTAGTAGCATGACTATAAAATGCAATGCATGAGTATGCTATGCTGTTGATAAAACAATGCACAATTTCATTCACGTTTCTTGGGTTTCATATCTTCTTTATCTTTGGAACACTGCCCTCCACCTACTTCAACTTCTACTGGGCCCACTTACATTACTGCTTGGAGTGTTCAGGCCTGTAATAACCATTTACTTTACTATTCTAATATTCAAGTTCTTACTTTACAAAACCACTAAGGAAAAGCGATATAATCACAAACCAGCCAAAGCAATTGGCAAAACAACAAGCTTAGCTATGATGGAAAACAATCGGAAGAAGAGAATACACGAGCTAACCTTCAGCAAAACAGCGATGAAAGACCAGGAAGCAGATTAGATGAAGAAAACAGCAAGCCTCTCAAAGATTTGGGCACTTACAAAAAAAAATCAGCAAGATCGAGAGAAGACTCCCAAAATCGGCCAAAGGGAGAGAGCTCTTTCTATTTTTTTTTGTTTAAGGTAAATATATTAAAGCAAAAATAGAAACAATATAGTGAAGCGAAGAGCCCGGGCCGGGGGGAATCTACAAGCCAGAATGACCACCCCGAAAAACCCGAGAAGAAAGCAAGAGAGAGCAAAGACCTGAATGGAGAGCCAACATGCTCACTAACCAAATCACAAAAGGCCCGAGAATTCTGAGATAAGCCCTCACAACCAGAAAAATTGGCAAATAACATAAGTCAAACTCAAACAGAAAAGCAGCAGGAACAAAAATGATCAACTCAACCCAATTGGCATCAAGTAGGGCGCCTCGGGGAGGAAACAAAAAAGAAGATGAACAGCTAGGGATCAAGCTGGAGGCACAGCAGCAGCAGCTAGGGAGGAGCGGAGAACAGGGAGTCAGTAGATCTGAGCAGGAAGGAGGCCCGCAGTAGCATCCAAATAAGGGAGAAGCAGCAAAATGGCAGCAGATCCGATCAAAGCTTTGGCAGCACAGGAGGAAGAACAACGAGCAGAATGGCAAACAGCTCCGAGGGAAGCTTGGCAGACCGGAGAAACCAGGGGAGACAGCAAGCCTTAAGCATGAAGGAGGATAAGCAGCCCTGCAAGAAAATAGGAAATAAATGGAGTGAGCTAGTCATGTCGGGGAGGAATGAATCTGATAAGCCATCTTGGGGTGGAGAGCAAAAAGCATCTTGAAGACATGTTTTTTGACTTTTCTAGAGATGTGCTCGGCTGACCAAGACTTTCCCTCAAAAGCTTTGACATTTCTGGCAATCCAGATATAGTAAACCGTGGTGGCAAGAATGATTTTCATTAAGTTTGCTTTTCTATGATCAATTTTTGACACGCTCCAAAATGCGGAGGTGCCGGAAATAAAAGTGAAGATTGTAATCTGCCCGGTAGGACAGGGAATAAGGCAGAACAGGGGAGTGCAACGTTTATTTCTCCAAATGCATAAAGGTTCAGGTTATAAAACTCAGCCAACTTAAACTTAAGGGCGTGGACTAAGTTTGACCAGATTTGCAGCTTAAAATCACGTGTGGAACATTAAAATATAAGGAGACACTTTCGGATGCACAAGCAGACAAACAGAAAGAAACAGTGCAGGAGTGATGGGGGAACTCCTACACAACTTCCAATTCAGGGAGTCTGAGATCGTGAAAATAATCAGACAACAACTTCAATCAAAGGGGAAGAGAATTCAAGTGGTTTTATAGAAAACACACACGTAGGCTAGGAGTTATGCTGGATAGAAAAATAATGGACAGAATTGCTCGATTTCAGGAACTCGGGTAGGAAACAGTGGAAAAACACAAGCATAACTTTTAAAAGGAGGTGGCTGTGGCTAAACGGAATGAACCATTGATTCAGGCCATGAAAGTGGAACTCACTGCTAGAAATTTGGGGGCTTTGCTCACAGGAAACAAAAATGGCACAACAATGGACGATTGGAGCTCAAAGTCCACTCGGGAAAGTTAAAAAAAAACAGCAAACAATACAACCAACACAAACAATTGAAAACGCAAATGGGAGGTAGGCTATGGGGGTTCCAAACTCGCCTTTTGATCCTAACAAGTGAGGAAGGGAGGTTGAAATAAGGTTTAATGACCCTAGCAAGATCACCAACACCAAGACAAACCAAAACAAGGATATTACTCACCTTGAATGAAATGCCGTGAGAAAGGAAAAAGGGGGGTTTGAGAGCTTCAAGCTTTCAAAGTTTTCTTCAATTCTTTTCTGCCTCTAAAAGACGTGGGAGAGGGGGTTTTGATACCCACTCACCGATTACATCAAGAAAGAAAAACAAAAAGAAAAGAAAAAATAGGCTAATGAGTGTTTAGTAGGTGTTAGGTGGGATTGGGGTCCACCAAAGCTTCCTAAACACACCACAAAGACTCTAGATATTAAGCCACGTCCAGACATCAGCCAAGAGAGAGGCCAAGTGGGAAATTAGGGTTTCCCTAAGATCCAACTAAATGGGCCATGGATTTGGTTCAAACCGAACCAAAATCCCTCTCAAAGGCCTAAACCGGATATCAAGGTTTACAACAACAAAACAGCCCAACATATTTATAATTTACAAAAACAAAAATCAAACATCACTTGATCATTCCTTGGAAGACTTCATCTCCCCAAGTATTGGTGCATACGGTCTCCATTGTCCTTGAAACCGAGTGTAGTTATGTCCCGGGTGGTGAACTTGGCGAGGAAGATCTTGGATTTTCGACTAACTCCTTCTCTTCTTTATACTTCCATTGTAAGCAATGTTTGGGGAGTTCTTGATCATGTTGTGAAGGAATATTTAGGAGCTCCAATGTAGAAAAAAATGTACCTACAAAATCAACAAACATATTAGTTAAAAGTTTTGCACGGCTTCGAGTTGTTGCTCCTTCCATTTGTTGATGAGTCCCGGGCACATCAATTTTGTTTTCTTTTTTTGTCCATTTGAGAGCACTATTTAAGGTGCTTAGAGATCTTCGAATGCTGAATTTGGATTTGATGATAGACCAGACTGAGGTGGAGAAGGGGCAAGAGAAAAAAAGATGATGGTTTGATTCGTTTTACGAAGAGCAAAAGCAGCAAAGATCTGATATTCCTAAGAAGCTTAATTGGTCTTTTGTTTTGAGTCTGGAATGAGCAGCTAGCCAGAGAGTGAAAGAGTGCTTAGGAATAACACATTTGGACAAAACAAGAGGAGCCCACGGTCTTGGAGGGCCCGAAGGTCTGATGGAGTGGTAAATATGGGATAGACCATGACCATTTGATTTTTCCTTCCAAGCATCAATTAAGGCCTTCACTTTGTCAATAGTGGAGAACTTTTCGAGTAGAGAAGAACGGGTATGGATGAGGGTTTTCATGAAGGGGGAAATACGATAGCCTGGGATCCAGCTCCAAAAATCTGAGCCTTTTAAATAAATATGATGAATCCATTTGGCCCATAATGATTCCTTGTTAGCTTGAATGTTCCAAATTGCTTTCGCATGAAAGGCTTTATTCCAAGAGTCAAGATCCAGAAGACCGAGACCGCCCTCCATCTTAGGCAGGCAGATGGTGGACCAGGCAATGACCGCTTTGCCCGAACCCCAAAGGAAGTTCCTGCAAATTTGGATAGCTTTTAGCTTGATCGAGGCGGGGAGGTTGAAAATAGACATCCAGTAACATTCCACTCCTTGAAAAACCGATCTAAGAAGCTCGAGGCGTCCAGCATAAGATAGGGAGGAGGCATTCCAACCAATGATTTTGTCTGTGAGCTTCCTAATGAATGG
This sequence comes from Begonia fuchsioides, assembly GCA_003255005.1. Lineage (NCBI taxonomy): Eukaryota > Viridiplantae > Streptophyta > Magnoliopsida > Cucurbitales > Begoniaceae > Begonia > Begonia fuchsioides. Next base: position 13,100 of record QAOC01038598.1, on the reverse strand, counting down.
GAGGAAATGGCTTGAATGCAGATTCCCAGCCGAGAGGAGGATACCTAGATATTTGAAGGGGAAGAAACCTTGCTTTAATCCAGACGATTGAAGAATTTCAGTGAGGTCTAGGGGCCGGATACCAGCAGTAAAGATGTTAGATTTTTCCAGGTTCATCTTTAGCCCAGAAACAGAGCCAAAATAAGATATGCAGTCTAGGAGAATTTTGTAACAACCCTCATTTTTATTTTAGAATTTTATAATCTTTAGGATGTAAATGTTTAAGAGTTATTTCATGAATGTTGGGTAGTTATTGAGGAATTTAAGTATTGTGGATGTGAGCAATTTTGTAGGTTGAAGGTGATGAAGAAAATAAGGTTTAAGGGGGTATAAGTAATGATGTTATTCGGAAAAGTTAGAAAATCTTCTAAGTGTTTTGGAACACTTTCAGTCGACCCCCAAGATTGAGGAGGGGTCGACACAAATGAATACTTTCGGTCGACCCCAGGATTGAGGAGGGGTCGACACATTTGTGTATTTTAGGTCGACACAACTTTGTGTTAAGTCGACATAACTATGAAGAATCCATCTCTGGAAAATTTTAGGTCGACACAACTTTGTGTTAAGTCGATATAACTTTGAAGAATCCGTCTCTGGAAAATTTTAGGTCGACACAACTTTGTGTTAGGTCGACATAACTTTGAAGTTATCCAAAAACGTTTCATCTTCCACCGTTCCACGCATGATATTGTTCATTATTTCAGCCTTAACTATGACTCAAGCTCTCCTCTTCCAAAGTTCTCTCTGATCTAACGTGAGAAATTTAGGGTTTTGTGATAAAAGTGTGAGGTTTTAGTGTTTTGTGCAAGAAACTTTGATATTTAAGAACTAGAAGTGCAAGAGAAGGAAAAGCTTACGAATCAAGCCCTGAGGTACTCGAAAATACCTTTAAGATATTCATCTTGATGCTGTAATGACTTATAAAGGATGGAATTTACGTTACATGGTTAAGAATACATGAAATTGTGGAGGTTGTTTATGAGTATACACTTTATAAGTCATGTTAACCAGTTTCTGAAATGTAAATTTTACAGAGTCTTTGAGTTACAATTTGGTTATGATATTTTCTAATGATGTGTAGCCAACATTATAAGGTTTGGATTGATACCTTATTCATTCTGATCCGATTAGTGTAGCAAATGTTGTATGTATCGGAAGTTGAGGTAAAAACAGGGTATGAACTAATAGGGTCATGTTATACCCGATTTTAAAGATGTAGAATTTATGAGACTTGTAAGTAAGAATCTGATCACACCGTCTTCTAAAGAAATGTAATAGACAGAATAAGGAAGAGATTTATAGCAGTTAAATGGAATTTGAATGAGTATAGAAAGAGTTATGAGCCCCGAAAGTTAGGTGAAAAACAGAAATAAAATATTTAGTACTTATTTTAGTTAATTGTGATTTTTAAGGTGTTCTTGAAGACAAATCAAGGAAATTAAAGGAAAGTGAATAGAAATTCAGCTTGGAAACGAGGTAAGATTATGATGCATGTGATGGGCCCTTAAGTGGGACTACATTATAAAGATTAAGATTATTGTTTGTTAATGCTTTGATAAATATATTGGATTGTTTGGGGTGTAATGCACAATACACCGACCTCAATTCATTTGAGGGTTGTTTGTGTGCTTGATTGATATTGTTTGTTAGATTCAATGATATGATAAATGCATGTTTTGTTTATTAAGCATTGTACATGAATCATGCATCATGTTTTACTCAAAACAACGAAAATATATTTCTCATGCATGATTTTCATAGACAATAGAACATGATACGGAGAAAGAACAAAAGAAGCTTCATGAATTCATGTAACAGTTTGTTGTCGAGGAGGGATTTGAGTTGGTTGTCTTTCGTGGACGTCATAGTTAACATCTCAATTTCCCATCACAGTTCGCCTTACAATAATCTCATAGCTACGGTAACTAAAGAAAGAATGAATGTTAAAAATCAAAATGAAACTGCATAGTTTTACAAAAGTTCATGCATGTTACATATTTTATAGTTTTCATGTCTTACTGAGCTTTAGACTCATTAGAATGAATTTATAATGTAGGTGAGGAGTTTGATGATAAGAATGAAAATCAATGATGATGAAGGGTGTCCATGGCGAGCATTTGGGTTGTTAGCGCGAAAATGACCAGTGGGCATAGTTTTTCATGTAATGTAAATAAATGTTTTGAAGTCAAAGTTTAAACGTATGGTATAGTTTATAAAACAGGTTGTAAGAAACATGTTTTTGAATAACTATTTTGTATGGTTTGTAATAACTCTATTTGACA
>QAOC01038584.1:309772-441443 GCA_003255005.1 Begonia fuchsioides | reverse complement strand
GTCAAACATAGAAATTTTGTTTTCGTATATTAAAGTTTTATAACTTTCCGTATTATGTAATTTTAAATTTTGATAAAAAATTTATGTCTATTATTTTCTTCAATCTAAAAAAAAATTTATATCTCTACACTTGACTATTCGACAGAGACAAGGGCGAAAACACGAAGAAATTGAAGTGGGCGTCGGAAGTCGTCCAAAACAGTCGGAAAAATGTGATTTTAGGGCACCGGTCTGAGATTTAATGGGGCCCGGGGTCGACACTTAGTTACGATGCGGTCGACACCTTTAACTGACGGTCAATAACTTCATATGCGGTCGACACCATAAAACGCTCTGTATTAATCTGCGATTGATCCTTTAGTATGTGGTCGACACCATAAAACGTTCTAGAATGAGTTGGTATGCGGTCGACACCATAAAACGCTCTACAATGAGTTGCGGTCGTCACCTTAGTATGCGGTCGACACCATAAAACGCTCTGTATTAATCTGCGGTCGACCCTTTAGTATGCGGTCGACACCATAAAACGCTCTGGAATGGGCTGCGGTCGACACCTCCAACGTCCTGGCGAAGGTGCAGTCGGCACCTTCGTATATATGCGTTTGACACTGTATTCATCCGGTCGACACCAAGTGGATCTGCGATCGACACCATGTAGTTATGCGGTCGACACCATGTATAAATGCGGTCGACACTTACTCTTATTTTAGGAAAATAACCTTCTCATTGAAGAATGGAAAGTTGCTTACATTTTTATTGTCGACATTAGCATTGATTACAATTGTTAACCTTTACAAGAAATTACAAATTAACACGCGTACAAGAAATTAAAAAATTCTTAAACTTCTAATGTACAACGTCGCAGCTAGTCTTCAAATTCCAAGTTCTTGAACTTCTCTGCAAGTGCGTCATCTCGTTGTTGGTACTTCGTGACTGCGTCGCTCCGGTCGTTCATGCAAATAAGTGCTTCCACGAGCTCCGGTGCCAGACTTTCCCGTCGATCCTCTTACACGCGTCCACCTGCATTAAAAGTCGACTCCGAAGCTACAGTTGAGACAAGCGGTGTTAGTAAATCCGGTGTCATGTTCGAGAGCACATGATACATGGCTGCATTGGATTTCCATCAATCCAAAATGTCGAATGACTCGTCTCGAGAAATTTGAACTCGAGACTCCAAATACACAACGAGTTCACTGTTATCGAAAGCATATGAATGCACATCGCTTTCTAGTTGGGCGTCAATGGCATCCATAGAATTTAGTGGTCTTCCGAAACCAGAACTATCACCCGACGTCGATGCCACATCAGACGTAGTATGAGTTCGTGTACCGAAAAATCTAGTTTGGTAAGTACCAAACAAAGTAGCAAGGTCGTTATGCAATGTGTTTGGACTGCATACGAGGGTGAAACCTAGATTCTCCAAAATTTTATCAAGCATCAACTTCGTGCCCTTGATTTTATATTTCGGATGCATAATACTAGCAAATGAAAAAATAAAAGGTACTTGAAGCCAATATTTATGAAATTTAAATTTCATTGAAGTTACGATTTCGTTAAATGCATCAATTTTTTATATCTTTCAAAAGTAGAAGTCAATCTTACGAACCACGGAAGCAGAAGATGCATAGTCGGATAATAAATTCTCGAGCATTCTTTGGTGGCTTCAAAAAATGGTTGCAAAAATTCGAGAAATAGATTAGCCATATCACAATTACAAATATCCAAAGTAGAACATTGTGTCTTTTGACTAATAAAATCACAAATGACGTTCCAATACGGTATAGCATTTTCTAACATTAGATATGTTGAGTTCCACCGAGTTGAAACATCGGTTTTTAGTTTTCTAGGTTTAAGGTTAGCCGCTTTACAAAATTCTCGATACTCTTGTTGTCGGGCGTTTGACGAAGAAATAAAAGAAATTGCACCTCTAATTGCATCAATATGCGGTGATACAAATTGCATGTCATCTTTAACAATCAAATTTAAAATATGGCAAACACACCGCATATGAAAAAGGGAAGACTGAGTACTATCGAAATGAAAATATTTTTAAATTGATTAACACAAACATCATTAGCGGAGCATTATCTAACGTAATACTAAAATTTTTATCTTTTATATTTTATTGTTATAGAATATCAACAATGTATCGATAAATTGTGATACCACTATAATGGTATTCACAACTTTGAAAATCTAAAATGCGTTTATTGAGTGCATTGGGTTTACTTCACAAATCAGAAGTAATACATATCAGGATGTCATCAAAGAAAACCAAAATGAAACGTCGTAGATGAGCCACAAAAACTTCATTCATGAGGGCCTGAAAGGTAGATGGGGCATTGGCTAGGCCGAACGACATGACAAGAAACTCGAAGTGGCCATGATGAGTGCGAAATGTTGTTTTCTTGATATCGATTGGATCCATCCGAACATGGTGATAGCTCGATCGAAGGTCTAATTTGGTGAAAATAGTTGCCCCATGCATTTCGTCCAGTAACACGTCGACCACTGGAATAGAAACTTGTCTTTGATTGTTCAGGCGTTGAGTTCTCGATAGTCAACGCAAAAATGCCACAGTGATCCTGTTTACAGACTAAGAGGACTGGGGATGAATACAGCGACCTGCTGGAACGGATAATGCTCTGGCGGAGCATCAACGAGCACTGTTGTTCACTCATCTTTTTAGAGATGAAGGTAGCGATATGGCCGTACAACGACCGGATCTAAACCCTGATTGAGGCATATTCTATGATCACAAGAACGTATGGGTGGAAGGTCATTTGGCTCGGTGAAGAGGTCTACAAACTCGTGTAATAGGGTAGAGAGGTCATATGCTTCTCCCGTGGTAGCAATGGATGTCAGGATCAGAGCTGGGCCTGATGGCAAGGCTGATATGATTTCCTGGCGACCTTGCCGAGTGAATTGGATGGTCAAAGCATCGAAGTCCCACGTCACTGGACCTAGTGTTCACAACCATGGGATGCCGAGCATTACATCTAGACATGACAGGGGTATTACAAAAAAGTCTGATGTAAAGGAAAGCCCTGACATAGAAAAAGTGACGTCACGGTACGCCCCCAGACAACGAACGCCCTACCCGTTGGCGACTGAGACTGAGAAGTCGGTATCCGGTTCTGGCTGAAGTCTCAATCGAGAAGCGGAAAAACACTAAGGAAATTATGAGTACTACATGTGTCAGCAAGGCTGCAAAGACTATGTGATGTAAATGTTGTAGCTAATGTCAGAGTATATGGCATTAAGCGATATAGTCGGTTCTATGATCTCATCCTTGAGTGAATCTTCCTTGTGTTCAAGACTGTGATCTGTATCATCATCGCAAAAAATGGCAAACAGACGTTTGCAAACATGTCCTCTCATCACAATTATAACAAAGGCTGCGAGAACGACGATCAGCCATTTCTGCTCGTTAAATATGTTTGATAGTCAGATGTCCCGATGGTTTAACCGTGGGAACAATCGGAACCGACGTGATTGGCGGCACAGTGGAAGCTCCCTGTCTGCGCATAAAACAGCGTGGGCCGTAAGATGAGGCGGAAGTAGTGCGCTGTTCAAAGGCGCGTGCTAAAACCATTGCTCTCTCTAATGTGGATGGATCTTGTAGCTCCATGAAACTGTTTTCGCTGAGACCTGCAGTGAAAAGATCTATTGCTTGGTCTTTTGTCACGGTTAGGGCTCTAGTAAACAATGCCTGAAATTGTTTTTGGTATTGAGTCACGGTTCCTGTTTGTTTTAGATCAACAAGATCGCCCAATCTATTTTTCCGAGCAGTGGTTTCAAAGCGCTCAATGCACGAGTCCTTGAAGTGGGATCACGAGAGATTAATTTCTCCTTTGCGAAACCGCTCATACAAGTCATCTGCCTCTTCCTTGAAATGTTGTGGTCCTTATCCATCCGTGTTTGACTTTGAAAGTAATCTTCGCTTCTTGTTAACCACCGTCGGACATCAGAGGAGCCATCGTACGTTGGAAAATCCAAACATGCTCGTATAACTAGTCGTGTGCCCTCGCTAGGGTAAGTGACATAGGGTCCGGCCGCATCTTGGTCAGCTATAGGATAATCCTGCTTGTGGTCAATGCTGTTTATGATGTTTGAACCAAATTAGGGTCTTCCTGTGGGTTGACCAAATGTCAGGGCTAGGGGAGGCAAATAGGAGACTGTCGTTTGGACTGGTCTCGTTGCACTGAATTGTCGTCTGTTGGTGTGGAAAGGACCATTTGGTCCGGTACTAAGTCCGTTGAAAACCGACGGTAGCGGGAACGCGACAAATGGTGCATGATCATGCAGCGTGGGCAGCGGTGGTGCGAACGTTGAGGAACATGCGACCGAAAGGCCGTGCGCGAACGTTTCGCCTGGCGCGGTCTGTGGTTGTATAAACACGGTATCGGCCAGCGTGGTCGGAAGCACTGCGAACGCGGCAACATGTGCAATTGGCTGGATGTGCAGTGGTGGGGCGCGTGTTGGTGCTGATAAATCTGTCGGCATCGTTGCGCCTTGGCTGGGTACGCGCAGGTCACGCTCACGCAAATGTGCTATCAAAATTTTGTGGTTCGCATGTGCGTGTGCTCAACTTTCCTTGGCATCTTCTCGTTGTGCCTCCAATAATTGTAGCATATGCTGCATAAACGAAAGCATCGCTGAAGAATTTTTGCTCGTAATTGATGATGCTAGTGGATTAGAATCGGCTTCTGATGAGGGGTTTGGCTCTTATACCTAATTGTTATGATCAGAATCAAAAAATTTATCCACAAAACGAGTAGCAACCTCTCGTCTTGTAATAGGGAAACAAGGAGAAGGAAAAGATAACAAAAGAATAACTAATAAACTTAATTGATTGATATGTCATTTCCCCTTTAGGGTTGTAGCTTATTAAATATGCTACATAATAACCTAATTTACTTTAGCCAATATCTAACATAAGAAAATCTAATTTATTTTAGAAAATTAACCTAAATTAACGAACCTGATAATTAGGAAAATAATACTTAAGGAAACTACTAAATTATTAAGAAAATAATACTAAATGAAACTACTAAATTATTTTCTTAGAATATTATTCTTATTTCTACAGTACCGTCGGAGTCAGCTTTTAGCTGTGGTGGTCGCGTTATTGACTTATTCCGGACTTCTTTGTTACCGAAAACAGTGGAGGCCCTTATATGCACTCAGAGTTGGATTCGTTCGGAATCAGAAACTCCATTGTTGTCGGAGGTATTGGAGGATTACAAAACGATTGACGAATGTATATTTCAAGTTTCAACTACACGTTATTTATTAACATTACTATTTATTAATGTTATATTAATAAGGATGTTTTATGTGTTTTTGTTTTGTAGAAATTACGGAGAATGCAAGCAGGGGAGACGTAGAGCCGATCTAATTGAATGAATTGGATTTAGGCTTTATGAATTGTTGTAATGTTGTTTTCGTATGCTGTATTGTTTTGGTCTTTGAATTATGATTGATGAATTATTGATACTTTGATAGATTTGGATTATGGATGGTTTTGGATTATGATAGTTTACTTTTAGTTGTTTTGAATTATCGATATGTTGAGATTGTAGTTGGAAATCGGATTATCGATATGAGATTGTAGTTTACTTGCAGGAATTCGGATGAACATAACTTCCTTGATAATGATCCATTTCTGATAATTAAGGTGTCAAATTGTTCCTTAAAAAGTCCACTATAACTTCTTAGAAGACACCAAATTCAGAAAACTAACGTGTGTCAACCTATGTTGACAAAACGGAGAGTATGCATTGCTTGAAATCCAGAACCGGTCGAAGGGTCGACCGCTCGTCCATGGTGTCGACCCAAAGTGTTCCAAAGTGTTATATTGTGTCGACCGCTCGTCTATTGTGTCGACCGAAAGAAGTTCTCGAGAGTGACTTGTGTCGACCGCTCGTCTATTGTGTCGACCGAAAGAAGTTTCCGAGAGTGACTTGTGTCGACCATTCTTAAATCCTGGGATCGACCTAAAGTATTCAATTGTGTCGACCCCTCCTCGATCCTGGGGTCGACCGAAGTCTTCAATTGTGTCGACCCCTCCTCAATCCTGGGGTCGATCGAAAGTGTTCCAAAACACTTAGAAGATTTTCTAACTTTTCCGAATAACATCATTACTTATACCCCTTAAACCTTATTTTCTTCATCACCTTCAACTTACTAAATTGCCCACATCCACAATATTTAAATTTCTCAATAACTACCCAACATTCATGAAATAACTCTTAAACATTTACATCCTAAAGTCACAAAATTCTAAAATAAAAAAAAATGAGGGTTGTTACAAATGGGACGCTGGAAAATGAAAAATTTCATATGCTCTTTGAAAATTGGATGTTCTCTGATGCAGACTATGCAGTATGCACTATGCAGTGATGCTGGAAAGTGGAAACCGTCGGATCCGAAATCCGATCCGAAAAATTTGCAGGAATTCGGATCGGATCGGATTCGGATTGATTTCTGGAGTCAACCCGATCGGATCTCCCTACTCCAATCCGATTTTCGTCGGATCAGATTGGTTCGACAACAATCCGAACCAATCCGATCCGACGCCCACTCCTAAATGAAACTACTAAATTCTTTTCTTAGAATATTATTTCTCTTCGAAGGAGTCCATTAGATTTATTTCCATAACATTAACCTTTTCTATGAGTTAACCAGTGAAATCGTGACTTATGATTCCTAGGATTGAAAGTTTGTTAACAAATTGAAAATCAAGATGATAAACTAGCATAAATATTTGATAGGGAAATTTGCCATAAAAAACTTAATTCTAACAAGTCAATGAGTCACAATAGCTCCACCATGTGGGAAATTTGCCAAACTAGAACAGTTATTCTCCCAATGTGGACTCGTCAGTATAAAAAAACCTGCACCTGGGCATGTAGGTTTACCACATCGACCAAATTATGGTGACAAATTTAGACGGATTAAGAAAGGAAGAGTTTATTAAGGGCTTAATGTTATTTTGTTTCAATGAAAAAAGTACGCCAGCAAAAATAAAGTAATTGATCAGTCATCAATCTTCATGCAATAATATTAATGTAATTTTCCAGGAAAAAATTACAAGTACATTTTGATAAAGCTTTAAAGTTCAGGGCACACCTGTATCCTTTCCAACCTTCACCGGAATAAGCAGCAATGAAGCTTTGTTCATATGCCATTCGATTAAGGAAATATCTCAGACAATTTCTATTTTTTGAAAACTCATCTGCTACTTTAGTCTTCTTTCTGTTTTTCTTTTTCCTATTTTTTCCATTTCTTCCACATCTAACACTACTGACAGGATTACTTGGTTTAGAAGCTGTGGCATTTCCTTGTGTTCTTGATTTCAATACCCTGTCAGTGTGACCCAGTGATCTTAATATATATTTCTTGGGTCTAGATTTTGAAGTTTGAAAGTTAGCTTGTTTAGAATATTTGGCTGATCTTTTAATTGGTGTTTTAAACTCCTTAATGCCATCTTCAACAAATGGTTGTAACTGATTATCTGAATATGATGCATCTACTAAAGGAAGTTTAAGAACATCACCCAGAGAACAATGACTAATATGTGGCTGACATTCTTGTATAACATCACCCCCAGCAGGATTATTTTGAGCAAATTTAGGATCACTGAGATGATTTTTCACAGACAGTTTACTTAAAAGTTCTTCAGAGACCACTACTTGTGTCTGTTGGAATATATTCTGTTGGATTTCAGTCTGTTCTTCAGGGGTACTATTTTCGGGCAGATTTTTTACTGATTCAATGCCATGATAATCCAATTCTGATAGATTGTTCACCAGTTTTTTCCTTATCCCTGTAGAGCAATTTTCATCATCATCAAGCCTCTTATCATCAATCTGACTATTTATTTTCACATCAAGAGGAAGCTCAAAAACTTGTTCCATATAATCTTGATTCACAAAATTCGAACATACTAAACATTGATCCCCGTCAACATTAGATATTGGCATGCCACTATGAACTGATTCATGTGTTTTTTCTGTTGATTCAATAACTACACTTGTATGAACAGATTCATGTGTTTGTTCTGGAGTAATTTGGTTGAGGTATGAACAATTCTCGCATCCATTATTTCCAATGACAATCTTATAAGACAATTCCAAGTTTTGAGCTGCCAAATTCTCTCCTATATCAGCAGAAAATTGTGAATCTTCATCAACAAAATTTGATGTCTCCTTGTAATTTCTGTTTTGCTGGTTCATGGTGCAGATGACTTGGGCCAAAAGAACTTGGAGAGTGACGTGTACATTTTTCAATATCACCACTCACTGCTGCTGGAGAAGTATTAGAGTGATTAGCCTCTGCCATCGTCAGCAGCAACAGTCAAAAGTATAAAAACCCTTGTTTTTCTTTGACACAAAGAACTAGGTGCACTAAAATATACGAATATGATGTCACAAAAAAAGAAGGAAATAATGGATAAGAAACATGTTAAAATAGTGGTTTTAATTAAATTTAGAAAAAATCTAAAACAATGTCATTTTGCATTGATAGATTTTGGGTTTGACGGTTCATTACTAAAAGCAATAACAGCTAGCCTACAATACCTTAAGGACCTGCTGCAAATTTAAATGATAAAAAAATAATTGAAGCTAACCATCTAAAGATAAAAAGAAAAAAGAAAAAAAGTAGACGTACAGTCAAACAAACCAGCAGAAAATATAGAGTAAAATATGGTATATTCTAGGTTTTAGATGCTACGGACGATGTTATCTGGTTTGAAAACTATCTTACCTGCATAACTTACGGTGACATACAATCTGGGAACTGGGAATGTCGTCTTTAAGATTAAAAAAATACTATCTAATCATACGTATTTGTTCTTGTGTAGGTTTTTTTCTTCTTTTTTGTCATCTCATTTATTACACTGAAGTGGAAAGCTTCGTGCCGGATTAGATAATCGATGTAAACCATGATTAGGAACTATTGGAAGTTCTTGACGGCAATCGTTTTCTTTCTTTCATTTTGATAAATCAAAAAACATGAACCTCTATTTCGTTTTGAAAGAAGTACTAAAGAAGAATCAAATACACACCGCAGTACCACATTCAGTGTAATTGAACCAATTTGAGCTAAACTATTACTTTTCATCGGCGAAGAAAGGAACAAAAGTTAACGCTTCCATGAAAACGCAGAAGTCACACTGTAGTTTTCTGTTCAGCCAAAGGATTACCTCATCTCGAGGAAATATAGCAGTCTCCGTTGCGATGATGAACGAACTGGTAGAGAGAAGAACAGAAAAGATTGAATCGGATCTTGTATAGAGAATTCCGTAGCGCAGAAATATAAAAAAACTATATACGAATGAAAAACAAAAAAAGACGCTAACTTCAGTTCTGGAATCCCCTACGTATGGGCCATCGTCGAGCGTAAAGAAAAGGCTGTAGTCTTGTAGCATCATCAATGGAGTCGTAATGACAATATATTACAGCTCTTCCCTCTGATGAAAAGCCCAACGGCTCACCGGCTCACCCGACCAAAACCGCACCGGTTCAGGTCTTGATTCTTAAAAAAACCATGATTTATTATTTGATATCATTTTTTTGACAAAAAAACCGTGAAACCAAAACCGAATTATGGGTAAAAAGTGACTACAAATTGAATAAAATTCAACCAAAATTAAATAATCGTCTAATAATCTTGTTTTGGTCTATAATTGCTGAATTTTTGTAGTTGGTTCCTATTTTTTTCAAAAAATTGGGTCAACCGGGACCGCAAGCACCCCAAACCTATCATTCCTGCCCGTTCGAGACGGTTTTTTTAATTTATGAAATCAAATTTCAATCCGACCTGTTCAAATCAAAAATTTATGTGAACTAAAACTCCAAACCAACTAAAATCGACAAGTTTGTTTTGGTTATCGCTAGGTCGGTTATTTTTACCAAAAACCAACTCAAATCGAGTTATTTGTTAACTCAAATTTATTTTATATTAAAAAAATAAAATATAATAATAAAATATATTTTTTTATTAAATTTGGATTGTGTTTTAAATAATTGGGTAAATTTATAATCAATTTTAAGATTTATATCAGATTTTATTAGAGTTTGGGTCGGGTTTTACTCGATTTTAAATTTTTTTTTACTCATGATCTCAGTTTCGATTTAATTGTTTTTTACTCTTAAAAATTAGCATTAACCCATAAATCACGATTTTTTAAAAATTAAAAATAAATTTAAATTAAAACGAATAATTATAATCTAATTTATGATTACTTTTCATCACAAGTCTTGTACCAAAAGACGAAATCTTTCGTCCCTAGGGCCCCTCACACCCTGACCCGATAGCATGTGAGAAGAGAGTAAATCACGGTGACTCAGCAGTCTAGAGATGTGAGACTCGTACCTGACCTGCTGACACCACAAAGAGCAACCTCAACATTGGAGAATTAAACTCTCACACTGTACTGACGCATGCTTCAAACCTTGACTCTTGTACTAAGTCTACTATAACTCACCAAGCACATGCAAACTTTTATTCTATGTAAAGCAGTTGCACACGTGGATGTGCATATAAAGAAAGGGTTAAAGGTTAAATATCGAGAGTTGGGGCCCATGGTTGCAGCAACCATTTTATTGGAGATCTTAACCCCGAAAAGTATTAGGTCACACTAGAAGACCTTTGACTAATCTAATCCACCTTTTCTCTTCCCATCCAACTTCTCTTTAATCAAACAGGGATTGCCCAATTATCTTCTCTTGTAGATTGCAACTCATCATTTAGTCGTATGAACCAGACCATAATATTGGACTAAATATACACCTTTGGTCTATTTTTTCCGGCTTTTAAACTTATATCGGTTTTTTTAAATTGAGACCAAATTTGGCTTGGTCTCAATTTAAAAAAAACCAAACCGAATTGCAAATTAAAATCTAACGGCTTTCGAGCCGAGATTGTTGTTACAAACACGCTGGGCCGTTGATATTTTTCAATCATGTGGTTAATTAATTTATCACCAACTTTATCATACCTGCGTGGGCGATGATCCTCATCCCTCCCAAAAGCTGCTGCAATTTTCCAGGAGGTTATAACTGTAATATAACGAAAACGGTACGGGTAGTTTGGGTATAGAAAGAGCTGGTAACTTCCTCTCCAGACCGCCGTGAATCATCCACTATGCTCTCCCACGTCTAAAATCTGTTGATCACTCGCTCTACCCGGCGGCTTTCTGCACTCGCCGTATCTTTTCAACACGTCCTACAATTCTACACGTCCACTACGATGNCTTTATCATACCTGCGTGGGCGATGATCCTCCCAAAAGCTGCTGCAATTTTCCAGGAGGTTATAACTGTAATATAACGAAAACGGTACGGGTAGTTTGGGTATAGAAAGAGCTGGTAACTTCCTCTCCCGACCGCCGTGAATCATCCACTATGCTCTCCCACGACTAAAATCTGTTGATCACTCGCTCTGCCCGGCGGCTTTCTGCACTCGCTGTATCTTTCCAACACGTCCTACAATTCTACACGTCCATGATAATTTCGTTGGTTCTCCGACGCGTACCAGCCAACAAGAGAGAGCGAGTAGGAGTTACGCAAACAAACCAAAGAATGTGCACCGTCGTTTTCCAGGAATTAAGCCGTTTTCGAGCGTCGGTCCGATAATTTCCCCACGCGCTGAGGAAGGCCGTGGGCGTGGAGGAATTTTAATTAATTATAATTATTTTATTGGTGGCTCAAATCAATCGGTCTAAGATACACTAAATTAAGCAAAACCATATTCTAATTTTAGCTTATAATAATTCGCACGTGCGTGAACTCACAAATAATTTACAAGTCCTTGTCCACCCACTGAATAGGTTTAAACCTAATGTTTAATAAAATAATTGATGACGTGGATTAATATAAAAGGGAGTATATTACAAGGTTTTTGGGATATGATATTTATTTAATGGTGACATATTCAAGAGAGACAAAATGCACGATTTAATGACGCTTACCTAATCAACTTTATTTTTGAAGTGGAAATAAATAAAAATAATAATAATAAATAATTGGGAATAGAATAGAATAAGACTGACAATCCCCTTCACATTCTCTGTTTAGAAACTTTTCCTCTCTCTCTCTCTCTCACGCAGAGGCTTTTCCTCTCCGCCAGGGCTGCTGATTTACTCTACGTAACGTTTTTCAGTTCCCTTACGCAGGGTACTCTCTAAGGTTTTCAGTAGCCAACCCATCAGGGAGTTGCCGTTTTGGGCATCCAGATTTGGCTGGAAGCGATACAAATGGTGGCCAGTCTAGCTGGCTGGTGAAGCAAGCTGTTTTGGGGTTCTTATTCTGCTCTGTGATTTGGGTTTGATGGAGAAGAAGCAGGGGTTCTTCTCGGCTCTCAAAGAAGAAGTTGTTCGGGGGCTGTCTCCGTCGCGCTCCAGGGACGGAAGTCCGGCGAGGAACGGATTGTCAATGGCGGGTTTGCTGTGGAAGAAGAAGAATCTTGATAATCATGTGCCTGAGAAGTTGATTGCGAGATCTGGAAGTCTGAGGCCGGTGGGGGAGACATTGACGCCATTGATGGAAGGTCCTGATTCCGATGGAAGCGAAACAGGGGAGGCTAAGAGGGTCGGTCTGGGCCGGTGGATGAAAGGACAGCTCTCTCGGGCTCCTTCTGTTTCGTCTTCCTCGGCCGGCAAGAGTTCTGATCTGAGGCTTCTGCTCGGCGTTATGGGCGCCCCGCTCGCTCCTCTGCGCGGCACTTGCTCTGATCCTCTTCCTCTCCCTAGTATCAAGGACACCTCCATTGTTAGTCTCTCTTTCTCTCTCCTTATCTTTTGTTATCTCTTCAAGCTTGCTCCATTGCTTGATTCATTGTCTTGAATTCTCGTTGAGGATTTGGGTTTCCTCTGGCTCAAGGAAGTGAAGAGGAGATATTTGAACAATTAATCAAAATCTGTTCTCTATTCTGAATTATTTCTTCGCTTGACTGGTTTTTGCTCAGGAAACTTCATCCGCACAGTACATATTGCAACAATACACAGCTGCGACTGGTGGACAGAAACTCCAAAACTCCATTAGAAATGCTTACGCCATGGGAAAGCTTAAAATGGTAGCGTCAGAATTCGAAACCGCGACAACGACAACGAAAAAGCGAAACGCAACTCGATGCGCCGAGTCAGGTGGGTTTGTTCTTTGGCAAATGAACCCAGACATGTGGTACGTTGAGCTAGCCGTAGGAGGCACCAAACTCCATGCCGGCTGCAATGGCAAGCTTGTCTGGAGGCACACCCCATGGCTCGGTGCTCACACTGCCAAAGGTCCTGTAAGACCTTTGCGCAGAGCTCTTCAGGTGGGATTTAAGGAATGATTCATTAGATAATTCCCAAATTAGTAATCCATATTCATTGGATGTTTTTTATTTTAACAGGGTCTTGATCCCAGAACCACTGCAAGTATGTTTGTCAATGCTAGATGCATAGGAGAAAAGAAGATCAATGGCGAAGATTGCTTCATCCTCAAGCTTTGTGCTGACCCTCAGACATTGAAGGCTCGAAGCGAAGAACCTGCAGAGATTATAAGGCATGTTATGTTTGGATATTTCAGCCAGAGAACTGGGCTTCTTGTCCTCTTTGAAGACTCTCATCTTACCCGCATTCAATCCAACAATGGCGATGTAGTTTATTGGGAAACCACGATAAATTCATTTCTAGATGATTACAGGCCCGTCGAAGGAATCACGATTGCTCACTCTGGCAGATCGATTGTTACCCTTTTTAGATTTGGTGAAACGGCAATGAGCCATACCAAAACAAAGATGGAAGAAGCTTGGATTATTGAAGAGGTGGCTTTCAACGTAGCCGGTCTCTCGATGGACTGCTTCATCCCACCTGCCGATTTGAGATCCACCTCCATTGATGAAGCTCTTGAGCTTCCACGGGAAGATACAGGTAAAGGAACATTGGCTCTAGCAGCACATAAACCTCATGAAGAAATGGCCGGTAACGTGATTCGGACTATGAAAGATTGATCTTGTTCGTACTTTTGACTAGCTAGCTGATATTCACCAACAGTTTAGAGGTTCTAACGATAGGAAACAGGCATTTAATCTGTAAATAGAAGATAGATGAATTTATCTTACTCGAATAAAGGTGATTATTGTGCCCTTTTTCGCATGGTTCCTCAAATTTTGTTGCTTCAATGAAAAACACCACTTTCCAGCCTGAGCTTAACCTTAGTTTTAAGCTGAGGTTGTTTCTCTTTAATCTTTAGAAGTCTCTTTCAAATATGNTTCGACGAGCTCGGCTCGGGCTCGCCGGAGAGGCTCGAGCGAGCCAGGCTCGGTACTGTTCCGGTCCGAGTCTGGCTCGGCTCGACAGAAAGACGAGCCGGCCGAGGGAGCTGGCGAGCCAGCTCGCTCGTTTACCGGCTCTAGACTGAGGTAGTTGTTGGGAAGGGGCAAAGTGCAAATCTTTGGTGGGAGGTCTAAATTTTATTGATGCAAGGCAACTGGCTATTATTTTAGTAATGATTTATATTAATTATAGGACACGTGGACGGCTCGTGTTTCTAATGAAAAGCTATATAAAAGAGGTTACTTTCAAGAACAAAAAAGGGAAGGTTCCATTTTCCACCAAGTGGGTGAGATTTAATTGCATTTTTCGGAGGAAAAAAGGTTGAAATTTGGTCCATAAATATCGAAATTTAGTACCAAGAAATCGGTCCAATCGAGTCCTCGTCGACGACTCTCGTAAAGTAGCTAAACTTTAATACTAAGCAAGTGTACATTGTTCTAGGCTTGTCACATGAAGAAAGTCGTGTACATTCGTCTAATTTCGTTGGCTTTACGCGCGAGTCTTTGAGCCAATTTTTAAACCTTCAAAGTTCATACCCGTGAGAGGGTTGACCTAATCGTGCATGTATTCAAACTTGGATCAGACGTGAGATATCGGTCGACCTAAACTTGGAAAAAGTCTCATACAAATAAGCCCAAATAAAATTTAAATCATTTTGGAGTGGGCTGAACCAAACCAATCCAGTAAACCGATTGGGTTGGTTCGATTCAGGTTTTTTTTTAACTAACATATTCAAGTCAGTTTAATTTTTATTCAGTTTCGGCTCTGCTTTTAGATTTTTTTGGTCAGGCTGAAAAGGGAACAAATTAAATATTGAATTTAAAAACGTATGAAATGCTTTCAATTTATTATTTTAAATAAAAATTGATCTTTGAAATTTATTATTTTAACATTTTATTTAAAAGATGATTTTTTTAATGATTTAAAATATGACCGGTTGATGCTACAACATGCAGCAACCTAAGACGCTCCGCTTAGCAAACAATATCTAGGACTGGAGTGACACTCTTGGATTTGAGTCGAGTTTTGATAAAATAGATTTGATCTAATGTATTAGATTTTATAAAATTAGATTCAAACTCGATTTAATCATAAATTCGATTTGAACCAAATTTGACTTGAAATTTTGGATTAGTTTCAATTTAGTTTCGTAAAGTTCAAATCCTCGAATTATCAACCTAAACCAGTTTAATTTCAATTATTTCTTCACAAATTATGGTTTTGATCGGTTACTCACCCATTTCGACCCACCGACCTGTCGCACTGTAAAATTAAATCTTAACTTGATTAGATCGTACATTCAATCTGATTCAAAATATCTAATTAGTTTAGAGTTGAATTAACATTAATTGTTTTAATTAAATTAATCAGATTCAACCCAAATAATCAATTTGAGATAATTTGGCAAGTAGAGCCGAGGACATTGGTACCCCAATGTTTACATGAACAAAGTATTAGATTCAGACGTTGAATTTATAATTAAATATTTAAACTTTTGAAATATTTAAACCAGTTCATCCCAGGCATCGCTCACTTTCTTTGTCTTTGTCTGCATGATGGTTTCGGACGAAGAAGACATGAACAGAGAAATCTCAGGGAAGCTTACCCAGATTATGCGATGCTCAGAAACGCTAGACCAGAGGATGAACATCATGCTCGCTCTCGTAAACTCTTTGCCCACCGAAGACGAGAAGAAGGACATCATCGCCGCCACAGAGACGATCACGAGAAGCTCAAGACACGGTTTACTGACTTCGTAGAGCTCTGCCACCATGAAGAGGATTTCACAGTCGTCTTCCAACAGATCGAAGCGTTCATGAAACAAGAACTGGACAAGATCAAAATTGTCTTGATTCTCTTAGTGATGAAAATGACAACTTTATTGTCTTCAATCCGTTTGAACCTCGTAGAAATGAAGGGTTTAATCCTCCACCAGCCGACAGAGGTAAATCCAAGCTCGAAGCGAAGGAAGAAAGCGTGGAGGAGTTCGAAGCAAAGAAGAAAGATGGTTTTTGAAATAACCAGAAGGCTCTCCATTAGAGACTCAAGAACACGAAGATAAAAACATTTCCAAGATCCAACAGCTGCAGAGTTCGATGCTTCTTGGCGTTTCGAATAAACTAAATGAAGAGAGTATGATGAGACAAGTTTGAAGGAGTGGCTAAAACAGCCCAAAAACGGCAGTCAAAATTGGAGTTCACCAAGGTTGTCAGCGAAAGATTTAGCTCGTAGAACGTCTCGGCTGCTGCTTGAGTTCATGATTAATGTCCAACCAAGAACACACAAAGGAGAAAGTAAGAACTTTCAATCGTCGCTCGAAGCCATAGGCCAAGACAATTGCTCGTGGATAAGATAGTCAAGGTCATGGAAATGGTGGAAAAGGAAGCCATTGACAAGAAAACTAAAACCAGTGCCTCAGAATCTCCGGCTGAAAGGAAAGTCGATGATTTAATTGATCTATTTTTCGAGATCCTCCTGCATCTCGAAAACATCATTGCCTTTCATCGCTGCCCATTTCGATTAAGCTTATGGAATGATCAGAATCTGCGCTTGAAAGTGGTCTCGAGCAATGCAGAGCTCAACTGAAGGAGGTGGAATCCATGGCTGATGAGCTTAAGAAACTGAGGACTTGCAATTTCAAGCCTGATAAGCTGGCATGCTTAGAACTGAAGATGGAGATGTGGGATCGAGTGAAAAAGAAAGACATGCCAGAAAGTATAGAATATAGCTAACCCATGGAGCTGTTTCTGAAGATGTAGAAGTAAAACTCCATAACTCAAACATTTAACCTAGGAAACACCACTTTGAAGAGGTATTCAGATCTGAACCGTTGATTTATAATGATCAAGGAAGTGGTGAATTGACCAAAGATAGTAAGAGACAGACCTTAGATCATGCTACGATGGTCACAATTCACGTGTATGGCCAGATCCCGTATGAGTCTAATCTAAATGCTGATTGGATTATAATCATGAATAGTCCACCTTCCTTTCTCAGCTTTTATCTTCCCCTTGTGCGCCTTCTCGATTCATCGTGAATCGCCAGCTGTCTCCTTCCTTGATTTCCCACTGTTTCTTCAGCCCGTCGATGGCGTTCGATGCTGCCAATGCAATCGTTGGGTTTTTATCTTCTGCAAGTCGCTGCAATTGGGAAAGGCAGTATATGTTAGAATGGGGCATGTAGGAATTACAATAAGTTTTGTGGGTTGAAAAGTAAAAAACACCTGCAATGCTCCCATGCCAGCATTTCCGAGAGTCCACATCGATGGAGCTGCTGCTAATGCATTGGCCAATGCCCGTCTAGAAGTGGAAAGGATATTATTACTGACCCACCGAAAAATAAAATATGCTAACGACTCTGATTGTGATTGATCTAGTTAAAATACATTTAATATATTACACTTGCAATAATTATTTATAATATTTACTATGCTTATTACAATCCACCACGTTAGCGTGTATAAATAAGAAAGTATTTTCAAAAGATAAACCTCGTATTACTCTAAAATATCGACCAATAAATTGCATACATACTTACTAACATATACATGTGGTTTATACGTAAAAAGGCGAAGTTCATCATACCTTGTGTTGACATCTGGGGAACTTGAACACTCAGCTAGTAACGATGCACTACTTTTACCATCCATTGCATCAAGATCAATGAGGGTTGTAATCAACAACTCAAGCTAATTCCAATTTTGAATGTAAGGATAAAGAATTCATAATGCAATTCATGAGACTGAGAAATTAAGAATGAGCTAAAACCTCTTCTGGATCCGTGTAATCAATTCCATCTGCCTCAGAGAGGGCAGCAGCCATGCTGTTGTAAATTTCCTGTATTTTGTCAAAATCTCAGCCACTGCAAAGTTTAGAGGGTACTCTAATTTCTACGAGGACATAGAGAAGCAGAAAACAATGAAAAAGACCTGAATAGCTGTAATTCGATCGGTAGACACTTCCCCAGGAAAGAAATCAGAAGTTTTTCCATTTTTCTCGAGCACTATGCGACCAACCATATAATTTATAGAGGAAGAGCCTTTTTCCTTCTTCAGGGGACTGCAGTTCAAAGCATCAGATATCATAATGTCAAAATTATGAGTAATATTAGGTTCGCATTCTTATTATATTTTCTTAACTTATCTTCTGACGAGTCAATTATCCAATGAAAATATTTTTAATGTAATATACTTAAAATAATTATTTATAACACTTATTGCACCGATCAGAATTTGCATTAGAAGGTAAGTTAAAAGTAAGTCTAAGATTACCCTAAAATTAAAATCATAGCTCACCCTAATTCACAAGAAGCAAGGAATGATAAAATTTTGGGGATGATTAATAACAAAATGAATAAATAAATAACTTACAAATCATACATCTTGCTAACCATCATGTCATGGATATCTTTCACAAACTACAAATATTGAAAGAGAAAATAATTGTAAATTATTGTTAAAAGCATAAAAATGAAAGCAACATTAAAGAGAAAATGATAATCAAGAACTCTTTTGGTCAAGGACCGATCAACTGACCTCCAAAGCCAATAAGGCATCTTCCATCGCACGTTGTTTAGCTCGGCAATCTGCACGGCGCAAATCAGCCTACATATGACCCAAAAAGAAAGACTGAGACATTATGTAAAAACTTACGGCATCCATAAGTAGATAAAAAAATGAAAATGTAAATTATCAATCTGTATTCTATTTCATCATTCATCAACCCATGAAACATTAAATTCTTCTCTTCAGTGGTGGATATTTTGGCTGTCGCCTCTTTCAATTATATTTTTGAGTGGGAGCCCTCTAAGCAATGTCCATTTGAAAAATTAAAAGCTAAACAATCTTACAACGTTTTGGTAAGATCTACATACAAGGAAATTAGAATGATGAGGGGTACCTCTAATGCTCCATCACTCCAATGCTCATCAGCGGCACTTTTCAAACTAGAATGAGCCATTTCTCTTAAATTCTGAAAAAATATTTTATAAGTTGCTGAACGGTTAAGTCTTGTGGACCTTGACACATGAATTACATGATAACTGATTGAAGTTATACATACAGCTGCTATATTTCGGACACGCTCTGCTTTTTTCTTGACATTTTGGTCAATTAGTTCTGTATCCTCCCTTGCTCGAGCTAAAAAGAGAACATCAATATAATGAAGCCACAATTTTAAAATTTATCATTTAACAAAAAAAATAAGTTTATAATCTGGTTGTAGGTTTTGCATTCCATTTCTAATAGAAACTATTGGGAAGAGATCAAATGATTACCATCAAGTTTAGTAAACTCTGATCCAAGCATAGCAACATCTTGCCGTGCTCGAGCATCTAACATCATAATACCACTGGTAAAAGCAAAAAATTAAAAGCACTAAATTCAAAGGAAGTCTTTGCTATTCATAACAATTGTAGTCGGAGGCACTACCTATATTGCATGCTATCTTTCACTAGTTCAAAACATACAATTGTACACAATGACTCAAAAGTAACCAAGCACAGAGTTGTATACATTTCTAATCAATCTACAGATATTCAAAATTTCACCATTCAAATTTCTGCTACCCTGAGTGAATACTAAACAAAGGCTGAACAAAATTGAAATTAATCATCAAAATTTCAAAGTAACCATGTTGCATGCTAACTTTCACTAGTTCACAACATACAATTGTACACAATGACTCAAAAGTAACCAAGAACAGAGTTGTATACATTTCTAATCAATCTACAGATATTCAAAATTTCACCATTCCAATTTCTGCTACCCTGAGTGAATACTAAACAAAGGCTGAACAAAATTGAAATTAATCATCAAAATTTCAAAGTGGTCACTAGCTTGTCGTAATAGGCATTACCGAGAGAGTAAGACCATGTCATTACGAGCTCTTTCATTCACAAACTTGGCATCATTACAAACGAATCGACATGCTTCAGCCAAGCCTCTATTGCGATGAGTAATTTTGTTAAGCATGATAGGAAGCTTACATTCGTTGTTTCCATCTGATCTACTGATGAATAAAATATAAGATTGAATATCATAAAGCTGTGACACTCATGGGATAAAACGAAACTGAAATTTTGACCTAAATTATGATTTTCAATTACAACTTTTTAGTCGTACCTATTTGCATAATCCTTTCTCTCAGTATGATGAGTTCCGTTGGAGAAACATAACACCAAAGATCTGCGGGAGAGAGTGTAGCTGAATTTTTTTCCAGGCAAGTTCCATGCCCTATATTCACAATAGTTAATTTTTTCTTCTGAGAGTTGTGCATTCCCCTTTCCAATGCAACTACTTGCAATATGAATTTGATGAGCCCGTTTTGACTTGGAAAATGAGTACAGAATTCCACCAGAACTAGAACCAGGTGTCTTAATAGGAGGCACAGGATTACTTGCAACCTTGCTTGTGGGAACAGCCATTGAAGAGTGTTAATAACAAACAGGGACAAACCAGGCCAGCATTTCTCACCAGCAGAGCCCGCTAGAAATTATTAATAAGAGGAAAGAAAGGTCACAGAATGTAAAAGATAAACGAAGACAAATTACCCACCAATAAAAAAGGTTTCTCCCAATAATTGAATATATTCAGACGTATTGTTAGATTAAAGAGAAAAAAATAGTCTCATTCAAGATATTCCAATGTTATAATATACTTTTATCGATTAAGTTACAGAACACATTGTATTGCGCTTCTGTGGAGCAGTAGACACGGACATTGAAGAAGCTCATTTCAGTGTTCAAGAAGGAAGGAATCGTCATACATCATGTTCGTTTTCTAAACTGTCTCACAGACATGCAATCTACTTCCCTCGCACTTTTTTGGCCTAACAAAACAACCCTTTCGATGATTCACTCACGCTGTAAGCGTTTGATGGGAGGAAAAACGCCCAAGCTTTTAGTTCAATAGGCCAGATTAAGGTTTCAAATTCCTACATGATGAACAATGACTCGTCTACGACTCAAATCAGACCGGAACTACATTAAACTTTTCGTACAAATCAGTACTAGCCCCAGCATAATTTAATATTCGATACTCGCTGAAATCAGATATGAAAATCAATTCAGACTATCGATATTGTAAGTGAGAGAAAGCAAAACAAGTCCACAGCTACAAAATGAAGATCAAAAGATGAAAACCGATAAAAGAAAGTGCGCAATCGAGAGGTGAGAAAGCAGTAGAAACCTTGTGACAAATCTGCAGACCACTCCCTGTAGAGAGAGAGAGGAGAGAGAGGGGTGGGCGACATTTGAAGAGGGAAGGAAGGGCCTCATGAAATTGGAACCACAATTCAAGGTTGTGGCCCCTGCAACTCCATCGCTAACTGACAAGACGAAGGTATAAAGGATGGACGTGGCTCCACTCGCTGTCCCCACGTCTAGAACCACCCTTTTATCGTTTTAAATATATATTTTACCTATTTTTTATTCATCGTAATTAAAATGATAAAATGTAAATAATATAATTTGATTAATTAGACATTCTTTATTTTTTAATTTTTTATATTTTATAAGTAACATAATATCCTAATAATTTGGAAAGTGTAATAATTTTTTAATATTTATATGATTAATTACAATTTTCCATTGTTAAAAAGATTAATTTAAAATATTTATATCACTCAAAAATTCTCAAATTTTGGCAATAAATTCTTGAAATTTGTCCAATAAATTAAATGTTTAGAAAAAATCCAAAATGAAGTTATCTATGCTTCTTAAACTCAATTTCTTAAATAGTTTTAGAGTATTTTCTAAACCAAATTTTGCAACGAAATCAATTTTTCGTAATAGAAAATTATAATAAATCGTACATTGAAAATTTACAAAATTTTCTCTATTTTTTTTTTTATAATAGTGTAAATTTGTAATAACAAAATAAAAAATGAAAAAAAAAATTGGGTTTATTTCGTCAATTCTAAAGTTTAAGGTTTTTTATAAGTTAGTATGGTTGATTTTGCCTCGGTTTTGAATCGGTATGTGCGGTTCCAATTCTAAATAATAGCATTCGGTAATTGTATTTAAGTCGAATTATTAGATTTTGTGCCGAATTTTTATTTGGATCTATTTTCAATCAATTTCTACCATGTTTGGATCATATTCAATGATTTAGGTTTAATTTTGACCTACGACCAACTTTCATGGTTTTTTACCTGAGAAACTTTGAATTAAATTGTGACTCGCAGTCGATTAGTTTTATCCGTAGGTACATGCTAGTTTGTCCCACATCTAGTTTGCTTGTCTAATTAATCAAAGTTCAATATCGGCTTTGCATTTTACCTTCATTAAAATCACACGTCAACGAATATTTTCATATAGCATAATCACTGAGTAAACATAACATTATTCAATCTTATCAGTCCAAGTGATGTGAGCTGAGCTGCCTACAAAGTGAATCATAAGAACTTAAATATATTTCAAAGTAATGAACGATTTAAGTATAGGAAAGAGTACGATATAAATCAAGATGCAAAGCTTACTTACGAGCATTAATGAGCAAATGAAGAACCTTCAAGTCTAATTTCAAAATGTGTTCTTTACAAGAATCGTCGCTGACTCAAAGAGCTTTTCGAAATAAGTTACATTGTAAAATTAACCGAAACAGAAGTGCATATAAAAATCCAGTGTGAGCCCAACAAATAAAGTAATCGACAAATACAGTCTGTGTCAGATTTCTTGTTTAATAACTTAGGTTATGTCGTCAAGTTTCTCGTACTTGATTCAAAGACGATCCATGTATCTTTTTTCGTATTGTTGAAGAGTCTCAGGTTTGATATGATTGTAGTTCTCATCCACAGTTATAATGTAATCACTAGGATAATTTAAGATTTTGTCATATTACAATGTTCATACAGTAACATTATTTTAACTATTGTTTAAGATTTTGTTTTCATTAATCATAAGATTTAATATTTAAAAAATAAAAAATTAATTACCATAATTTACAAAGTATTTTGAGAAGTTAACTTTCTAAATTATTATTAAATTATGACGACTTTAGATAATTTGCACGACAATAATTATACAAAAGAACACATTTTTTTGTGATTAAACCCTAATGGTTCTTCTTGTGTGCTTCTATACCATACTAATCCAAAACAAATCGGTTAATATTGAGTTAGTCGAAGGGGTCAAAGTATTTTAAATAATTGACTTGTTATCGATCGCGTTGGACCAGTTTTGTTACTGGGTAAAAAAAATTAAAATACTTTGAAAAAATGCGTAATATGCCTTATAAATATTTACAAATCCTCGGGTAGGGTCGGGTCGGGCCGGGTTTGGGGGTTTATCGGTCCAGTTTCTCGGTTTTTTAAAAAACCACCTAACCACAGCATATAAATTAAAATTTAAGGTAGCCAAGGCGCAGATACACTAGTGATTCTATTGCAGATTGAATATGACTCTAAATGACAGTAGAAAACTACCAATAGACAAATGTTTGAACCACAGAATGGGCCATTTAAGAAGGGTTCAATTGGCCCAATTGACAATAGTCAGCCCAAATTCTAAACCTGAGCCTCATAGGCCCAATACATCCATGTCAACCCTTGAGGCCTTCTTCTTGGTACTCCTTTTGGCACATTTCCATCTTCTACTACGCAATCTCTGACGACTTGTATATTCTCGAAAAAGCTACTTTACGATAAACTCGTGTTTGTGTTCGTGTTCATGTTTGCATTCGTGTAATTATAATATAGTTGTAAAAAAAAAAATCTATGGGGTGAAAGAGAAGAATTTCAGACTGTAATTTTCTCTTAGATTTGTTTTATATTCTTCGGTATAGGTTGAATTTGATGAAGATGAGTTAATTTTCTATTGTCCATACATCTGGAATTCCAACGACCACCGCAGCTCTTTGTCTGCCGTTAACACGATAATTTCTACCTTAGAATGACTCTGAAGTCATTGATGTTTTATGTCACGACTAGTACATCGCAAAAATCAAATGAGAAGAACTAAATGTAATAGACGCAAGTATGGAAAGACCTATGACACGAGCTCGAGCAAAGAAGTTCAGAGAAAACCTAAGCATATATATTCAATAACTTTTCAATTGTGACGATATTATTGTTTCAGACAATGTCAAATTTAAATGCATGACATTCATTCAAGTGTACAACAAATAAGATGACATTATTATAGATTAGACTATTATGTACTTACCTTATATATTTTAATAGATTATTTATAATATATGTTGTATGTCATAAGGAAAGTACGTGAGAGAGTAGGTAAGAAAGTTAGAAGAAAAGTAAGTGAGAAAGTTGTTGAGTTTGAGAGAAGAGAATTTGGTGAGAAATGAGTACTATATATGTACTAGATCTACAATTTCAGATCAACCTAAGTTTTGAGAATCATATTGTGAGAGAACTTTTTTTTTCAACGTGTTGTTCGGTCTTTTATTGCAAGTCCAACAACGTCGTCTCTCACTTATCAAACAGAATACCTTCATTCGTGGCATCTTTGCTATCCAAGATTCTTAATTGAATTATTGTTTCGGGTCTAGAGCTCCTTCTATGCTAAGATTTTAACGTATGTCGACTTCGCGTCAAGGTTCCATTCAATCACTGATCAATCTGTATCAGTTAAAATCATATCATCTCATATACAAAATTTGTTCCAAAAGATGAGTTTTACGAAGAATATGAATCTTGGTAAGACAATAATTGTTTTGCCAAATCATGACTTCTTAATGCAATGACAAAAAATATAATATTATTGTTCCTTCAACTTTATTGTGAGATAAAACATTGCTTGCCGAAGAGAGAACCATTGTATAGGAAGAAGAGAGACAGTCGTTCAGCCCGCACAGGCATAGCTCAGTTGGCTCAGAAATGGTAGATTGAGTACAAGAGCCTAGGTTCGACGTCTGCGCTGTCCTAGTGTGGGAGTTGTTACCCACAATGTTGGGGTAGCTCTTTGGGATATCAGGTAAATGCCTCATATCTCTGGGCAGCTGAGACACCGTGATTTAACTATCTCACAAACTGTCGGACCGAGGTGTGGGGGCCATGGGAGCGAGAGATTTCGCATTTTTGGTACAAGAGAGAGATGTTCAAAACTTGTTTCTTTGGCTGAGAAACGTTGAATTGGAGAAGTTGAGCTGAAGTTGCAGTGGATAGACATTCCTGGGTCGAGAGGCTTGTGATCGGATCGTGCTGATCGAAACATGTTTGGTTGAGTCTTCGTCTTCCATGTTGTCTTGTTTCTTGTCTATTTTTCGTGTAATCGAAACTTGGAATTGAGTCTGTTGGAGGAAAAGAAGCACGAGCTATGGATGTTGTTTAAGATTTGGCGAAATAAATTTTAGACTAAAGTTAATTGCTTAATATATCATTTTATTATATAAGCTGACGAAAATATTGTGATTGGTATAATGAATATTATAAATAACTATTTAAATTGCAATACATTAATTTTTTTTTAACACGATTGATTACAACTTAACACATTATCGCGTACAATAAGAAAATATGATAAGAATGTAAACTTAATATTACTCTTAGACNAATTTTCTATTGTCCATACATCTGGAATTCCAACGACCACCGCAGCTCTTTGTCTGCCGTTAACACGATAATTTCTACCTTAGAATGACTCTGAAGTCATTGATGTTTTATGTCACGACTAGTACATCGCAAAAATCAAATGAGAAGAACTAAATGTAATAGACGCAAGTATGGAAGGACCTATGACACGAGCTCGAGCAAAGAAGTTCAGAGAAAACCTAAGCATATATATCCAAGAACTTCTCAATTGTGACGATATTATTGTTTCAGACAATGTCAAATTTAAATGCATGACATTCATTCAAGTGTACAGAAAATAAGATGACATTATTATAGATTAGACTATTATGTACTTACCTTATATATTTTAATAAATTATTTATAATATATGTTGTATGTCATAAGGAAAGTATATGGGAAAGTATGTAAGAAAGTTAGAAGAAAAGTAAGTGAGAAAGTTGTTGAGTTTGAGAGAAGAGAATTTGGTGAGAAATGAGTACTATATATGTACTAGATCTACAATTTCAGATCAACCTAAGTTTTGAGAATCATATTGTGAGAGAACTTTTTTTTTCAACGTGTTGTTCGGTCTTTCATTACAAGTCCAACAATGTCGTCTCTCACTTATCAAACGAAATCCCTTCATTCGTGGAATCTTTGCTATCCAAGGTTCTTAATTGAATTATTGTTTCGGGTCTAGAGCTCCTTCTATGCTAAGATTTTAACGTCTGTCGACTTCACGTCAAGGTTCCATTTTCTATCTTTACTTTTTTTATATTCCGCATTCAATCACTGATCAATCTGTATCAGTTAAAATCATATCATCTCATATACAAAATTCGTTCCAAAAGATGAGTTTTAAGAAGAATATGAATCTTGGTAAGACAATAATTGTTTTGCCAAATCATGACTTCTTAATGCAATGACAAAAGATATAATATTATTATTCCTTCAACTTTATTGTGAGATAAAACATTGCTTGTCGAAGAGAGCACCATTGTACAGGAAGAAGAGAGACAGTTGTTCAGCCCGCACGGGCATAGCTCAGTTGGTTCAGAAATGGTAGATTGAGTACAAGAGCCTAGGTTCGACGCATGCGTTGTCCTAGTGTGAGAGTTGTTACCCCTAATGTTGGGGTAGCTCCTTGGGATATCAGGTAAATGACTCATATCTCTGGGCAGCTGAGTCACCGTGATTTAAATCTCTCACAAACTGTCGGGTCGGGGTGTGGGGGCCCTGTGAGCGAGAGATTTCGCATTTTGGATACAAGAGAGAGAGATGTTCAAAAGTTGTTTCTTTGGCTAAGAAACGTTGAATGTGGAGAAGTTGAGCTGAAGTTATAGTGGATAGACATTCCTAGGTCGAGAGGCTTGTGATCGGATCGTGCTGATTGAAACATGTTTGGTTGAGTCTTTGTCTTCCATGTTGTCTTGTTTCTTGTCTGTTTTTCGTGTAATCGAAACTTGGAATTGAGTCTGTTGGAGAAAAAGAAGCACGAGCTATGGATGTTGTTTAAGATTTGGCAAAATAAATTTTAGACTAAAGTTAATTGCTTAATATATCATCTTATTATACACGCTGACGAAAATATTGTGATTGATATAATGAATATTATAAATGATTATTTAAATTGCAATACATTAATTTTTTTTTAACACGACTGATTACAACTTTACACATTATCGCGTACAATAAAAAAGTATGGTAAGAATGTAAACTTAATATTACTCTTAGATTAAATGTAATCTAATTTTGAGCATATAATGTTGTTAGATTTAAGGTTCTAAGGGAGGAAATGATTTAAGGTTCTAAGGGAGGAAATCGCCAATCATTAATTGTTACCTTTATTTAACGTTGGAGACAAGATTATTTGACTGTTTTTATCTTCCAACTGCTTACCTCTTTAATGGATGATTGTTTTTTTGTAGATTTGGATCATTTTTCTTTTTGCTGTGTTATATCGGAGAATTTCCGAATATTTGAAAGCCAAACCTCAAAAAACGAAGGAAAACAGAGTCGATGGAATTCAAAAACGAACTTGCACCGAGATAATCGTCGATGCCTAGCCAACATGCATAGTAATTTTAACATAAGCTTTTTATTTGGAACGGTTAATCAACAAGACATTGATATTAAAGCACGCACTATTGAGACGAGACATTGTTTTTACTCGAAACCTGGTTTGATTTTGAAAAATAATCTCGGTCTTCTTTTTCCATTTTCCCTCCTAGTCTGGCCGGAAAACATTCTAAGCGGTTTTACATTTTACTCGCATATAAGATATGGTAATAGCAATATACAAAATAATATAATTAAATATTCCGTCAATACCAAATATATCGATTGAAAAATTAAAATTTATAACGTAAATAAGTAAAACTCTCATTCCTGTTCAATTTAACGTGTTTTGAGTTATAAATAAAAGAATAAATACGTGAATGCTTCGATCCACCACTATAAACCATACTATGTTCCGAATTTCCTTTAGTTAATCAAAATATGAAACTTTATGCTAAAATTAATTTACTTCAATAATGAGTCTATTGTATAAATAGGGCACGTGGAATAAGCGGGAACAAAAGGTCTGGCTACGTGAAAAAAGCAAAATGGCAATACCAAACCAATTATTTCATGGATTGCGCTAAAAAGTTAGACATTTTTAAGTGGATGATGTTTTATTGAATGAAAGCATTTTATCGATATAAATCGTATTTATCACGTGTTCGGTTGTCAGCCGAATACTTTGATTTATCTTAAATTTGGAATTCTCGGGAAGTCTTTATTTGCGATCTTTTTATTTCGATAATGATTTCGCGCATTCAAAGACAAGGTTGTGACATTTTTTACGGCACTCGAAAACCCGAAGCCTCTATGCGGACGGAATCGATATCCCCTCCATCTATTTTGCCCTTAGTTTCTCAATTTATTTGTTCCATGACATTGTAGTCTCTCCACGGGTTCCTTGTTGAAAATAGATAATTAAGAGTTTGGTGTGCAATTCTAATTCACTCCTATTCTATTAGGTCAAACTAAAAATGGCTCTAGTCTCCGTGCATAAACCTAATATCACGTTCAACGTCAAGATCGAAAAACCACGTTAAACTTATAAAAAAAAAAATCAAATGACGACCGGCCGCTGACAGGTAAAAAAGTGCCTGGCCGGCCGCTGATTGCAGCCTGCACTGTCTGCCGCTTTTGGCTGGATTTCAAAAACCTGAATGATTGAGATTTCACAAGTTCAAATCAAAGCATAATATGCATCCATGAACTCGAATCTTATCCCCAGCAACTCAATCTTTCATCAGAAACATCGAAACTATTTCGCTAAGACAAGACATAGCCTTCCAAATATTCCACAGGAGCTCATAATTCCACAGTTTTTCTCCTCAGAGAAGTTCGACTTCCGTTTAAAGTTCTACGCATAATTAGTTTTTCAACTTCGATACTATATTTTTTCACACCCAAACCAATCTTTGTATCAGCTTCTGAATTTACTAGAAGACAGAAATCGCCACTGCAAAAGAAGAAAAATTAATGGAGATTCTCGGCTCTCCAGTACGCTAAATATGGGAGAGAACCATCGATGAAAAGGGTAAATTTTAACCCTTTTTCTGTCGCTTTTTACGTAGCGAGTCTTTCAAAGTTGACGAGCAGTTGGAAGTCAGGGTAAGAAAAGATTGGATGGTAGTTTCCAATTATGTGGGTGTCTAAAGTGCACGTCTTTCTTGTACAGAGTTGTGTCTATTTATGCAACTCAGTGGCATTCTTCGAAACATGTCACTGAGTGAAGTGTGGAAAAAGTGGACAAAGCTGCTCAACAGTTTCGATCGAAAGAGATAGAGAGAGACAGAGAGAGCGATAGAGAGAGATGGAAGGGGTTTTAAGAGTGAGAAAAGGCGCTTGGACTCGGGAAGAAGACGTTCTTCTCAGTCGCTGCATTGCTATCTATGGCGAAGGAAAATGGCATCAAATTCCACTCAGATCAGGTTCTCTCTCTCTCTCTCTCTCTCTCTCTCTCTCTCTCTCTCTCTCTATTCAGGAAGAAACTTGGACTGCAGGCATCGACAGATGGCACCCATCAATGTTAGAATAAATAAACAAATAAATAACATGCAGTGAACCCTTTTGGATATTCGACCAACAAGAACATGAATGATTTTCAGGGTTGAACAGATGCAGAAAAAGTTGCAGATTAAGATGGTTGAACTATTTGAAACCAAGCATAAAGAGAGGTAAATTCGAAGAAGATGAAGTTGATCTTATGATCAAGCTTCATAAGCTTCTAGGCAACAGGCAAGATTTCGATTAAGAAAACTATCCTTTTCATATCCATAGATATTATTCTGTTAAAAAAATCATTAGCATATTATAAACTAGACTTGTCTCTTTCGTTCGACAATGATTTTTAAGAATCCAGGTGGTCACTTATCGCCGGAAGACTTCATGGAAGAACAGCGAACGACGTGAAGAACTACTGGAACACCCATCTAGGCAAGAAGGAAGAAAGTTCTAGAGAGAGAGGGACTTCTAAATTTTCCAAATCTCTCTCTAGACACGAAGTGATAAGGCCGCAGCCTCGGACCTTCTCCAAAGGCTTCATTCTGAAGTGCCAGAAAGCTCGACTGCAAGAGCTCGACCAGAGACAAGAAAAACCCACCATTCCATCCCCGTCGCATGTTGCAGCGGTTCCACGGTCGCCAGAGAACGAGAAAGAGTGGTGGGAAACTGTGCTGGCGGACGTCGTCGAAGACGGAGGAGAAGGAATCAATGGAAATGAAATGATCTCCGTTGGTGGGTCTGACCTGAAGCAGCCATTGAAGACGGGAAGCTGCATTGGAGAAGAAAATGAGTGGAATTGGTGGAGAGAGATGGAGTTTGATGCTGGGCTTGTTCTTCTCTAACCACAGATAAGCAAGAAACTAGAAACCCTATTCCCACCTGCGTTGAGAATATACAGTGATGAACTATTTGCATTATATGTAACATAAGCTGCGTTGTCCATGTCTGATTTAGTACCACAATGTTTCACAATTAGACAAATATATGGACTGTCTGAAAAGGCCAAGAATGCCCCCTCACTTGGGGCTGGACACTATTTTTAAGCATAGATGAAAAAAGAAAGAAAAGTTTTATTTTTCTAAACTATAAAAATAGTCTCTTACCGAAGCTTCACATAGGTAGCACATAACGTCAATTGAACAATTAAATAAAAACAAAAAAAAACGNAAAACAAAAAACGTACGCCCTTATGCTGTCATGTCTTGTCAATTCTTCATGTTTTTCATCACAGCCATTCAACCATCTCATTGGAGGGCAAATACCCTGTCAATTCATCAAAAGAATATGTCATTAAATTTTTTAATTCTTCTGTTATTACATGATTGAATTTAGGGGCTAACCTTCGTACCACCTTGTCAACTATTGTTTGATTAACGATCCTTTCTGAAAAAGATCTCATTTGATTTACTATCTTGATCATTTATGAATATGAAATCTTTTACAAATTCAGTACCATCTTTAAAGTTTCAGATCACCTCATTAGAGATTGAAGTATTATTTAAATTACCTTGACTCGTAATTTGTGCCGCTTCAATTCAATCATTCTCTGAGTAAGATTTGTTCGGTCGTAATTACAGCATGTCCCATCACTTTCTTCCTTTTGAACTCTGAGTAAGATTCGTTCGGTCGTAATTACAGCATGTCCCATCACTTTCTTCCTTTTGAACTCTGAGTAAAGAGAAGAAGGAAGAAGAAAAGGAAGGGGACGTACCTGGACCAATCGCTTTGAAAGTAACTCATCACAAATTTTATTCCCAAATAATGATTCGAAGAGTCAAACGTGGAGATGATGAGTCAATGCACCTGCTTTTTTGCCGGCGATTGAGTGAACTGTGGATCCCGCCGGCCGCCGAGAGGAATAAATTAGAGGGCAACCACAAAAGTGACGGAATTAACTGCTTCGTTTCTTCGATTCGGAAATGAATCGTATCGTACCTGATGGATTTTTCCCAATCGAGGAAATTGCTTTACAGAGATCGAATTGCAATAATCGTAAAGGAAATCAACTGAATCTCAGAAGGAAGCAACAGTATATAAACAAGAAAATACGGAAATCAATGTATCAGAGCCCTAATTTTCCCTAAATTTCTATTACATCTTACTCTTTAGCCAAGATCAACGCGCCATCACCTTCTTGAATTCTTCGAAATTCACGCGACCGTCGCCATCAACGTCCACAGATTTGATCATTTGCGACAATCTCTCAGAGTACACTTTTCGCCAAGCCGTTTCAGAGCCGAATGCAACTCAGTCACGGATATCAGTCAGTTTTTATCAACATCATACAAATCGAAAGCGTCGCGTAGGTCCAATCCACCGCAGTGAAGCTCGGCAAACTCATTGATATCAACATAGCCATCCCCATCCGTGTCGAGCTCGGTCATTAGTCTCCTAACCTCTTCGCAGGACGTTTGGGAACCAAGCTCACAGAGCGCGTCCCTCAGCTCAATGAAGGAAATCTTTCCGTCTCCGTTCTTATCGATCTTGCTGAACACCTTCTTCACTTCATCCGGAGAGCCGGTAACATCCCCGCTGATTGAGCCACTGCGTAAAACTGACCCTTTCGCCATGGGAGAGAGTCTAGAAAGAGCGCTGTTCTTAAGACAGGGACGGGGAAAGGGCCATATGGAAAGGTTTTTCGGGGGGTTTCTCCATGAAATTCGAGGCGGTTATTATTAGGCACGCGTGAGTGCATTGAATATTGTTGTGCTGGCCCCATTAGATCATGCCACGTCTCACTCGATCTCCAGCTATTGAGGCTTTGGTTTGAATAAGTTACTAAAGTCGACCGCACAAGAGTGCGACTCTACACGGTTAAATTTTTTTGTTCCTCGGTAAATTAAGCTCGAGTATTTTCTAGTTAAGTTTCTTATATTTTCAAGGTTATATGAATTTTTATAATATTTTATTGATAAAAATGAAATTATTTATTGAAATACATTATACTATTAAAATTTTAAAACTTTAAAAATGAAATCTTTTAATATTGAATTTTTAATACTTTTGTACGATCCCATTAAAATCGTTTTATATCTCATAATTTAAATATATTTTTAATATTTTTAAAAAAATAACTCTAGAGCTTCCCTCTTGTCATATCCTTATATTACACCTCTCAACGTGTCGCCGCGTGATTGAATCAATTTCAAATAATTTCTTATACATTTTAAAGTGTCGTCGCGTGATTGAATCAATTCAAATAATAATTATTTATTTATTTTATTCATTAAATATATTTGAATTGATTCAATCGTTCGACGACACGTCAGAAGATATGACAATAAAATAACATTACATTAACTCTTTTTTAAATGTCACTAGCTTGTAGATAGTGATACCCAAATGGGGGTTGCACATTAGTAATGTGTGTATGATGACACTGACACAAGTTTTTGCTAGGATCTTTTTTTGTATAAATTTAAGGTTAGTCATACATTTAAAATAAATAATTAATTAATATTTCGTCTCATGACATTCTAGGCCCCATGCATAGACTTTGCATCTTCTTTCCAAATTGCATGCACTCCATATAAACCACACTATTGGATGCATATGTGACATATAACCCTAATTGTTTCTAAAATTTTATACTTGCATGTATGTGACACTTCCATTATTCTTTGGAGTAATTCGATCGTGCTATTTAACAACACCAAATATACAATTTACACATACATACATACATACATGCATGATAAGAGATGTCATTTTTTTTATATTCATAAAAAAAGAAACTAATAATTTGATCAATTTTTCGCTAGCTGCCACGTGGAAAGGAAGGAGTAACAATAGGTCTCCGTTTGACCATGGCCAATCCTTCCAAATTATTTCAAAAAATAATAACCAACAATTTTTTGCGGAAAATAAATAATCTGAATTATTTAATTGCTTCATTCATACCTTGAGGCCACTTCAAGCTCATCAATCCTCTCTCTCCCCTCCAACAATGGCGGCCAATTTCGATGGAATCGTAGAAGAAGAAGTTTCAAACATGGAAGAAGGCCTTCCTCCTTCCTCCTCCGCCTCCTCCGCCCGCCGCCAGTTCTGCGGATCGGCTTCCACCGTCGTCACCATCCAGAAGGTCGAGAAAAACCCGAGAAATTTTATTTTATTTTCTAATTTTTTCCCTCATAGTTCTAATGTTTGGATCTGAAATTAATGGGCTGTTAAATGCAGGTGATTGCAGAGTTAATAGGCACGTATTTTCTGGTATTTGCTGGGTGTGGTTCAGTGGCAGTGGACAAAATATATGGTAGGGTGACATTCCCCGGAGAATGCGTTACGTGGGGACTCATTGTAATGGTCATGATTTATTCCGTTGGCCATATTTCGGGAGCTCATTTTAATCCGGCCGTCACGATCACTTTTGCTATTTTCCGACGGTTTCCATTATGGGAGGTAACTTCTCGTTCCATTCTCCGTGAACGTGTTCTTGTCGATGTCGTGGACCGGATAAGAAATTATCTAACTCGAGGGGGGAGAGTAGTAATTAGGGGAGGATAAAATCGATCCAAACCGATGATTTGGACTTGACCAATATTTTGAAGTCGAGTTCTAATTCGAACTAGACATAACTACATTTACCCTTAGTGAAGATCAAGTATTCTAGAATAGATTTGGAAGATACACGAATGAAACTCATTTGCTTCAATGTGAATGGTAAGGGTTGACGATGAGTATGATTTTATTATCGTTATTATTGACGATTTTAAATTTTAGGTTTTTGGTATCATCGCCTTCACACGATGGATTGGTCGCACATCATTGAATTTTTAGAAAACCCGAGATCAAAAGCTATGAACGTGTTTATAAATTTGAGTTTTAAACCAAATAACTTATGCCCTTTTTTTTTAAGGTTCCTCTATACATAGGAGGGCAGATGCTCGGCTCGCTTCTGGCCAGCGGGACACTCGATATGTTGTTCAAAATAACTCCGGAATCTTACTATGGAACCCTTCCGGTAGGGACGAATTCTCAATCGTTAGCCGTGGAAATCATCATCAGCTTCCTCTTAATGTTCGTCATTTCCGGCGTCGCCACCGACAATCGAGCTGTGAGTTTCAATTCGGGGTCGAGTTAGACGTTGTTATCTGGTGTTTCGAGTTAAAAGACAATCCTCTCCTTATTCCAAACTAAGTTATGGAATTATTTTAACAGATAGGAGAACTGGCTGGAATTGCGATCGGAATGACCATACTCTTAAACGTCTTCATTGGCGGGTAGGTCGAAATCCTTAACTAGGTAAATAATAATAAATAAATATTTATATTTTTTTGTTCAAACCGAGTAAAATGCAGGCCGATTTCGGGGGCATCGATGAATCCGGCGAGGAGCATCGGCCCGGCTATAATTAACAATCAATATAAAGGATTGTGGATATACATAGTAGGACCGGTGATCGGAACCATTGCCGGAGGATTTGCTTATAACTTGATTAGATTCACCGATAAACCTCTTCGTGATTTGACAAAGAGCTCATCGGTCTTCAGCAGCCGACGATCGGCCAGTCGAGCTGAAAAATAAAACATAATGTATTATGTAATTGGAGCTTTCTATCTAATTGGGAAAGCACGTTTTGTTTTCCAAGTGTTAAATCTTTCAATTTTTTGTGGACTAAAATTTGTTCTCATGCTTGTGTAACGAGTTTTAATGTATATGGATGTATGGGTAATTAGAATTGTGCATTGTTTGTGTAAAAACGTGTTGTTTATATACCACAAGTGTATAGTCCAAGTAACATATAAAATTATCAATTCCACAGAGATAACGAGACTAATTACCCATACAACACGAGTTTCAACGATAAAAAAAGGGAATATCAAGTTTTTTGTTGTGGGTTCACTTTCAACTATAAGCCTGTCGTATATAGCAGATTACAACACATATTGACAAAAAGAATTTCTGTAAAATCGATGGCTGACATTGCTTATCTATTAAGTCATTCTCGCACATTCTTCCAATCTCAAGGCAAAAAACAATGAGATTTGAACACTTGAATACCAATTCTATTAACTCCCTCTTGACATAACATTTTTACTGAATAAAAATATCTTCTTAAATTTGGAATCAATCTGACACTAAGGTAATTCAATTACTTTCTGTGTAATTTTCTAAAAGCATATTAAAAATGATTAAGTTGTTATACATTAGGAATTAAGACTTAGTTGAATTATTTAATAATTAAAATAAATACAAACCGACTAAAACAATTTTGTTAACTAAACGAATAACATAGGGAGATAAATCATTATAATACTACAACTAAATTAAAAAAAAAACATTTATATAAATTAAGGTTGTTTTTCTTCTCCTGCTTGTAGTTAAATGTTTCTTAAACAGGTTGTAGAAAGATATTGTTTTTTTATTTGCAGAATAAAATGTAAAATATTGATGAGATTTGAAGTAGGCATGGAGCTATAAATGCGTAGCCGTTGGTGCAAATCTGTAACTATTCTGTGGCAGAGCTTCGTTTATTTACTTGTGGATACAAACTCCCTGACGCCTTGATCCAGGGGTGTACTTAGGGGTCCGTCGGTTTTGATTTGGGGTAGATATCTGTATGTCATATTTGATTTTAATTTTTTTTTATTATATTTAAATTAAATTTTAAATAATTAAATAAATTTATAATTAATTTTATGATTTGTAATAGATTTTATTAGGTTTGAACTATTTGATTTTAAAACTTTTTTGAATCACGGTTTCGATTTTCGATTTTTACTCATAAAAACTGATACTGACTTATAAATTATAGTTTTTTAAAAATTAGAACGAATAATATTTAAAAATTAAAATTAAGATTAGATTAAAAATGATAATTTTAATCTAATTTACGGTTTTGGTGGTTTTGATACGATTACCTTGATCCATTTTATTTACGAGTTAATGCCGAGATGATCGTTGAAACTCGGACGAGTTGTCTCCAAGATTCAACGCTTTGCTAATATAAAATTTTGATAAATATAATAATAAACATGTAAATATAAACATTTAGAGGATGGTTTTTGCTCTAAATGATCCGATCTTATATACCCAGCACCGTAAATACCATCACTAAACCTGAGAAAACCGCCAATCCCGCGATGTTTCTTCTTGCTCCGTTGTAAAACCACCAAGTATTGTACGGATCGGTTTGGTACAAGCTTCCCGGCGCGCTTGTTGTTCCTGGCAATCCGGTCACGTAAACAAACCTAGGAGGCGGCGGTGCTGCCGGAGTGCAGGGAAGAGGCGGCGGAGGTGAGGGCGGCGGAGGCGGCGGAGGTGGGGGTTTTATCTCACATGGGTTGAAACAAGGACATGCACCACACTTGATTTCTACGTTGGGTTCATCTAGCTTCTCTGACAAAGATAGAGAAAATGGAACCAAAATCGACAGGAACACCATTTGGAGCATCATTTTTGTGCTGTATCTGCCTGTACACGACGCCATTGTTTTAGGTCTACGAGCTCGAAAATGGATACCGGTGACAGAGAGGAGAGAGAGAGAGAGAGAAGAAATGGGTTGCTTGAGAAAAGTTAAAGACTGTTACATTAGACGAGTCTCCGATTATAATCAAAGTTTTGGAAAGCGAATTGCATGTGGATGTTGTAAATGATGGGGTCCTTCGTGTCGACTTTCGGGATTAGGAATTTTGTTACGAGGGTAACGAAGATTTATTTATTTTTTAAATAAAAATAAGAAAGTATTATAAGAAAATAATCTATCAGAACTAATAGATAAACTATTTTAGTCACCAAACAAATGGAAATAGAAAGCATGATTAGGGTTCTTTCTCTATCATAGAGAGAGATAGAGAGTAAATGAAGGTATAAAAAGAGGACAAGAAGTTAGGCAAGAGAGGGTATTGAGTATTGATTAATGATAGAGAAGTATCCACAATGATAGAGAAGTATCCACGCCAAATGTACAACCCCTCCCCCATTCCATCTTGTTCAAGATTTCCACTTCTTAACATCGAAAAGTTGTTTTTTTGGCCAATATACGAACTCGATCCAAGAATTAAAAGTACCCGCTTAGCAGACCGGAATAAAACACTTAGGAAGTGCAAATATAATGTTATCGGTTAGGAAAACTATCTAAAGATCGAGAGTAGAAGTATCAAAGTTGTTCGTTTTACAGATAATTGCCAAAAAAGAGAGGAAAGAGATCGATGTTGGTTGTATCGTGTGACATTGAACCACATTATATTATTTACTATACAAGTATTTATTATATAGTTTATGATGTCACAAAGTTGAATTATGTGTCTCATGGTACCTTTTTTTTATTTCACAAGGATAAAAATAGCACTTGGAAGATGCTAGATGAGATGTTGATTGCCATTATTGGTAACTTACTCTTCCTCACAATATTTCATATTTATGGCTCTCTCTCTCTCTCTACACTTCTCTCTCTACCTACCTCAAAATGGGTTGCCCATGAAATATGGGCTTAACTCTCTCTCTCTCTACACGTCAACCTGTGAGGGTTTACATAACAAGGTATTCCCCCTCTCAAAACTCAACACGTGGAATGACAAAACTTCCTCAGCTCGCCACGTGGAATCATTTCCGTATCCACGTTCAATATTTCGATTAGTCTACCTCCTCAGCTTCATCGGAAGACTCATCCTCTGCTCCTTGGCCGTCTTCAACAATGCCCTCCGGCGATAAATATCTCCCTTCTCCCCAGAACAATGGCCATCGGATGTAGAATGCCGGTATTGAGTGCGGGACGAAGAAGAAGAAGAAGACCATGAATTCATTCATCTAAAAATGAACCATAAAATAAGACTCACTGACATAGCCAATTGGTTAAGTGGGAAGAGCGACTAGACCTGCATTGCTCTTCCCCTCACCAAAAAGGAAAGAAAACAAATAAAAAAAAGCAAATAAAAATTGAACTCATGAAGGGAGATCCGGGGGATTATGTGCCTCGATATCGACATGCCGAATGCCAGGCACTAGCTGTTGAATCTCTTTTTCAAGTCTATCGATTTCGCTTCCTATGGCCGTCACAACTTCCTCTCCAACTTCTTCCCCTGCGGCCGGAGATCAAATATTTAAAAGAGTTCATAATTTATATATGATGATCAACATCTCATACCATAATTCCACAAAATCTTGTGAAGGGTATCTTCGTCCTTGTCCTCTGCAACTTCCAGAATCTGCAGATTATCAATTTCAGAGCTTTTGACATGAATGGATATGCATTTGGCCATTTATGATAGACAACTCAATAACTAGATAGAATCCATTAGAAAAATCCCACACGTTCTATCGAACATGAGCTTTAACTAGTTTTGGCATGACGACTATCAAATGACATGGCAGTCGATCTATCAAATGCCTACCGAAATGAAAAACAAGATCTTTATCACAAGGTCAGCTTCGCATATTGAGAACACACTAGGGGTGGGCAGAAGTAGACTCACACTGTCGTCTGAATTGGAACGGTCAGTTTTAAACCAACTATCAATCTTAATTTAAAAAAAAATCAAATTGAGGACCGTGGGTTACAAAATTAAATAAAATCTAGCGTAACTCAAAAACTGGTTTCAAACTCAATCTAATAACTCAAAACTAAACCCAAATATAATAAATATATATTTTATTTTTATATTATTATTTTTAAATATAGAATCAGACCAGGATAAATCAAAATCAGTCGTATTTCATGGTTCTGATTTCAGTTCCAGTTTTGATTCACTCTAAAATTGGGCCCGGACCGTGCCTACTTCTAACAAATCCATGTCAAGAATTGTAACTGCATTGATAAATTCAAAGTCAAATACTAGTAAAGGATTAAGATTACTAACCTGGCGGGACCATTTCTTGCGGTCAACCCTGTTAAGAAAATTTCGCACCATGACGGCTGCGTTGAAATCTGTTTCATACATAAATAAGTGGATAAAGACTTTAAATGTTCGGACGTTTTTGAAACAAAATATACAAGTTGCCGAAACGAGAACGAAAACACGTTGAATTGTTTATGTTTAAGTTAAATGCCAATTTTTTTTTTGTTTCATTCACGAGTCAATTTGATGGATGATAAGATTATGTGGACATTTAGTAAGATCTAGATTGCACAGAAATCATCCATAGAAAACTATTGACAATAATATATGATAGTTAAATCACCTATCTCTGCCTTGAATCGGTAGATTCCAGGTCCAATCACTTCGCTTTTACAATCATAGAGAGAATCAACAACCTGCGGTTAAAAAAAAAAAAAGCTTAACAAAAGTGCATCAAAACACGGCTTCAACGATAAAAAAATAGTATTTATGTAGCTATACCGGATCGTTTTTCAGAAAATGAAGAACTTTTTCCACATCATTGTCATCCATTGCTCTTCCAATCAAAACACCTCTATTCCTTTGGAAGAGAAATATGGCCACCTGAAGATGAATTCAAAGACTTACTAATGAAATGAAGTTATCTCAAATGCCATCAATTTTAACTCCACATATTTTGTTCGTCTTCCATCTTTAAACAAAGTATCAAACTAACAAATAAAATACTTTTAAAAAATGGAGGCAGAGAATGAGCTTGCCGGAGAAGCTAGAACTACCCGGAAATCCAATTTTTTTTTATCGAGTACAAAGGTAAATGCACATTTTGGCGCATAAAAAAGAAAGTAATACAACATTTCCAATACGTTTAAGGTACAAATACAAATCCTACCTCATAAGTAATTCAATCATAACAAATAAAAGTATTTACCATTCCAAGTAGGTTGCCAACTACTATGGAACCAAGTGGGTCATAGATTGCATTTCCAGTCATATTTACTGCAACCAATGATGCCCCGGCAATCGCAAGACCAGTTACAGCTGCACCATCCTGCATGTTTAGTTTGAAATCACATAATGAATCAACACAAGTCACATAGCATGGGTTTCATATATTTTATCAAGTATGTGCTGTTTTTTATTGTTTAACAAGTGCATTTAAAATGCCCAATGATAAGCCAAACAAGACAAGTATAAATTGAGAAACCTAATCTAATTTATCACATTAAGAGCATCAACCCATGAGCACCAACATTTAATTTGTGTTAAACAAAAGTGAAATAAATATACTGATAGAACTCTCTTTGTCAGGGTTTACTCTCGAAGGCACTACGAGAACTAAATGAGCAGGGAAGTTCTTTTTTTATTTTTATATTTGCCTCTTTTTTTATATGTTTTTTTGTGCCTGACGTGGCCAGGGTTACTTTAGTTTAAAAAGAAAAGAATGCCTCAAAACGAGGGCAGGGAAGAAATAGGAAAAGTCTGGGGGAGAGGGAGCTTCCTTAACTGCTCGCCGCCTTTTTGTTTTTCTCGAAGGGGTTACTCCTCTTTTAAGGAATATTACTCGTATTGGTTTCCCCTCTATCAAATACATAGAGTTGTCACTTCCTCCTCGTATGCAGAACTATCCTCGAAAATATCTACTTGAAAAAAATCAAGCTGGAGAGGAAATAGGACCCCATTA
This sequence comes from Begonia fuchsioides, assembly GCA_003255005.1. Lineage (NCBI taxonomy): Eukaryota > Viridiplantae > Streptophyta > Magnoliopsida > Cucurbitales > Begoniaceae > Begonia > Begonia fuchsioides. The sequence goes on along the minus strand of QAOC01038584.1, from coordinate 400,095 downwards.
CAAAGGCATTCAATGATCAATAGAGAAAGTCACTCCTCGGCATCTGACTAACAAGCAATTTTTTCGTAATTACCATCTTCATTATTGATTGGATTCTAATTTCTCATTTGAGCAATACTCAGTACAACTCAACAAATAATCAACTAACAATGCACATAACTAACCTCTGTCATGACAGCAACAGAAGTTGGATCATGGCCTTGCCAAACGTAGTCTCTGAATTTCATTCCTTCTGCAGCAGCTCCTTCTTTGACTGCTTTTATGGCTACAACTAGAGAAGCCCCTATAATAAAGATAAAAATAAGTCAAGAAAAGAAAATTCATGTCTAAATTCTAAATATATTATGCAGTTTGCGTAAAACTTTAATGAACATGCGATACCTTCAATAATTAACGAGCCGCCAATCACAAGAGCTGCATACTGAATGTTTTCTAGTGGCTAAATAATAAAGAACCCAAAGTTACCACTACATAATCAAAAGCTGAGAATCATGATAAAATGATGCAAATGAGATCTAAGACTAAAATATGAAGAGAAGTTGACAAATAATCATTCTCCCCTCACCTGTGACGTCCAAAGGTTTTGGAATCCATGAACAATTGTGGCAGCAGACCCAAGACAAAAGATGCCAACAGCTGATGTTAAAGACCATACAAATCTTTCCTTGGAATAACCATAACTGCAACACCAATAAAGATACAATAAGAACCCAGACAATCAAGAGAAAGTAATACTTCAATCTTAAATGAATGATCATATAAACACAGCTCATTTCACTCAAATGCAAAACAACGGCTGAGTTCAAATCAATGTTGGTCAATGTTTGAAAAGCTTACTTATGAAGGGCATCAGGTGCACGCCTTGAGCTACTAAGACCATAAGCTAAAAGTGCCTGTGACGCCAACATAAAAAAAATAATCTATTTTCAGTAAAGATATAGAGAAAAGTTTGCATGGAAGTCATGAGAATCATTAACAATCACCTGGTTTGCAAAATCAGCAAGCGAGTGCACAAGCTCGGCTAACATAACATGGCTAGATGTGGATAACCAGACTACGAATTTGAGGGTAAAGACAAGGAAATTGCACCATAAAGCAGTAGTAACAGCTCGCTGACTATAAGAACAAAATTTAAAAGTTTCAATTGCGTTGATCCCTGGAGCTAAACATAAGAGAATTCAACAAAAACTCTAAGAATGATGACATATCAAATATGAACATATTTATGAACTGGTTGAAGATATTGAAGCACAACAATTTTTTTTTTTTTTTTTTATCCTACAATAAAGAATCACTCAATAGGGGTGACTCAAATAACTAAAGAAACAGAAAACTCAAACCTGTGTTGGTCGTTGAATTCTATCTTTTGAATAGGTTTGGCTAACTTAAAAAACTCTGCAAGATCAAAACTTGATCACCCCACTTTGATGTATTGTGAGAAAGAAAAATAGAGAAGGCAAAACTTACTGCGATTGAAACTGTAAGTGGGAAAGTAATGATGATCGTGGTGAATATGGGATGAAACTAAGTTTGCCGAAAGACACAGATTCAAGCTTCTCTTAATTGAAAAAAGAGCGCTCGGCAACTGATGAGGATGAGCAAAGGTGCAAATTTTCCGAGAATTTGACAACAATTTGGCTTCCGCCAGCCTCTGTTGCGGCAATTGACTGCAATCCGTGCTTGAAAGATAGGGGGAACCATGGATGGAAGAGGAATGGTAAATGCGGAGGCAAGAGCGAGCGAGAGACGAAGTTCGCAAAAAAACACCGCAGCAAGAACTTGGGTTTCTCCGCATCGTCTTCTGCAACCGCTAGATGATATTATACATATCAATATTCACAACTCAACGAAAACAGGAAGATTGTTGCTGGAACGAAATTGGAGATGATCCCTGATCCCTCCTTGCCTCATTCCTTCTCCTTTGGCTTACTGTCTCTCTATCTCTCTCTCCCTCTTCTTCCCTGTTCAAGTCCCTTTTTTTCTGAGTTAGAAGACGGAGTACCGGCACGAGGAGGCGGCGATTTGTCTGGACCCTGGTGGAGGCTGCCGCTGGATCGGAGTAGGTGGAACCTAGAAATATTTGAGTGTATTTGAGTGACAGCGGTTTTTTTGGTCGGTTGTGCGGGTCAGTAAAAAAATAAAACCGAACCAGACCCAAATTTTTATGAGATGTTCATATTAGGGATGGGACCCGTGGCTCCTATTTTTTAATTTAAACAAAATATCTGATTTAATGTAGAGCTGGCAATCGAGCCGGCTCGAGCCTGAAAAAGGCCAGGCTCGAGCTGCTACAGTGCCGAGCCAAACGAGCGACCCGTGACTCCTATTTTTTAATTTAAACAAAATATCTGATTCAATGGGTTCAAATCAGACTTATCAGATATTCGAACTTTATTTGCAGATGGGTTCGGTTCATTAAACTTAATTTCTTCGGGTTGAATTTTGGCTAGTTGCGAGTTGAGCCAGTGCCGGTTGGTATGCCTCGGGAAAGGATGACCAACAATTTGAACTAGGTTTTGGACATTGGCTCGTTTTCAAGTTTAGAAAAATCAATTTTACAAATATATAACCCATAAATAAGTAATTACATTAACAAAATCATAAAAATATATGCATACATAACTCAAATATATAAATATAATATGAAAATTAAATAGTCATTCTAATCATAGGAATAAAAAATATCTAAAATTAAACAATGTTTTAAAAAATTGGTAAATATTTTCTTGTTGTACAATTTATTATAATTTTTTTAATATAAAAATTAAAAAAATTAAAATTTGTACGTCAATAAATTTTTTTACAATTTAAGAATAAACTCTTACGATGTTGACCCACCACATTGCAAAATGATTTAAGAAAATAGTCGAACTCGAATCAAATACGAGTGGATTGAACTTTCATGTTTCTTAATTTACCTCGATTTTGTAATTCAAAGAGGTGCCCGAAAATTGAATTTTGAAAACATGGAATCATTTTTCTATTAAATGGCAGAATCAACAAATATAGTAGGAGAAGACCAACGCGACTTGCGGAGAAAATTTAACACTATAGTACAAAAAAAAATTTACGGTCGGAACAGGCAGAGCTTGCCATATTTTCATCAAAAAAACAAAATTGAGAGAGAAAATGAGATTTTAATAGGCCAAAAGTTGGACAAATTCCCTTCACGTGGATCTCGACGAACTCTATAAGATAGACATATTACGCATTTAAATCAGACCATCGAGCGCAAAGTTATAATCTCCGAAATTTTAACACTAAATCACACAAGTTTTATACACCAAATGTGGTCCGATGGACGTTGATCATGAAACAAAATCACTTCTACATGTGCCTCGTGAAAATTGCTTAGAAAATGAGTACTGCATTTTTTTTATGTACGCATTATTTTTAATAAAATTTTATATTTTATCCATTTAAAAAAAATTATAATCAATTATATAAATGTCAAAAATTCATGAAAATAAAATTTTATGTCATTCAGATAACATTTATTTGAAAAAAAAATTAAAAAAAATAACATATCACGTCATTTGCCGTTTGTTGCACCGACGTGTCGTGCCTCAACGTTATGTGACAAGTTCTACCAACACCATGTGTCGGTTAATTTTGTTTGTGCAGATGGTCGAGCCTGCCGCGAGTAACATGTTTATCAATTTTAAAAATTTGATGATCGATTTATCATTAAACTCATAGTTAAATAGCAAATTTAGTTTTTATCCTATAAAATATCGAATACACATCGGACAAACATCTAGTTTTTTTTTTCTGTCAATTGACTTTAAAAGAATTTTTATTTCAGAAAATTGCTAAATATATTATTGATATCGTTGATAAAATATAAGTATGTGCATAAAACAAATATGTATTTTCCATTAGAATTTCAAGCTCTTTTTTATTTAATTTTCATCGCTTCCGTTGATTTTGCTCCACAATTATTTATCATATTTAGTAAAACCCGACAAGTTGAAAACTTCTTTCTAAATTTAAAGAGCACAAATTGCAAACAAATTCAAAGAAATAAATACAAATATCAACTTTCACGAAATCGGTGAAATAATTAAGGCAAATCACAGGGGTAATGTAGCGATATCAAGTTTAAGACATTCAATACTAAGTTCATCGAGCCGAATCCAACGCCAAGACCAACCCATTGTTTCGAAGCCAGACCGGCTTCGATTATCAAACTTCAAACAACTAGCTTGTTTAAAGGACAATGTTATATTTATCAGGAATCTAATGTTTTGATATTCAGGATAATAAGCAGCATAAATTACAAAAAAATAGAAGAGTTTGGATAGAATTAAATGGAGGGCATAAAACAGTACACAAATTCTAATTCTGTAACTTCAAATAAAATGATGAAATTGTTTGTACCCGTCATTATAAGCAGGCCTCTGATTGAAGTTATCATTCCTCTTCATCAGCTTCAGCAGCAGCTATTTCCGAGTCGAGTTTGTTAAATAGCTGGTCACTTACATACTTTGCTACAGAGACCATGTCTAGAATGATGCTCGGATCGAGCCCTGCTCCTCCTCGCTTAGTCAGTCCACAAATATGACCTTTTCTATTGACCGACATAGATATTGCCGAGCTCATTTGAGATTCTTCTTCGGTTGTTGCATCTACAATGTAATGTCGACCCACCTGAAACAATCCAAATTTCAAACCAAATCACAATATTTGCAAAAAAAAAATGCAATCTTTCTGAGGATTAAAATGAGTCTGCTACCTTTGTCATTGTGATTATGACAGGCACCCCAGAAGTGTCAAACTGTAGAAATTCTTCATCGCTTATTTCAACCTCAGGCTCCTCATCGGCTGCTGCTTCTGCTGATACTTGGACTCTTGGAATGCCAGTATTGCTTAGAGCAGCCTTGAGATATGAAAAGCTGGTTATTATTTTATTAAGTAATGTTAAGTTTACTTTTTTAGTATATATTCTTATTGTACACGCTGTCTAACAATGATTTGTGCAAAAAATATAAGAAATAATTATTTTAATTATAATATATTAAATATTATTTAACTAAAGTAATCACAGCTCGGCAGGTCAACGTGAACAATAAAAATATATATTACAAAAATAAATTTAACATTACTTTAATTTATTTTATGGGTAGAAGATAAATTATTGACCAACATAAATATAATTATTTTAAATCAATCACATCACAATACAATAGAAGATGCTTTGATCAACATAGAGAAGCTTACACTTCCTCACACTAAGAATAGACTCCTTTCATGTTAATAATAGTTAACTATTTATGTTTGACAAGGAGGAGCTAAGAAATTCTGAAATAAACAATAGGTGAACTTTTTGAAAGATGACGTAGACTTGTATCAGGATGAACATAGAAAAAGAAACGATGGAAATGTACCATAATGGCAGCAGCTAAGGCATCTAGTAAATTTCCATCCGAGCTGACAACAAGGCCATCGATATAGAGATCCCAGCAAATTTTACCCTCCGCAATTACAAGAGATGAGAGATTAATCCCAGCACCTGATATACAAAAGACCTGCAAATTAGTAAGCAAAATAAAAAAAATACTTCGAGATTATGAAGAATAGTTTTCAGTAATGTGTGTGAATCATTTAAATTAGATAATAGGTTAAATTAGTACTACTCATTTGTCTAAGGAAATATAAAACCTGCTCCACTCTTGCCCCCCAAGAAACACCGTTGAAGTGAAACAGAAAGTTCAGCCGACAGTTCATCGCCCCCTCTGCCCTGTGAAATGGAAAAAAGAAATACACCAAAAATGATATTCCCCATTACATTCATATAACCAGAAACACAATATGAAATGGCAAACCAATAAGTATCTTGATAAGGATTTAAGGAGTAATAGAAAAGAAGTTAGTGGATTTTAAAGTGACTTTAGTAAAATATTTTGTGATTGCAGAGTATAAATAGACGATATGAATAGAAAAGGAGGTAGAAAATTGTAATATGGAAATATCTAGACTTCGAAAGGTTAAGGGATAAATTGCATGTCTCAAAACTTCAATGCATTTGCGACTATATGTTGTTTAGAATAGTAAAAATTGTTGAATGTCATTATTCCTATTATATGCATACACACACACACAGTTATTATTACTAAGCTATCTTAAAAAATTCAAGACTGAACAAAGAGCCAAAACTGGCCAGAGTACAGCAAAACAACACTACATAATGGCGTCAAAGTTTTCTCCTAGCTTTGCTCGATGTTAAAATAATTTCCCAATATTTTTCTCTTAGATTTTTTTTTTCAAATCTAGGTCTATTTTCTTCTTTTGAAACTACTGGTAGAAAACTTAAGCTCTTCTATGAACTTCATGGTTAAAAACTGAAGCATGAAAACTTCAAATTAAAGAGATTGGTTAAATGTATATACCTCAAACATAGGTGAAGCAGTTGGGCTACAGTCAACATGTATAGCGACCTTTCCCTTATCCGGTTGCAAAGAAGTTGGTCTTCCAAGTTCTGCCTGCATAACATAGAATTAAACAGTTACCATAGCATTATGCAGTAAAGTCTAATTGAGCCATTAAACACAAACCTCAATCCAAATTACAATTTTCATTTGTCACTAACTAGGATATCCACAATTGAACGAGTGAGAAAAAACAACTAGATCATTAAATACCTTCACGCTGGCAATAACATCTGTATCACCTATTCTGACTCTTGCTGAACCATTGGCCTAAGATATAAAGAAACGCATAAAAATTGCTTTAACAACTAACTGAAATGCATGAGAAGTTAATCAAAATGAGAAAAATATTTCAGAGTAATTAAACCTGAGGGATGATTCCAGTTTCAACAGAGATAGGACGGTAAGTTAATCTCTTTCTGCCATCAGCTCGAAGGTCCTGAGCAATGCCTCCTTGAATAAAATTTTTTTCTCCCTTTGACAAACCCACCATTCCTAAGTCATCAACAATTTTAAATGAAATACATTTTATCATCAGAACCAGACCAGAAGTTCATTGGGGAAGAGGATAATGCTCCATGATGGCTATCCAACTATGCACGGTTCATGGTTAAGGTTAGCCAGCGATCAAAATTGTAAATCATTTAAACAGTCATGAAACCTAAAAAACAACACAAAACCAATCACCACATAATCAATCACAGAAAAGGGTAGAGCTATATATCTAAATAAGATAGAATCTTCAAATGACCAGGAAATAAAGGAAATCGATCACAAAACTTGGTCCGCACTACGCAATGAAAAATAAAAAGATGCGGTTTAGAAACATCGAAGCAAATTGAAAAGGAGAAACGCAGGATCGACGAAAACCTAATTCGGTCAGGAACCAAGAAAATCAGTTCATTACCGAAGTACTTTGGGAATGGACTCTTCAACCGTTAAAGAATCTGTACCACCACAGTGAAATAGTGAAGCTTCTTAGCTGCCAAATAAGTCGCAAAATGTTAGAACCTACGAAGAAGAAAGTTGGATGGATTAAGCAAGCAAACGAAATACTTGAAAAGCCCCGATGAAGTAATGAACTACCCAGGGTTGAACTTAATTTTGGTTCGGCTCTGTTTCATTTGAGCAATCAAACAAAAATCACTTCCATACGAGACTACTGGCGTTCGAAAGTTTCCTCTGCTACCCAACCCACCAAACGGGAAATAAAAAACGGGAGGACAAATAGCAGAACGCAACTGAGCTAAAAAACAATGAAACCAAAGGAAATTTCAAAGCTGGTAATGGAACACCGACCTAAGAATGAAGAAGAAAGGAAAGCCGCTTATCTCCTCACACCAGTGTCATAAAAACGAAAAAAACAAAATAGAGAGAAGATAGCGTAGATTGTCGGCGGTCACTCTCCGACGATCGGCTCCGTTCGCCCAGGACTGGTAAGGAATCGAATGGAAACTGGGTGTAGGGTAGGGGTGGGCATAACCGATCCAACCCGATAAACCGACCCAATCGGGTCGGGTTCGGTCGGGTTCGATCGGTTNTGTGTTTAATGATACAATTAAAATATTAAGATAATAATAGAAAAAAACCATTAATTATAAAATATTCATTGATATTTATAATGAAAAATATTATTTTTAAAGACACTATAATTTTTTTGTGAATTAAAAAGTTATTATTAATTTATTATTAAAAACTCCAAAACATATTTATTTTAATTTAAAAAAAACTATTTTATGGTAACTTTTAAATAAAAAATATTATTCATATTATATTATAACTTTAGAACTTCCTTTTCTTGTTTTTAGAAATTGGGCTTTCGCAAGCCCAATCAACAGTCCGAAACCTGGCCCAGAGCTTTGACTCTCGAGCTCCACTTTCCTACTTTGCTTCGAGCACACAGCCGTATTTCTTCTCAAAGGCGGCCGATAACGGCGACGAAATCAGCAATCAAAGCTGTAGTTCGAATAAATTTGGTATATTTTGATTCATTGTTCTTCTCCGGCAGGGGAGAAGCGTCTTTGGATTTGGTCGGTAATGGCTTTCTAATCGCCCCCTTTAATCTGATCTTTTCACTGTATTTGGTTTTATGAAACTTTTCGTTGTATGTGATCTTCTGCGTATTCAATTTACAGCAAGGGAGTTTGTTTGTACTACCATGGCTTTGTCTAGAGGTGCGAGACGTGTTGCTAGGATGGTTCTCTCTGAGAAGCTCTTGAGTTACTCAATCGCCTCTGGTTATGTGCGTGGATTTTCCTCTAGGGCTGCCACTGGCGCTTGTGTGGCTCATACCACGAAATTTGGAGGCTCGATCCCTCATTATCACGTTGCAAATCCTAAGATGAGCTTTAGTTTTTTCGTTGTTAGAGGATACAGCTCCCAAGTTCCTGCAGGTTTGGACCAAATGAATCTCATAAAGCAATTGAGGGAGAGAACGTGCGCGCCCATTAAAGACGTCAAAGCTGCTCTCGTTGACTGCAATTGGGAAATCGGTGCGGGTTCGCAATATATTTTCTCCTTCCGTTTACTTGTTTCGTTTATGAGTTCTAAGTGTAGTACAGTGTTTAAATATTTTTCTGAAAGAGCAGAGGCAGCTCAGACGGAATTGCGAAAAAGAGGGAAGGTTCTGGCATCAAAGAAATCTTCTCGAACTGCTGCTGAGGGTCTTCTTGCTTTGGCTCAAAACAAGACAAAGGCGGCTGTAATTGAACTTAACTGTGAGACTGATTTCGTAGCTCGGAATGAAATTTTTCAATACTTGGTTAGTGACTAGTGTAATTTCTTGGAAGTTTCCCTGTTGAATCTTTGCGTATCTCTGACTTTTTTATGATGTTTTGGGGAAATTTGGTTTTCTTGTAGGGCTTAACTTTGGCTAAAGAAATGCTGCTGATTGACAATCCTTCCCAGCTTGTCTCAAGCCCCTTCTCTGTCAGTGACGAACAGTTGGAGGTAAATGCTTTGTCTAGATATAATTATTGTCAATTGATTGAGGCCAACTCGAAACGAGGTATCATAGACTCTTTACTTTCCATATGCACTTTAGATATGTTAAATAAAAAATCTCCTCTCAATTTGCTTCCACTGGCAATATGTTACTGCGGAACTTGACCCTCATACTTGCATTGGATAGAGGAGTTAATAACATTTTATATCATCAAGTCCAAGTCCTCAAGTTTCAAAACCATAGAGAAAACCTTAAAGTTCATTGGTACTTTTCTAAATGGCCCCTGGCTCAGTAGACGGCCAATTTAATATAGCTGATACTTATAAGGAAGCTATTCATTGATGGAGGAATTATTTTCACTCTTGACAGGAGTTGAAATTAGATCTTGACCATCCAAAAATAAATGGAAAACTCACGATCCAGAATGCCATTGCTGAAGTTGCTGCAATGATGGGGGAGAATGTTAAACTAAGACGGGGTTTAGTGATGTCTGCATCTCCAAAAGGAATTATTTCTACTTACCTCCATACAAGTCCCCAGCCTGGTACTATGCTCTTGATTCGCTTTTATTACCTTTTGAATGAGTTTTTGTTTTATGAGTGAGTTTTGCTTTTACCTAAAGATGTCTGCATCTTTAGTTCGTGTCTAGGTGTGTCTAGCATATTCATATCATTTCTTATGTGTCTGCAATCAAAATGACCACATGAAAAATAGTACACTTCACATGAAGTGTCCAATGTTTTTTCTTTCGAATGCTTGTTTTTATTGATGTCCATTTGACATAGAGCCTCGTCCAAAATGCTTCCTAGGGTATAGATAGTGGATTGAACATTAGGTCAGTGTAGGGCCATTTTAATGTTTTTCTTTCTACTCAATATATATGTAAGTTTAAATCAGAAAAAAAGGTATGTGAATAATTCATTGAGCAAACAGAATTAAAAATGATAATTAAATTATTTTTATTGGGTGTGTTGTTGCAAGAATGAGATTGGTTGATTTGATTCGATTACGCTTACTGTTTTTTAAAGATGAATACTGAGAGCAACTTTGGAGGAAATTTGGAAAATGTCCACCTCCAACTTTTGAGTCCAAGCAATAGAAGAAAAACTAGGCATGGATTTTGTTGGGAACCACCAAAATTTATGTCTCACTCAACTAAATCTGTTGACTGAACAGAGAGATGATAATAATTCCATGTGTATCTTTCCCTCCCTCTCGAGTATATGTGCCCAAAATATGCCCTTGCTTTTCTTTCCTTAAATTTTAATTTTAAAGAAAATTGGATCCATTAGCATTGAGTAGCAAGCTAACGTGCATCTTTTATTTTCTGATATACAATGTGAAGTTGACGAAGGACATCAGAATAGAGTTCTTAGAAGATAAAAGCAGGTCTATTTTGCTGACTAAACATTTTTTATCTGAATACAGGTTTGGGTCGAATTGCTGGAATTCTATCACTTGAAGTAGAGAATGGAGGAGTTGAGTTTGATTCTCTCCATCACACTGGGTCAGAATTAGCCATGCATGTAGTTGCAGCCAAGCCTTTATTCTTAACGAAGGAGCTTGTTTCTTCTGATGCATTGGAAAGTGAACGTGAAATTCTCAAGTCTCAGGTATAATGTTGAATCCTTGTTATCTCTTTCTTAGCATGAGCTGCCCATTTCGTTGTAGATTTTAAATTTTTCAAACACCAATCACTTGAAATTGAGGATCCCTGTATGATACTGCCACTCCTCAAGTTCTTCTTCCATTATTTCTTGATGGAGATACCATATGACATTTGTTGTTCAATGAAATAGGAAATCAGTTTGCTCAGAATTTGATTGTTGAAAAGAAAGTGTAATTTTTTGTGCAACAGGCAGAATCTACTGGCAAAACACAGATGGCGATAGAAAAAATAGTAGAAGGCCGGATTCGCAAGTACATGGAAGAAGTGGTTCTAATGGAGCAAAAGTTCATTGTTAATGACACTATAAATGTAAAGGTATACCAAGCACTTGCATTTATATTTAGAATTTGTAAGTAAAAGCTATTGATTAAAAAGTTGCCATCCTCCAAACCAAAAAATAAAACTCAAATATAACCAATCAACATAGGTAGAATAACAGATCCCCATCCGTCGATCCAAGTCAGTGAAATTGCAATGATCAAATAATTCTACTGTGTTGGATAACTTATTGCAATGATCAAATATGTGTTCATGGATAGAAATTGCAATGATCTCTTCATTCAAGTGTACACTTATTGCAGACTGTGTTGGATAACTTATCTAAAGAAGTGGGAGCACCAGTTAAGATTGTAAACTTTATGAGGCTTGAAGTTGGAGAAGGAACACAGAGGTAAACTCAACTATTTCTTCTGCTTCCATTTTCTTTTTCTTTTTGCAATGCTATATAGTCGATCTATCAACTCCGCCTTTTTGTTGCTTGATTTGTCCATAGAATCGATTTTCGAATTCATTCAACCAAAACATATGAAAGATAAGAGTAATTCCTCTGCGAGTATCTTGAAACGGAATTGATTCGCCTCTTTTTGCACCTTCATATTTGCAGAGCAGAAACCTCTGATCAGTCCGAACCCATGGCCCGGGCCGCTTAGAAAAGCCGGTGAGCTGCTGAGCCTTGTGCCTTTTGGATTACTGCAGAGGCTTTATGATAGATACATAGCTGATCTTCTTTTGTTTGAATACCATCTCTTTTTGTGATTTTCTTCTTTTGTGATTCCCCTATTTTGCCAACTCTTGGGTTTGATCTGGAATTTATTAATTTAATATTTTTGATGAGATTATGATTGGCATTTCTAGGGTGTTATAGTTTTAGGGTGAATAGATTATAGATAAAATAATTCTACTGACAAATATTACCTGTATTTATAGAAGATTAGGTGTATATTTGTCCTGAAATTGGAGCTAAATAATTAACTAAAATATTTTTATTTTATGCTTGAGAATATTCTTTATAAAATAAATTCAACCTATAAAGGTTTGGATTCTATGTGATTTCTTGGTCAATGTACCCATTTCTCTTCACTTTCATTTATTAAGGTGGATTAAAATTAGGGTAAAAAAATTTGATGTGGCGGGCGGGCGACATTAGGGTGAACCCCCGATCGCTCTCGTTCGGGCCTCTACCCGATTATTGTTTGTCTCCCACTATGGTTTTTACACATATTTCAAAGTTTGTGGTTTTTTAATATTTTATCCTTAAAATATATTTTAAAAATATTATGAATTATTTTAAAATTTATAATTGAATTAATTAATTTAATAATTAATCTAACAATTGGAAATTTGAAAAGAAATTCAGTTTCTCGCATATAAGATAAAATAAAATAAATTTAAAATCATTAAATAGGTTAAATGCAATTAAAGTAACCTATGAGTGAGAATGTGATTTAAGATAATCTATGGTGGGTAGAATGTAGTTTAAAAAGTTATATGGGTATTAATGTACTTTAAGATAATCTATGGGTAATAATATAATTTAGAATAATCTATAGGTAAACATGCAATTTAAGACACTCGATTCAAGTTCCACGCCTGCATTCATGGCCGCCTTCCCCACGCGCCGCCTTCCATGCTCACGCTCCTCCTCCTTTTACTTTTGCTCCTCTTCCTTTACTTTTTAGCTTCTTTTGCTTCGTCTCCCCTCTTTCCGTCCCCGTGAGAGAGCTATAAGGATTTATGAATCTGTGAGAAGGACCGGATTGGGGGAGTCGCGTCTTCTATCGCAGCTAAATTCGCCTTTTTCCGTCCAATCCTCCGTCGTACTCTGCCACTTCCGATGGGTCCTTGGAGGGTCGCCTTTACATTTCGGATTCCCCTCGACGGGACGATGTTGATGTTCTCAAGCTTCGTACTCGTCGAGGTAATGATATTGTGGCCATTCATGTCAGGCATCGTAAGGCCTCTGCTACTCGGATTTACTCCCACGGAAATGCTGCTGATTTGGGGCAGATGTTCGAGCTTTTTGTAGAATTGAGCAAAGGCCTTCGAATGAATCTAATGAGGGTATTGTTTTCGTTTCCTTCATTATAGAATCAGAAGCATGCCCGTCAGCTGACTCCAGTTTACGTTATCCACTTGTGTCTTGACTATGATTTTCGTCGCATTCATCGCAGAACATTAGATGTTTTTTTTTATCATGTTCTTTTTATCTCAACTTCAAATAGTTTGTCTATGCTTCAACTGTTGTTCTTACTGATTTTAGTTAGTGTTTCATGCTTCACTCCGGGTGGAGGGATCTGAAGGACTTACCGTGTTAATTGTTGCACGTCGGGTAGACATTATTCGAATAATTCTGTTCTATGCCTCAGTCAGATACTTCATTTCAATGTTGAATGCCTTTCTATCAATGCCCACGCGAATGATGTAGTACTTGTGTTCGTTAGTTGGTGATATTTTAAACATGTGCTTAGGAATTTTTATCAGTCAAATTAGTCTTGTCCTGAAGTACTTTATATGTTAATTTACATTTTGTCGGGAAGCTTGGATTGACATCAAGTTTCTCTCACTTGATTCTAAGGCGGTCTAGGTTTAAGAACACAATTGAGTTTTAGCAGGATAATAGTCTGATGCGCATAAACATCGTAGAACAATTTCTCATGTTGCACCGTCTTGAACTCTTGCGAATGAGCATGAATAGGCAATCTCAACAAAACTCGATGTGATCGAATAGGTCGAGATCGCACAGGCTCAAATGATTCCTCTATCAACATCTTTGTGTTCTCTTTAGAGTAAGGTCTCGTAGGCGGTAGAATTTGTAATCATTTTCCCCTAGTGGTTGGATGCATAGATAAATTAAAAATTTCAGTAAAATTTTGTTAAATTGTGGCTTCGGAGAAAAAAAAAGAAAAATGATCATATGCGTATACATTTTTTAGGGGCAAGGGGGTCGGCTGGGGGCTGTTTGCCCCCCGCTGGGGGGTCGCGCCTCCTGCACCCCGACACGGGGTCTTTCACCCTCTCTGACCCCCACTCCTTTGCAAACCCAACGCGCGAGGTCTTTCACTCTCCCCGACTCCGACCCATCAATCTAGTTATTTCTCGTTTTCTTATGTGTATATATTATTTATCGGTTTCTTATTGATATATATTATTAAGATTGTCTATATATTTTTATATGGGTTGGTCGTGTGTATGTTAAATGTTTAGGCCATAAAAACTTACATTAACATTAATAATTACATAAATGATATGAGTGACATTTAACGAACTACACCAACGACGGGTTTAGGCGTTGCAATGGGTTGTTATACTTGGACCTTTTGGGGAGAGACGTTAGAATCCATAAACGTCTTTGTGTACCTTTTGTCGATTTGATATGACCGTCCACTCAACCCCCCTCTTACTTTCTATATCTGCTCTTAGCTGCAACTTCACTCAACCCCCTTCTCACTTTCCTTATCTACTTTTAGCTGCATCAGTAACCACATTCACAAATCTGTGCATTCTAACTCTACCATTGCCACAACAAGGGGATATATTTCATCGTTTATATTTACCTCGATTGCAATGAGAAGATAGTTCGGAGTTATACCTTTGAGAAAACAATTATCTATGCAAATAATCTGTCTCTCATAATTTTAATTTTTGATGGCTTGCATGCAAGAGTTATACACACATAGATCTTCAAAGTGACTAATGACTTCACTACCACTTCCATATAATAACATTGCTTGAATGTCAACTCGACTTCTAGGAATAGATCGTATTAGCTCCTCTCCATAGGCACATAAATTTTGGTACCAGTCGAGGTCATACCCTTCAATCATCTAACAAGCTTCTCTTTTACCGTTTGTTACAACCGTTACAAATATTCTAATATTATAATCTTTTATTACCGTTTGTATGCTAGAAGGTACATCCCATAAAGGATGACTTTTGAATCGATCAACATATGTACTAGCGATCCATTTTATTGATGCAAGTTGATTTCTACTTGTCGAGTGCACATGTGATCATTCACAAAATTCTATATTTGGATAGTCAATTCATCGTTCATCTTCGATGCATGAAGCCGTAACAGATAACCATTCTCACACATTGTCATTAGTCTATGTGATTCACTTTTTTTAATCTTACACGATAATCATTTTTCACAGCATAATCAATAATTTCTTGTTTAAGATCTTTTGTACTATCGTACCTTTTTGCGCATATAGCTCGCTCTCCAACCAATGGTAATTGAAAGATTGTGTATTCAAGGTCATCATTCTCATCTGAGTCGGGCAGTGTTGTCATCACAATGGATCTAATTTCATCTGACAATGATTGAGCTTTAATAGTATCATCATTATTATAAGCTTGCATATCGTTCTTAATTTGTTCTTCTGCAACTATCAGGACTTCATTATACATCGATTCATATTTTCAATCCATATTCGCTTGGACTTCTGAAATTGACTCTTTCGCATGTGCACGATATCTCCATCAATTACTTGAACTTCCATCCATATCGCAAAAAAAAAACTAAATTACTATACTAATTTTTTTTTTATCGATGATGTTTTAGTATGAGTTTCAAAGTCAAAATCGATATGATATTTATAAAAATCTAGAGAGTGGAGACCAACCCGGGGGATGGAGCCCCCGGTCCACTCCCAACCGGCCCCCCGGCTGTGACCACTCCTCCCCCGTCAGAGTTTTTTTTATACATTTTAAAATTTGATATTTTTTTGATATATTTTCTCGAAGTTCAAGATTTTTTTTAATATTTTACCCTCTTCTTTTTCTTAATTTATTTATTAAAAAATAATTTTGTCAGTTTGAAGAAAAAAATTGAACAAGTTATTGCATTAAGTACATGAATTATTCATTTCATAATTCAAAAAGTGCGCAGATCAAATTTCAATAAATTTGGAGTTTTTCCGAGTCAAAATTCTAATCAATATTCCAACCCAGATCCGTTGCTACGTAGAAGAAATTAACGTCATACAAATGCTTAAAGTCTAGGCTAATAAATTCTAGATTGATAATTTAGTTGAACTGTAGTGGACTCTTGACATTTTTGAATTCGATCATCCTCGAGAGAAAAAATTCTAGAATTTAACCGCTTCAAATATGGAATTGCATAATCCCGAATAGACCTCTCTTGTGCTTGACCTTGGTTTGCTCTTTGAAATGCGTTTTAAGCCATTGGTTCTTCCTTCACCGCTTCGCTTTGATTTAAATTTTGGCGTCTTCTCTCTCGAAGCGTTCTTTCAGGTTCAGGGTGGTAAGGAATGAGCTCTCGTTCCTCGTCGTTTTACATAAGCACCTGAAAAATTAAAAAGAACCGTATAGATCCTTTCTTTTTGAATTTTTAAAATTTTTAAAGTTAGAGTTAGTTATAATCATAAATACTTCACAAAGAATTCTAAAAATAAAAAATTTTCGTTGTCCCCGGCAATGGCGCCAAAAACTTGTTGGCACGAAATGTAATCACTAAAACGCAAGTGCACGTGTCGCAACGTAGTAATAAAAATATCGATCTCACGAAGACAAGTCAAATCTCTAATTTAAAGAATAAATTGCAAACTATCATGAATAATAAAGAATAACATTAAAGATTTGATTTTTGTATCTATTTTCTACTCCTAGATTAAACAATTAATTAAAATTTCTAACTAATATCCTAAATTAAGCAGAAAAGTAAAGTTGGTGGTCGAATTGAGAATTCATAAGAATCTCGACTAGGATTTTCCGTAAATTGATTTACTTCAACTGCAATCGGTGGGTACTGCAACATTAGTCACAACATCAGTTTAGTTCCGGTCCGTACACTTAACAAACCGGGGCTGGTGTTGCCTCTATGGTTGGGTTTAAGAACAAGTTCGATTTGACCGCACTAGGTTAGAATGAACATGATGAAAACACATCTAGCTAAACCGTGTCATTCGATCTAATCATCTAATGGTTTTAATACACGTATTAGCAACACGCAAGGGTGTATTGTCGTGTTGTCCTAAATAATATCAATGCAAAACAATAATTTCGTAAATAGCACTTAGCAATCGCGCAATGGTGTATTGTCCGGATTGCTCGAGAAATAATCACAGCAAAACAAAGATATATAAGCTCTTATTAAAATGAGTTCTAAAAGATAACATGCAATTTCATTAAGCAAATCAATATATGAAAAACCTTAATTTTAATTCAAACGAAATAGTTCTACAATAACTATCAAGAGTTCATATAATTCACGAAAGTTAAAACGAAAAGCAAAGGGAGAGAATTTTGGTCCTCGCCGTCGAAAGTCGTTGGTCGCAAAGCCTTGTTCCCTCGCTGCCGTGATCGCCGTCGTGAACTTCTTCTGCGGATTTACGCCCGAAGCTTAATCGTGAATCTCGTTCTCCAATTCTAACACACTCAATCCGTGGTATTCTCGTTTCTTTATGTAGAGTGCGTGCAGCTCGAGCAGATTTGGGAAGCTGTTACGATTTGGAGGAAGATTTAGGTCGGTTTGAAAATAGGTTGAGATTAGGAAAGATTTCCAAATCTTCAAAGATATTCTTGTTTCCAAATTTGAATTTTAATTGATCTTCCTTCTTTTTTAGTGATTCTTCCAGCTAATATCCCCATTAATCTTGTGCAATTGCATGAAAACAAAAATCCCATGATAATAAAAATATACAAAATATCGGGCAAAATTACGTAAAAATAGCGTCACTGATGCTATATGGAATGTTGTGGCATCGTTGTAGCATTATCCCTAGAAATCTGATTATTTCAATTAAATTATTACTGATTCTTAGCAATTTGACCACTAAAATTACGTGATTATTAAGTCTTTTCGAAACTTAACATTGAACCATAAAAACTTACATTGACATAAAAAAATTACATAAATGACATGAGTGACATTTAACTAGCATTGCAATGGGTTGTTGTACTTGGACTTCTTGGGGAACGACATTGGAACCCATAAACATCTACGTATACCTTTTATCAATATGATATGACCGTCCACTCAACTCTTCTCTCATTGTTTATATCTATTCTTCGCGAAAGCAGAAATCACGTCCATGAATCTACTCCACCTTTGTCACAACAAGAAGATATATTTTACCATTTTCATTGCCTCGACTGTAGTGAGAAGATAACCCAGAGTTGCATCCTTGAGAAAATAATTATCTAGGCATATAATTGGTCTCACATAATTTCTGACTACTTGCATGCATGAGTATATACACACATAAATTTTATTAAATTGACGGACAACTTTACTACCACTTTTGTATAATAACTATGCTTGAATACCGACTCAACTTCTAGGATTAGATCGCGTTAGGTCCTTTCCATAGGCATTAAAATTTTAGTATGGGTCGAGGCCATAACCTTCATTCATCTGACGAGCATCTCCTACCGTTTGCCGCACCAGTTGCGGTTATTCTAATATTATGATATTTCATTAGCGTCTCTATGAATAGAAGGTGCATCCCACAAAAGAAGAATTTTGAATCGATCAGCATACGTACTAGCGATCCATTTTTCCGATGTAAGCCAATTTTTTACTTGTCGTGTGCACGTGTGTTCATTCACGAAATTCTTTATTTGGATAGTAAATTCATCGTTCATCTTCGATGCGTGAAGTCGTCACGAAAAATCATCATCACATACTGTCGTTAGTCGATGTGATTAACTTTTTTTAATCTAACAAGATAACTATTTTTTACAGCATAGTCAATAAGTTATTGTTTAAGAACTTTTGTACTATCTTATATTGTTGCACATATAACTCGATCTCTCCAACCAGTAGTAGTGGCAAGATTCAGCATTCGAGACCATCGTTCTCATCTGAGTCGGGCAGTGTTCTCAACACAATGAATCTAATTCCATTTGATGATGATTGAGCTTCAGTAGTATCATCATTACTATAAGCTTGCATATCGTTCTCAATTTGTTCTTTTGCAACCATCGAGACTTCATTGTACATCGGTTCATATTTTCAATCCATTTTTGCTTCAACTTCTAAAATTGGCTCTTCTGCTTGTGCATGATATCTCCATCATTTACTTGAACTTCCATCTATATTGCAAAAAACTAAATTAGTGTACTATTTTTTTATCGATGATGTTTTAGTACGAGTTTCAAAGTCAAAATCGATATGATATTTATAAAAATTTAGAGAGTGGAGACCAACCCGGGGGATGGAGATTGGAGCCCCTGGTCCACTCCCAACCGACCCCCCAGCTGTGACCTGTTCGTCCCCTGCTAGAGTTTTTTTATACATTTCAAAATTCGAGATTTTTTCGATATATTTTCTCAAAGTTCAAGATTTTTTTAATATTTCACCCTCTTCTTTTTCTTAATTTATTCATTAAAAAATAATTTTGTTAGTTTGAAGAAAAAAATTGAACAAGTTATTGCATTAAGTACGCGAATTATTCATTTCATAATTCAAAAAATGCGTAGATCAAATTTCAATAAATTTAGAGTTTTTCCGAGTCAAAATTCTAATCAATATATTCCAACCCAGTAGAAGAAATTAACGTCATACAAATGCTTAAAGTCTAGGCTAATAAATTCTAGATTGATAATTTAGTTGAACTGCAGTGGACTCTTGGCATTTTTGAATTCGATCATCCTCGAAAAATTTAAAATAAATAAATATTAATCAAGTCAAGAAACACGGAATCAAATGAGGAAAGCGAGCTCATAAGTCTGCTACAATTGACAAATTAACCACATCATTATCTTGACATAAACTCATTTCAAAACTTTGCTAATTATTCGATTGGTGCATACCAACAACTAATGAAATAATCATTTATTTTTCAGCACCCTACATTTTTATTGGCTGATATTCTAGACTTTATAATAAAAATAAATTACTTTAATACTTTGCAACGTGACAGATTGAGTACAGGACAGATTAACAAACTTTATTCAAATTTGGCAGGACTTAAACCCATGTGAGTTTCGAGAAATACAGCTGATTTTCTAGAAAATAAAAATAAAAATCTTTTTTGGAATTTCTTATGGGAGTATCTTTGAATAATGGCACCAACTTATTTTAATTTTTAATTTAATAATAAATTGTTGGCTAAAGTATTCACTGAATATGACTTGTTACTTAATTTGATGCACTAAATAATGTTATACAGTTGACTTGTAGACATAATTTTTATTTATTTATTTATTTATATTTTAAAGAATAGTTTGTTTGAAAAAGAGTGCAAAACCCAATTAAGATTTTCCACAAATAAATTTACGTTGGGCGTCAAATGAATTGCTAAATTAGGTAGTGTTTTTGGTTCAATCACTCAAAATTTTTTATTTAAATTCAAATTTTAATATAAAATAAAATAAATTCTTCGTTTGTAAGTCTATTCGATAAATTTCATATAAATTATGTTCGAGAATCGAGGCATTTAAAAAATTAGAATTATTTTCTTTTAAGAGTAAGTGAAATGTTGAGATAGTTCATTGAGATATCAAATTAAAATTTTTTATCTCTAGATTGTTGAGTCCCTATAATTAATTTTTTTAGATGCTATCGGTCTCCGGCGTGGGAAGACGGGTCAGAGATTTCGACCTTTCATATTTTCATATAAAGGAACACCATCTCCGTCTCTCTGGTTCCCTACTTCTCTCTCTGTCCCCTCTCTCTCTCCCTCTCTCTCCCTCGATGAAGCTCAGCCTCGAAGATAGTGCTCCAGGAAAAAACCAGGCGAACGGAATCAACAAAACCCCATTTCTAATCCTCATAAGCTTCTCTCTACTTATCCTCCTAGTCGTCCCAATATACTCTCCGCTGGTGAACTACTCTCTCTTTCTCTCCCACTCTCTCTCCAAACCTCCGTCGTCGTACGCCTACGACGACCAAGCCTCGCCGGAAATCCCCCCTCTGTCTTCCCACACCTGCGACATATTCACCGGAGAATGGGTCAGAAACCCGGAAGCTCCATACTACACGACCAAAAGCTGCTGGGCAATTCACGAGCATCAGAACTGCATGAAATACGGCCGGCCGGATTCCGAGTTCATGAAATGGCGGTGGAAGCCGGACGGCTGCGATCTTCCGATCTTCAATCCGGCTCAGTTTCTGGAACTGGTGAGAGATAAGTCCATGGCTTTCGTCGGAGACTCTGTGTCTAGAAATCAAATGCAGTCCTTGATTTGCCTCCTCTCTCGGGTAAGTTCACTTTTTCCTTATAATCATCGTATAATTCTTCTAGATTTAATTTATTTTTATTTTATATTTTAAAATTTTAAACTATAACATTAAATATATATATTTTATTATATTTAAGTTAGATTTTAAGTAATTAGTAAAGTTTATAATTAATTTTTGGATTTATATTGGGTGTCATTAGGGTTTGAAGTAAATTTTACTCGATTTTAGAACTTTTTTAACATACGGTCCCGTTTTCGATTTCATGATTTTTACTCTTAAAGACCAAAACTGACTCATAAATCATAGTTTTTTAAAAATTAATATCAAAACTAGATTAAAACTGATAATTCCAAACTTCTGATCTAGTTTATAATCCGCGTCCATTTGCCCACCCCTAGTAAATTATTGGAGTTGTCGCTTCCATTTTGCAAGCAACGTCTCTCCTTTGGAATAAATCAAACATGGCCGATGAGCTGTGATCAAACTGAAAGCAGGGGGGTAGCTGACCAAATCCATATACTTTACCATAAACAAATTCACATTTATTATTAATTTCTATGCCAAAGATGCTACATTTATAACACAATAATATAGTTTGCCGCAACAGAAGAATATTGTCTTCTATGTCGTGCACCTGATGCCTCTCAGCTCCCATTTTTCCGTTCCTTCTCACATTATTCAATGATTCGTTTAATTTTAAGCTTTTATTTTAATTTCTCGAACAAACACTATAAACAAACGTAAGTGCGACACATCGACACGTTCATTGTGGCAAATTTGTGACATTATTTGTTGATTTGCTAGGCGTTACTATGTAACAGTGCCCGACCCGACATCAAGGTTTGGAGTAGTTTTAGGGTTCTTGTGTTAGATGTCGATAAACACAAGAGCCAATTTAAATGATTAGATGCTTTTTGGTTTCCAGGTAGGCAGTGGGCCCCAACCTGAAAAGTAATTAGACTTTTTTTAATCATATTTAACGTAGTTGTTTAAATTCAACGTCTACGCTCCAACAACCATCTGACCTTTACATTTTTTATTATTATTTAATATTAAAAATATTATAGATTTAAATTTATCTTTTTTTAATTGTGGTCACAGATCTGATCTAATTTTATCTTAAAATAAAACGGAATCGAAACTCAAGATTTCAGATTTTTGAAATTAGATCCAGGACCCATAGTTCTGATAATATTCCGGTTTTAACCATATTTTATTTTATATTTAAAAAAATTAAAATATAATAATAAGATATATAAAATTTTATTAGAGTTTGAGTTTTGTTTTACTTAATTTTAAAAAAAATTTTACCCACTATCTCAGTTCAAGTTTCATGGTTTTTGATTCATAAAAACCGGCACCGACCCATACACCATGACTTTTTAAAAGTTAGAACCAATACCAGATTAAAACTGACAGCTCCAATCTAATTTATGGTTATTATCTTGTTTTGACCATTCATACTTTTTATCTTGCATTCTTATTATACATGTTGACGTGCCAACGTATTATAAATTTGAGTGCTTCAAATCTCGACAAGTATAAATGATAGATAATGTTATATATTTTTATTATATATGCTGATGGGTCGAGTTATGTTTTATCTAATTAGAATATATTTAATCTATTATAATTAAAATAATTATTTATTATATCTATGTATAAATATAAATCAATTTATATAATAAGATAATAAGATAATAAAATCAAGGAAACCTTGCTCATAAACCATATATGATTTATTAATCATGGTAATGGCGGAAATAAATTATAATTAATAAAAATTATAGCTTTTAACGTTAAAACATTTTGATATTTTCAGGTCGAATATCCGGTGGATGTTTCGGAGACGAAGGACGAAAGATTCAAGCGGTGGAGATACGCCACCTACAATTTCACGTTGTCGACGTTCTGGACGCCGCATCTCGTCAGATCCGACCAAGCGGACGCAAACGGGCCGACGAACACGGGGGTTTTCAATCTCTACTTAGACGAGCCAGACGAGCAATGGACGACCAAGATCGACGGCTTCAACTACGTCATCATATCGGCCGGCCACTGGTTTTTCCGGTCATTAGTTTATCAAGAGCGGCGGAAAATCGTCGGATGCCACTACTGCCTCCGGAGCAACGTCAGGGACGTGGGCATGTATTACGGCTACCGGAAGGCGATAAGGACGGCGCTGAAGGCCATCAACGGACTGAAAAACTTCAAGGGGACTACTTTTCTGAGGACGTTCGCGCCGTCGCATTTCGAAAACGGGCTGTGGAACAACGGCGGGAATTGCCTGAGAAAGGCGCCATTCCGGAGCAACGAGACGCAGTTGGAGGGGGATAATCTGGAGCTGTATATGACTCAGTTAGAGGAGTTCAGGGCCGCAGAGAGGGAAGGGCGGCGGAGGGGGATGAAGTTCAGGCTTCTGGACACGACGGCGGCGACGCTGCTACGGCCGGACGGGCATCCGAGTAAATACGGGCACTGGCCGAACGAGAACGTGACGCTGTACAATGACTGCGTTCACTGGTGCTTGCCTGGCCCCATCGATAACTGGAATGATTTTTTGCTTCATATGCTGAAGATGGAGGGGATTCGATCGGCCGAGGAAAGGGCTCAATTTGGCGGCCGGAATTTCAAGATCAGATAGCTTTCTTTTTCATTTTTCTTCCTCTGTTCATCTTTTTTTACGAGCTGAACCTTCGCATTGAACTGAAAGTGTGAAGATGGTTACGTATATTTGTCACGCAATGAATTGAACTCTAATTTTATCATCGAAAATATTAATTTACCTCTTAATCTTGCCATGCATGCATTCATTTTTAAAGGCAATCAATCTTGAAATTCACTGTAATTTTAACGAACAATTTATAATTCAACAATATTTACTAATTTAATTACGATATTTCATTAATTAATGATAATAAATAAGTTAGAAGTATTATCATGTTATGAAAATTTTTGTTTTTCTAAAGGTAAATAAAGATAAAAAAATTATTATTTCTAATAAATCATTAAAATTAATTAAATTGATAAAAATTACTAATCAAACTAATAGATATATTAAATCAGAGAAAATACCATAATAGAATGTCTATTAAAATTATGACCAATTTACCCAAAAAAGAATAATAAGACAGGACTATCAGATAGAATTTTTAAGAGATGGCTGGAATGACCAATGAAAATGTTCATAATTATAGGGCGATAATCAGACAAAG
Source organism: Begonia fuchsioides (assembly GCA_003255005.1). Classification (NCBI taxonomy): domain Eukaryota; kingdom Viridiplantae; phylum Streptophyta; class Magnoliopsida; order Cucurbitales; family Begoniaceae; genus Begonia; species Begonia fuchsioides. The sequence continues at coordinate 375,410 of QAOC01038584.1, read as the reverse complement.
AGAAGCCATAACACAACGAACATTGAAATGACGCCACGTGGAGAGATGGGACGTGGTATAATTGTGCGAGGAATACGATTGAAATTGTGTGGCTAAATTGAAACAAAAGAAAGCACCAAAACAGTGACGACTCATAAGAGGCTGCTGTTGGAAAGGGGAGTCTGATGAAGACTAAGACCTGTAAAGCTAAAGTGTATGCCAGGACAAAGGCAGACCCGAACAGGATGAACGTTTGCCGTGTCTCGCTCCGGCCACTTGCGTTGTCGGGCAACATGTGACTAATTTTTTAAAACTGAAATACATTATGGAATTGAATGACACATTTGATTCAATTTTAGTCAGTTCTATACTCATATTAATTTTTAATGTTTTTTTACTATGCAAGACTAATTTAGTCAATATGGTTGAAGGTTTAATAAGTTAAAATTATTAAACCATAATTCAATAATTTTTTAATTATTAATTAAAATTTATAATTTTTTTGTTATTAAATTTTAATTTCATTACTAAAAATTTAATATAATTTGATTTAGTTCTATAATCTATTATGTTATTATAATTTATTGAAGGATGTTATTTGGATTGATAAATTTCAATATTTTTTTTGAATATTAATTTTTATATGAAAAATATTTAATGAAAAAGACCAAAATCGGACCAAGACCCCATCAAATATATGATAGTATGATTCTAGTTTTATGTAGTCGGGTTCTGGTTAGTAAATTTGAGACCAAATTTTTACGATTTGATACTAATTTTCAAAAGAAACTAGACAAACTCAGACCACAAATACTCCTGGTTAGTAGGTTTGCATTGGATTATCTTTGAATACCAATATTGAAATGAATCCAAATTCATGGTCACTTCTTCTCGTCTTTATCTGTTCAGTTTTACTCTACCGAGATGAACACTCTCGGTACTCATCACATACATATAAACACAATCCATTTCTTCCGTTCGGACGAATGATGAGCGTAGTATGTCACCAACACCTTATCCGAGAGATTTGTGTATGGTGTCCGATGCTTCAAACAATTGTTGATTTTTGTGAAGTAAAGTGATGGACGTTATATACTAACCTGTTTTACTGCCAGCTGCTGAATTTAGGCAGTGGAGTTGTCCAATATCTTGTCTCAATTAGACTTGATTGGCCGAGTAATTTCAAGAGCAGCTCAAAATCCAGCTTCCTTTCAATCTCAACCATTTCCTGTGACAGTCGATGAACGTGGCAGCCAAACGACATTGCAGCTTTATGTTAGGTTTATGAATTAATCGAGTCATAAACTTGGAAAAGTGTAGCCAAACAGCCTTGCAATTTCAACCAGAAGAGAAATTGCAGGAGACCATTTCTGCTTTTTATCTCGGATTCTTCATTGACAAAACTCTGACTCCACGACAGTTCAAAGAACTCATTTGTGTATTGTGTAAGATTATCTTAAAATTGAACCAGAAACGAAATAGGAAAGTGAGATTCACCAACTGGATCATCAACAATCGAACAATGAGAACAGCCAATCAACAGAGATCGAAAAACAAAGCTAGAGTCAAATTTAGGCTTCAAAAAATTCCCAAATTACAGGAAAATCGTAGCTATGATTAAGTTCGAGGGGCCTAATTAGGAAAACGAGCGTACGTGAATTCTTTACCAATCCTGCTGACGAATGGCGGAGCGAGAGTTCAGATGGAGAGCGAGGGCGGATCAATGAAGCTGCCTTTCGATCTAGCTCTTCGACCTACTTTCGCTGCTCCTATCGTGAACACGATCGGGATCGAACTTCCATCCGCCGCCCACGCAAGTAAGCCTCTGCCATTTCTCTCCCGCTCGATCGAGCCACGGCAGAAGAAACAAATAACAGACTGGTGGAACTTTGGAGCGCGGGCCTTGAAAGCTCATGGAGGCCCATGATTACTTGGTCCATTTAACTCTAATACATATATTTTATAATAAATATTAATTTATTTTTTAAACTATGATAATAATTATCGTGAATATCTCGAACTTTACAAGTCTTCACTCAATACTTTGAACTTTCATGATTTTACAGCCGCCTGGCCATCGGGGTTTTTCTTCATTAGTCAATTTGGTAAATTTTAACAACTTTACATAAAAAAAAAAATTATGATGATAAACTCATATTTTTATTTAATTCGGTTAATTTTAAAAAATTAATTCAACTATAATCTTTTTAACTTTTTTCACCATTAATAGATGAATATGTTAACCAAATTAACGGAAATCTTTAAAATCAAATAAAAACATAACCAATCTTCATTAAAATTATATTAAACTTCAATATATTGGTCGATAAATTTTGAAATTTTAAAATATCTGTTGTAATTATCTCATACTTTAAGGGTAAAATTGACGTCTCTCCTATTTTTAATACATTTACTTAAATAACAATAATGTTATTTAATCTTTTATCTTATTCAAATATTTATTTACACACCAAGGTAGAATACTAGTAATCTTTTTCATTTCAAAATTGTTAAATTTTTTATTTTAGTTACATTTTAATAAATTTTATTATAAATATCGTCATTGGAAATAGTTACTAGGCATTTAGTCTCGCTAATTATGACTAGGATTATGCAGTTAATGTCAGGGGTGGGACCCACGGGTTCGGGTCGGTTTTTTTGGTAAAAAATAACTGACCCGTCGGTTCGGTTATCCACTGACGATAACCGAGCTTGAACCGATCGCGGACCATAACCGATCTAAAACCGATCCAAAATTTTGGTTTGGATTCGGTTCGGTTTGGTTAATTGAAGCGGCTTGACCCACAGGTTGGGAATCGGGTTGAGTCAATTTTGAAAAAAAATATTCATAACAACGAAAACAATATCCTCAAAGAAAAATATTCAAACATCGTCAAAGAAAAATGAAACTAAGGTTGTACATATTCATTATCCAAGACTAAGAGCAACGGTTCATAACGGTGGTTCCGTTAACTATCAAATAAAACTAAAGTTGTACAATATCCATTCCACAAAATGCAAACGAAGAAAGGATTACCATAGGTTCACAACGGTGATTCAGTTATATCATCACTTATTTGATGTCTCCATCATATCAACCAAAGCTAACCATCAAATAAACAAAATGACATTAGAACAATTCATGCATAATAAACAAATAAACTTATTATTTATTAAATAACATAAAATTATTATACCTGTTTCGAATTCTGTTACTTCTTCTAATGAGTCATAAACAATAGACTGTCTATCGGAATCACGAATCCAACTTTGAAGACAAATAATGCTTTCTACTGTTTTCGGAGCCAAAGAACTCCGAAAAGGATCCAGAACTCGACCTCCACAGCTGAAAGCCGACTCCGATGCAACTGTTGAAATAGGAATAGCGAGAACATCTCTCGCTATTCGACTCAAAGTAGGGTACTCACACGTGTGCATTTTCCACCAATGCAATAAGTCACCGTCATCGATGAAGTTTTCAAGTTTTGCAGAAAATAACGATCTACTTCATTTGCTTGACCTAAATCATTTTTGTTGTTAACTTCAGCCTTGAAGGTAGATTCTACCTCAAAATCTTCAACTATAGTCATACAATCATCCTCAACTTCAATAGATTTTGGTAGTTGTACTTTATATTCAGCATACAACAGTCTAATTGTATCATCCAACGCTATGAGTATCTCAGTGGTCAGCTCTGGCAAATGCAATTTCAAGAGGCAATGTCTTACGAACTTTAATTTGAAACGTGGGTCAACTACTACAGCCACGTACATGAAGTGATTGATTTGAGTGTAATCCCCCCAATACTTTTCAAATTTCATTTGCATATTCAAGGGTGTAGAACTAAGAAGTGTGTTGTTACTTGCAGCATACTTCTTGATTATGAGATGAAGTTTGCATAATTCTGCGAAGAAGACATTAGCTGTAATGCGTAGAGTCGATGAAACTTTTAGTGTGACGTCATAAAATATCTTCAACAGTGATACAAATTCTCGAGCAACACTCCAATCTTCTTCACGATGTGGGGTGGTTAAGATGTCATCTTGCACAAAGTCGGACATGTAGGCAACGTCACACTCAACCAATTTATCAAATGCCTTCTCAAATATAGCTGCAGTTTGTAGCATCAAGTATGTCGAATTCCACCTTGTTGGAACATCAAGACATACATTACTGTTGCATGAAATTTGTGCACTTTCAATGCATGCTTTGAATCTTTGCATTCTAGCCGGAGAAGATCTAATGTACTTCACTGCTTTTCTAATCTTCGAAATTGAATCAGTATGCTCCTTCAATCCACTAGTAACAACAAGATTCACTATGTGGGCAAAGCATCTAATGTGCATGAACTTACCATTTATCACCAAAGGTTTTTGTTGCTTCATATTCTTCACCAAAATATTCAAAGCTACGTCATTAGAAGCAGCGTTGTCCGTTGTAACTGTCAAAATTCTATCTATTTTCCAATCTGACAAGCATTTTTCAATGATCGTAGCAATTGTTTCTCCTTTGTGATCTGAAATGACGCAAAAGTTAATAATCTCCCTCTGCAAAACCCAAAAAGAATCTATAAAATGGGCAGTAAAAACCATATAATTTATATTCTGAATTGAAGTCTATGTATCAGTGGTTAGGAAAATACTTGAATTCAATTGTTCAAAGTTGCTAGCTAACTTACTCGTCTCGCCCATGTACATCTTGAATATATCATTCGCAATAGTTTTGCGAGATGAATCATCAAACCTAGGCTGTAGTTCACTAAATAGATCTTTAAACCACTTACTTTCTACAATCCGAAAAGGTAATTCTTCCATCACAATCATTCTAACAAGCTTCTGACGACATCGTTCTTCATTAAAGACTTTCAAACTCATAGAATTTGATGACCCAGCCCCTTCTCCCTCCATATCTGCTTTCTTAAAAAAATATCTTCTTTTGTTTATCATCCAAAGAGGCTAAGAAGTTCGCACATTTACCTAGATGTCTGTGCAAGTTCGAAGTTCTATTTTTTCCAGTATCACAGGCATATGTGATCGGACAATAGTTGCAATGTGCTCTACTTATTCCATTTTCAAAATCTTTCTTCGTGAAGTGATCTCATACTTTACTTTCTCTTTTGCGTCATTTTGTGTTCTCATTCATAGTAATATCCATCCTGGTAAATTAGTAACAAAAATGAACTACAAAACAAAATCTCTCTTTTTTGAACAGTAAACAGAGGATGCAATGTCTCAAAAGACCAAAATATAGTTATTTAAAGAGCTTGAATAGAAATCAACTTGACATTCTGAAATGCAAACAAGTCATAAATAATAGCAAAAAAAGAGTGTAATTAAATCGAATCATCCTTAATAAATATAAGATGGAGAACCAACACTAATATTACTGACTTTGAAATTCCATTATCTCCATTAGCAGCAAAAAAAAAAAAATAGTGTGACAGAAAATGCAGAAACTCCTAAGAACATATCATTGGTAAGAAAAATTTAAACATAAACCCTTCCGAAACTTTTCTTTACTAAGGAAAACATTAAATCCAAGCCCGTAAGGAACAACCAAGATTAACCACTTAATTTCATCTAGTTACGTACCCAACGACAGGGCAACTCAGATAATGACGAGAACTCACTTGCTCACCGGTCAACGACAGGGCAACTCAGCCAAGATTAACTGCTCACTGGTCGCTGCCCTAGGTTGGCCAGAACTCACTGTCGCCTCTTGACAGAGAAATGTCGTCGCTCGGTAGTCGGCACTCTCAAGAAAAAATAGTCAATCCCCAGCCGCAGCCCCTTTTACCGTAACCCTAAAAATCAACTTAAATTCGGGTTTACAACGGGTTCGGTTATCAACGGTTGACCCACGGGTTATCAACGGTTCAGTTTACATACGGGTTACACGGGTTGACCCACGAGTATAAAATTAATAACCAAAAACCAAACGGATACAAATCGGTTATCAACGGTTCGGTTCACATACGGGTTTGAGAGTACTTATAACCGAACCGAACCCACTAATCGGGTCGGTTCGGTTTTGCGGGTTTGTCCAACCCGTTTGCCAGCCCTAGTTAATGACATTTTTCAATAGTCCCATGAAAGTATTAATATTTTTCACATGATTATTTAAATTTCTAATTCTATCAAATGATATTTTAAAGTTCAAATGTTATAAATAAAGACACTTTAGCGAAAATCTTGTCAATTACGCTCTTTTTTGCCTTCTACATTGGTGTTTTTTCCACACTACTTCTCCGGCTCGATTAAAATTGATCATAAATTAATACTAATCTTGTGTGAGAGGGTAAACCCAAAAATAATAGAAGATAAAAGATATATAAAATAGCTCAACAGAGGGAATTTCTTTACATCAATGTTGATAATGATTTGAATTTTAAAATTTTAATTATGAAATTAAAATATTAAAATATTATTGGAAAAATGTTATGTCAATTATGGAAATTAAGAGTTTAGGTAATTATTTAATATAATTTTCTAAGTAAATAGTGATGAGTAGTAACTATATTTTATTCTTCAAAAATCATTAAATCTATAATATTTAATTAAATGACTTTTAAACTCACCGTGAAAAACGTCCTTGTTTTCTTCATAATAATGACGCAAGCGCCAATCAGCTAAAACGACGTCGCTTATCGCACCCTGGCGAATCGACGAGATTTCGTGTGGTTTAAGCCGCAAGGGGAAAGAAGCTTAAACTGAGACCAATATCGTCGTCTTCGCCGCGCCTCTTCCTGGCTGGGTAAGAAATCGAGAGGATTTCGCAGAAGAGAGGAAGGGGAGAATGGGAGAAGAAAGAGAGGATCCACAGAAGTTGAAGAAAATTGCAGCCACTGCTTATGATTACGAAAGCGATCCACGATGGGCTGACTATTGGTCCAATATTCTCATCCCTCCTCACATGGCTTCTCGCCCCGGTGTTGTGGATCATTTCAAGCACAAGTTTTACCAGCGTTACATCGTTAGCCTCCCTCTCTCTTTCTTAACTTGATTACTTTTCACGTCAATCGTGTAATTTTGTCTCTAATAGACTTGATTTGACGTCATTTGTTTCATGTTGGTTTATTGGATTTGAAATTTAGGGTTTTATGGAATGCGTTTTATGGGTTACAGTCTTGAGATTTACATTGTTTTGGCACTGATCGTAGGTTTAAGTTCATTCCTGTCGTATTTATCGTGGTGGAATCTAGTTCCAATTGTCTGCTTTGTTCATTTCAGTTGTGTATAGTGCTGTAAAGCGCCTAGTTTCTTCTTGATAGCCTAATTTATGTTCCCAAAACAAAAAAAGTTGTGTGTTAATTTTAGTTGGAAAGGAATGCCCCTTTCACCATTTTCTACCATTTTGTTTTTCCAATTTTCAACCTTTCTTCTGACGCAGTTCTGTTAGTTCGCCTTGATTTTATTTTATTTTTTGAATGATAAAATAGTGTGATGTATCAGGGTATTTAGCTTACTTGTTAATGAGTGTAGAATCACCATGTTATTTACTTTTTTTAGTAATGTACTTTGTGACATGGAGGTGTTTGGGTTCTTGTTATTAGCTCTCTTAACTTTGCGTTGTCCGTTCTTTCTTACATTATTCAATTTGATTCAGCTATAAAAAAAGTATTACCTGTATGACATGTTTTTTGAAGCCTGAAATGATTCTTGGAGAATGAAATGAGAATTGTTCTTTTAACTGTAGTAGTACCGTGTTATCTATTCTGAATCTGATATTGCTGTATCATTCCTAAATTTGTGAAACAGGTGACTTTGTCAGATATTAATATTGGGCTTTCTTATTAAACTGCTGTTGTGTGCAGGATCCTGATCTTGTCGTTGAGGCGATGACTTCTGGCAGTTCATCCCAGTCAACAAGACCATCAGCAGCATCTTCTGGATCACCACCTCGTACAAGCAATCAAACTCAATCACGAAATTCAGGTTAAAAATCAAAATTTTTTATAAGAACATTTGTGCAGGTCTCTATAAACTTTTGGATATTCTTCAATTTGATCTCCTTGACGTGATTTTTAATTACGTAGATTCAGCTCCTAGAAGCGGAACGTCAGCATCATCCACAAGTACTGGTTCGAATCCAAGTTCTTTGCGTTGGGATCGTCAAACCATCCAGTTTTCAGTCAATGCTTGGGTATGGACTTTAATAGAATTTGTCCCATATTTTTTAGATGTAACTCCATATGTAGTCATATAAATTGCACCTGGACTTCCATTCTGAAAAAAAATGATATGCTCAATCTTGATTTTCTTATGTTTATGCATACAATGTTCTTTTATAACTAAATAAATATATATTGAGTGAAACATTAGAGTTATAGAGGGAAAAAAGCTAGAGATCCTAAAGACAGGATACAGAATAGGAGGATTTACATATTATCCCATTCTCTAATAAAGAAAATCATTACAAACAAAAATTTCAAAAGACTTGACATCAAGAATCTATTCATTGAAGATACTCTTCACACTCAAAATGCACCAAAAATGCTTTCAACTTGTCCACAGCTTTCTTTTCTGGTCCACCAACATTACATTCCATCAAAACCTACTAAACTATCAATCACTCCCACATTAAGCCTTGTTTTGATGCAAACAAGATGATTCCCAGTTTCATCTTCTTTTGAAAATACAGCGCACTTTTTTGGGATTGCGACCCTCTGTCATTGTTTTTTTCACATGTTGTGTCTGGTGACGTCTATTAAATTTTTTTTCATCATTGATCTATTTTTGTGCTTTTTCAATGGAATTGAACATACAGCCCAAAGGAGGATGTAATGGAAATAACATCAGTATGAAAATGGAAAGATTCTTTCCTTTCTCAAATATGTTTGTACAAGCTGAGATATTGTTCGTTTACTCAATGGAGGTTTAAATCTTTGACTAGAGATGCTTATTGTTCTCTTTTCTTTAATTTCACCTTATTGTAAATTATTCGTACTTATCCTCTTTGGTTTGACATGCATTTTCTTTCCAAATCCCTATTGTTATGTTACGTTTTGATTGTGAGGCCTATTTTATGTTAAGCTTCAGAAGAATTCTATATAATCTTACGTAGATCAGAAATTACGAAGTGCCCTGAAAATATGTTTGACATTTAAAAGAGTAGGTTGAGATTGATATCCCAATATAAATATATTTAATTTTTTTGGCCTGTTTTTAAAAGTTAATTTGGATAGTTCATCTTTTTTCTGTTAAGCCTTCTACATCTTGACTTTCCTTTTGTAGATTTATCATTTCTCTGTTTCTTTCTTTACTGCAGGTGTTTGTTGTGGCCGTGCTTGCATTATTTCCACTGGTGCCAAAAAATCTTTCAAATAGAGCTTATCGGCTCTCCTTTATGGGCACTGGATGCTCATCTTTATATTCCTTGTACACTTTGTATGGAGTGAGTTTTATTCCCTATACTTGCTGACTTTTGCTTACTTCTTGTAATTTGTTAAATATTCATTCATACTTCATAACCTTTGCCATTATGTCAGAGACCTAGAGCTTGGAACATGCAGGCTTTGCAAGTTTACTTACAGACAATAGTCGCATCCAAAGATTTTATCTTCTTTATGTACTGCCTTACGTTTGTGACTTCTAACCTCTCCCTCAAATGTAAGCATTGCTTGGGTTTATCAAGTTTTGTTCTTTGTTGAACTAATGAGGACAAATCCACTAACTATGCCTTCTTTCTTCGTTATAAATGGTGTTTTTTTTTTCATTGTAGTTGCCTTGATCCCCATTTTATGCCAAACTTTGGAACATGTGGCCAAATTCCTTAGACGTAACTTCAACCGGTCCTCCCTGTACCGGTAAGTTGTGATATTTAATTATTGTTGCTATCTCCATAAATAAATATAGATATTGTCCCCAGTTTTCTCTCTTTGCGTGTCGTTGATCTGTTTCGTCAATTTTGTGTAGATTTATATTTAATCAGTTAAAATCAATTGGTATTTTTAGGTAATTGTTAGGTTAACTTTTTAATTTTTCACTCTGTTTTTGATGTGGCATTCTGAGTTCTTATCTATATAACTCTATTTTTGTTAGTATCATTTGTCTAAATCCAAAAATTTTCAATTAAATTTTTTTTAATTGGTATTTTTGCTTATTTCATATTTTTCAAATATGGAAACTTAGGCAAGTTCTTTTAAGAAAATTGCTCCAACTATTAGAACATATAGTCTGAGGAAACAAATGAGGAGAATTAGGAGTTGAAGCAGTTGTCGATATGTGAGTTGGTTGGAATCGTCTATAATTTTTTGTTATAAATCAGACTATGAGTCTTTGGAAATTCTTGAAGTAGCGCTCAAGGTCTGTAAAAGAATTTTCTATTTGAATATATAAGGAAGTTTCTTTTCTTCCCTATGGAGAATTACGGTACATATTTGGGAGTTATCACTTTCATTTTTTGGTGGAATAAATATGTTAGTTAAAATAGTTAGAATTAATCTTAATTATTGCAACAATTAAGGAATGCCACAATTTGGAGTAAAAATTAAAGGGTAAAATTCGTTGGTAAACCTAATACTATTTTTTTTTTATTTATCGACTTATTCTTGTGTATTAGGTTTGAAACTAGTTGCTTAGTGTTAGATGAAGATATAATTAGGAAATGATTCTTAATGTCATTATCACATGTAATTAAAATTAAAATTTATTAGTTTATGGAAAGGAGTTTTGGTCCTTGCTCATCTAGTTTCAATATTGCTATGTTTGGATAAAATTATTATCTTCACTCTTTTAGGAAATACTTAGAAGAGCCTTGCGTTTGGGTGGAGTCAAATACTACGACACTCAGCATTCTTTCTTCACAAGCTGAAATTGGACTTGGCTTCCTTTTGATCATCTCATTGCTCTCGTAAGTTACTTTCTTCTCTTCCCTTCATGTGTCCAAGAAAGCACTGGCTCGTCCTCATTTGTGGGTGATGTGTTCGAGCCAGACATGCTGCTGGCCCTGCCTAGATATTCTGTATACACAATTGGCTATGCCGATTTGTATATTTGAATAGCAGATGGACAATACTAGAGACAACTAAAATATCTCAAATGTGTTTTTGTTTTACTTATAGCTCTTTGTTTGAGCATATTGTGGGGTATAATATGAAGTGAGCTTATCTTTTTGAGTTGTCATGTAATGTACGAAATTGTTGATTTTGTTAGGTTTTTGAATTGACAATAAGTGTGTACCTTTCTTTGTATGTTTGTTAGTTTCCCTCATCTCAGCGTTCTAGTTTTTTTGTCTTGTGTTCTACAGTTGAATTACTGCATTTCTTTGTTAATTTGAACATAAATTTCTTTTTGCAGATGGCAACGCAACTTTATTCAAACATTCATGTACTGGCAGGTTTGTTTTCCTTTTCTGTTGTCACATTCATGTAAAGGTAGTTTGTTTGTACCAATAGATCTTCATGCTTGGAGGACATGGAATTTATGATTTTGTTGCATTTGAAGAGGTTAAATTTGCTTTTGCGGGGTAATGTTGTGAGAAATTGAATGTTTCTGCCTGGAAGTGTGTGTTGGACTAGTGTTGAACAAACATTTAAAAGAATGGAGGACATGGAATTTATGATTTTGTTGCATTTGAAGAGGTTAAACTTGAAAATTAGCTTGTTAATGTTGTGAGAAATTGAATGTTTCTGCCTGGAAGTGTGTGTTGGACTAGTGTTGGACTAGTGTTGGACTAGTGTTGAACAAACATTTAAAAGAATGGAAAATCTAATATGATGGTTTAAGCTGTCAAGAATTATAATTATAGTCAGGGGGAATGAAGAAGAATATGAAGCATAAAATGAGACAAGAAGGTCAATGATACTGTTTACGTAATCATGAAGAATCCAAATGAGAAGGGTTTGGGATGATTTAGGGTCTGGTTAATGATGGTTTGGGATGGATTAGGGATAATTTGGATGGCCATGGGCTCAAGATTGGGGATAATTTGTGATGGAGGTGTTTTTTAAAAAAGAAAAGAGAGATTGGGTCTTAGAAATGAATGAATGTTGGGGTACTGGATTTTGGTTGAATGAGAGGATGACTTTGATAAAACTCTACAAGGGCAATGTGTTTTTGCAAGGTGAAAGAAACCGAGCAAGATGTTTGTTTTACTTTAACATGCTTTGATTGTTGTTGTTGTTGTTTCATCATGAGTCTGATAGGATTCGAAAAGATCATATTGATTTTTTGAAAGATCATTAGACAATGCACTCGTAGTTCGAGTTTGAGTTTGGTGTTCTTCGCTCGTATTTCAATTGTTCTTGTTGTGTAGCAATCCAAGAGGTTGCTATTAGATCTGAAACCCATGACTTTCCTTTTTCGATTGATTCTTCCCATCCGATACATACAATAGTTCAAATTCATTTGTGCTCTTAATTCGAAACAATAAAATTTTGGTGCTTGATTGCAGCTTCTAAAGCTCATGTACCATGCTCCTGTGACGGCCGGTTATCATCACAGCTGCTGGGCGAAGATTGGGGGGATCGTGAATCCGTTCATACATCGATACGTCCCATTTCTCAGCACTCCCATCTCTGCAGCTCAAAGATGGTGGTTCAGGTAGAGCAAGCTTAAATCTATGGGAGGGAGGAGATCCATGAGAATGGGTTCTTGCTTGAGGTGACTAATGTTTCCTGTCCTTTTGTTTTTAACTAAGAACCTGGACCAGTCTGCCTTTGATTTAGGAGCCTAGTGACCCGTGAGAGGCCTATTATGATGATATTTATGGGTACAATTTTTGTTAAAAAGCTCCACTTCTGTTTATTTTGGAATTTTTAGATCCAATTATTGTGAACTCTTTGATGGGTTTGGCCATTTCTTTTTTAATCAACGTGGGAGCCCCAGTGGAATAAAGTCCACGTCAAATTTGAATTGTGTCTTAACAATAAGACATCATAATGATTTTTTTTCAAATTCAGGATTTTTTGGACCTATTTCTCCAAAATTAGAGATTTTTTTTTTAAATTTTAACCCTAAAAATTAAAAAGTATAAATTGCATATTTACAGATGGATTATTTACCAAAGACATTATAAATAAAAAAAGTGTTTTATTATTAATTGTTGAAAAGAGAGAAACCAAAAAGGTTTCAAAATTAGTTCTGAGTAAATGACCATGCAATGAAAGCGCGTGGGCGTAGGAAGCAGCGAATAGTCGTTGTCGGAGGAAGAGTCGGCAGCGGCATAAGCATCTTTATCACAACCTTCGTTCATTTGGGTGGCTCTTCCTCTCTCAATTCTTCATTCTCTGTCCACCTTTCTTTTTACAGACTGCGCACCATGATTAACAAGACCAGACCTTGAGATTAGAGCTCATTAAAAACGTAATCAGCCTTAATCACATCAAACACTCGCCGGGTTCTCGTCGGAATCATCAACGTCGACGGAACTGATCTTCACGGAAGGGGAATAAAGGTACTGCCACTGTAATGGATCAAAGAAAAAACCATCATAATCATCCTTGCTCTTTCTCTCTCTAAATTATTGACCACGGCTATTTTCACGAAACGTGTTGTCGCGTATTTCCATTTTCCGGTAAATTTTGAGACAAGTGACATACGAGAGAAATAAATGTTTATGAATTTAGTTGTGTTTAGAGAAATGACGAAAACAAGAAGCTTCACACGGGTTCATCCATGGCGGATTTGGGCATCTATATTCTCAACCAGCTTAGCCAGCTTCCCTTGCTTGTTACACCAGGCTTCCACCAGTTTCGCTTCTTTATTTTCGGCCTCTCTCCGCAAAGAATTCAGCTCTTCCCTCGAATCACTTTCAATTCTCCCAATAAACGCAGTTTCTTCCTCTCTTAAACGTTTGATCTTCGTTTCTATTTCCTCCGTTTTCTCTCTCATCTTTCTTCCTTTCTCCGACTCCAGCTGCTGTTCTAGCCTGCTCAGACGCCACGTCGCTTCTTTCTTGTGTTGCATCCAGCTTTGTCGACCTTCCTCGACATCTTTGCAATATTGAAGGAGGGATCCCATCTGCTGAACCGAGAAGAATCGGGTCATCTCGGAATCCAAAACGGGTTCGGACGGAGAAAGGGTGAGGCTAACAGACGGAGATGGAGTCGTCGAAGAAGTTGTAGACGATAGAGACGAAGTAGTACAGGCGACGCCGGTTGGATTCACGTTCATCCATTGCGGTAGAACCGCCGACGACGTCGACGCCGGAGTTTTAGTCCCAAGAGAGAGAACCGGATCCGGCTCCGGAAAAGTAGCCCGGGAAATCATATTCATCCCCAGAGGTGACGGCAGAAACGCCGTCGTTGCCGCCTTGTAAAGTTTGGGCTGTACGTACTTCTCCGCGAAAGTCTCCAGGATGTGATCGTAAGGACCCTGGGCCGCCTTCTCCGGCGAGGAAACACCACCGATCGGAGTACTATTACCTTCGGCATCGGACAATTCGCGTCTCTGCGACAGATTCTGCGCCTTCTGGAGCTGCTTCAGTTGCTTCTCTTTAAAAACCTCCCACCACTTCCCGAGCCGCTTGGCCGTCCGGCCGGGAACCTCGGCGGCGATTTTCTTCCACTTATTACCGTACTTAGCTTGCAGAGAGATAACAAGGGACTGCTCGTCGGCGCTGAGAGAGCCCTTCTTCAGGCCGGGTTTGAGATAGTTCTTCCATCTCTCGAGGCAGGATTTGGGGTCCCGGTGAAGAGGCTTCCCCATCCTCTGAGAAATGGAGTTCCAGTCCTTGGATCCATAGTGCTTGACGTAAGCTCGGAGGAGCGCGTCTTCCTCCGGCTGCCAGCGCTGGCGGTCCTTCATCTCTGCTCCACCATTGTCACCGTCAGCCGTTTTCGGAAGAAGATGAGAGGAGGGCGTTCAGATGAGACGAGGGATTTCGCAGAGGAGAGAGAGAGGGAGGTGGTGCAGCAGTGACAGGAGGGTGTCCGAGGCGGACAAGACTGGACAGGAGAGAGAGAGAGGGAGTGGGCGTGGGAGGCTAAAGTTGACACTTTTCTTCTTCTGGCCGCCTCCCTACGAAGTGGTAACTAATTTCCATTTCTTTTTTCCCAACAATTATATTTAGGTTAATATTGTAATAGGACAATATTGTAAGATTTTATTTTAAATTTATAGATTTTTTCGTTGACATATAAATTGTAATTGATTTTTTTTATATTTTATTTTTGAAAAATTATAATGAATTATACTAATATTGAAAATTTACAAGACTTTCTAAAATGTTACCTTACAATATTAATAATGTGTGATAAAAATTTAAGTCATTTATATACTGTTTACATAGTCAAATTAAATAGAAATGAAATTTTCAAACAAAAACAAATTCGATTCGAACGGTGCCATCCTCCGGGCTTGTGGTCGCACTGAGTGTCGCACCCTACTCGGACATTTGACATGAGTTTTTTTTTTGGTTTTTCCTAAACTCAAGGTTATTTTAATCTTTACCCTTTTAAAAAAGAAAAAAAAAATCATTAGACGTTCGAATAAGGGTGACATTGTCTAGTAGAGACATTCGAGGGAGAAAGACATCGTCAAATAAATTTATTTATTTTTTAAATTTTTTTGTTTTTATTTAATTTGACTAGGCAAATATTATCATAATAAATTAAAATTTTATCCATGCATTTACAACATATATAAAGTTTCAAAATAATATTGTTACATGATAAAGTAAATAATATAGTTCTATTGAGCTAAAGTCTCCCTACCAAAGCAAGTGAAAAGTCCAAATAATACTTATTAAGATAAAAAATTTGACGCGTCGCTATCTTGTTACCTCTAATGTTGAGATAGCTCATCGGGATATCAGGTAAATGCTTTTTATCTCTGAGTCGCTGAGTCACCGTGATTTAACTCCCTCATAAACTGTCGGACTGGAGTATAAAGGCCTTAAAGACGAGAGATTTTGATTTTTGGGTACAAGATACAAAATAAAAGATGCGGGGGAAAGAATAGTATGAGAAGACAAAAGATGGTGGGGAGAGGGAAGGATAGAGGGTGGACCATACGACGCAGTTCTCGGATCTGCTGGCCTGAGGGTGGTGGGGCCTCTGCCAATCCCTCTCACTCTTACGTATATATCCAATAATTATAAATACTTTAGATTACCCGAGCCCAGTCTTTTGCTTTAATATAAAATAAAAAATTAATTAATAAATCAAGAATTAATTTTTGCTTTCCGACATGTCTCCTTTTGGCATGCATGCAACGCCACCTTTCCTCTAATTCCGCGCACCTTTTATTTTCCGTCTACGGATCTCATAATTGCAATTATTTAATAAAATTAAAAAACATGAAATTTTCATGGTTTAAATCATTTTGAACCTCAACTTTTCAGGTCATTTCAACTTGAGTTTAAAAGAAGAGGAATAAGACACTCCCTGCAGCTGAGTCATCAAATTCCCCCTTCTCGTCGTTGTAGTAGTCTCGGAGTCGAAGGTCCGTTTATGCAAAGAATGTCATCTAATGTGAAGGCAGCAAACACATTTGTTCGGCACACGTGCAAAGTAGGTATTATAAACACACACTCCTGGATGTTCAGTCCCATGCTCCATTTCTAGTTTTCTATAAATTAGTCGGCGAATGAAGCTTTTCTCTACTTTGAATATCGTATCAAACGTGTGTACCACCGCACAATAACGTACAAATGTTTCGCGAAAATGAGTAAATGCAGTTCTAGAGAAGAGCAAGTTTAATATGTTCTTTAATTTGGGATCAAATATGAACATCTAGAGACGAGGGGCAGAATCAATTACCCATGGGAAGAAACTGAAGGACCTCCTCCTATTTTTCACAAATCCTGTTTTCACAAATCATATCCAAATTCAATCTATAATTGGCATTATGTCTCATCAGAAGCTTCATGTACTTAGCAAGCAAAGCTTGGCTTACCGTATATAGCTCATGACTTCGAGGCCTTCGGTTCAGCCAGGGAAATCAGGCGCACTTCGTAAATATCGTTCTCTCCCTTTCCTGAATCCAGAATTCTAAAAAGCATCAGCAAGAGTATCTATACTTATCAATCCTTTTACTCTCTTATCAAAGTAGGTCAACTAGAAACTCGAGCTCACCGATTTCTGCCGTGATTCCTGGTCCAAAGAATGACGTAAATTTTGCCTGCATAGAAAATTGGTATGTCCCTTCCTCTTAAAAAGGATTGTTATGGAGCAATTATCTCACAAGCATTAATATGAGACTGTGTGAAAAGAGCTCGTAACCTAACATAACTGAACTTTGAAACAGCAAGGTTATCATCTCTTCCTAGTCTGAAGAAAATTGTTTACCTGTCTCTGCTCAAAATCAGATAGTTGCAGATCTTTGGCTTTGAACACCAGGACTAAACAATATTTTCCATCTTCTGTTACCTAAGACATAACAGCAAAGTAATGAAAATGACTCTTTAAGTGTCATCGTCAATGGGTTAAACTCCTGCCAAATGATATAGTGAAATAGAATAATGTCCACCATGGAAATGTATCATGAGAGTAATCATCAAGAACCAAATTAAAGGACAGAGAAGTACTAGTTTAAAAAGGGTCAATCTTCCCATCAATTAACGACAGAAATTACTACTTTTCCTCATTAGGCAAACCATGATGGAATAGACTTGTGCGCTGAATACAAACCATAGATTGAATGACTGACTACACAGGTTATTTAAAGTTAAGACTATTACTACAAAGCTGAGAAGCATACTTCTTCACGAATTGATTCCAGAGTGGGCGCACTCCGTCGTGGAATTCCTCCACCCTGATGAATTAAATGATCAAACCATAAAACATGGGATGCAGATATCTTCCAATGTTACACATACAGATAGCTCATATGTCATGTATGCATAGTATATTAAGAGAATAATGAGGGTTCAGAAGCAGTCGAAAAAGAGTTGACAGAAAGAGGGTGGACTCAAATGGTTTTTTTACCAAAGATAAATGCAGCAGGTTGTGTGGAACAATGTTTAATAACATACTTGACCATATTGGAAAATCCGTTTTAATGCTTCTTCCAAGTGCTGCTCATCTCCATATCGATATCGTATAACATCACTTCTCACCTGGCAAATAATACATTTGTTTAAATACTCGAAGCATCCATGAGACGTAAACCCAAAAAAGGTCATATGAACATAATTTAAATAATCGAGCAGTATGGACAACTTGCAAATGTAGCAACAGTACCCCAAGAGACCTTATGGGAAAAGTATCGGTTTTCTGCTTCTAAAGGGAAAACCCTCCATTAGTTTTCCTATGCAAATGAAAATTTCTATGAAATTACATGCATGAACTCTATATATAATTTTAAACATTCTGAAGATGGTCCTCTCTAAAACATGTTCTTATCTGTTTCAGTTCCTTCAAAATAATAGCTGAAGTGGCGTTCTGACATTGATTTGCATCATACTACAACGAATGAAAGTACCTGTTTTAGAATTTCAGTAGCGCATGATTCCCTCAACTGTAGAGCATCTGAGTAAGTCAAACATGGCACTGGTTTGAGTTCTGCATACTGAAGGTTTAAAATGATATAAATTTTAGTACCAGCATATTTTCTGATAAAATTTTGCAAAGTATCATCATATTTTTTTCACTATTTTAGATGTAGATCTCAGATGTATCCACGTATACACGTTTTTTCTATACTACTGTCAACAATGCTCAACAAAAGTTCAGAAGCGGCCTTGACAAGTTATACTGTTTTTATTTTTTAAAATACCATAAAGTTTGCTGTCCAAGGACAGAATGAGGGAGAGGGAAGAACTTACCTTGAGTGCCATACCAATAATTGCGAGAGGAAAACCATATGTTAACATTATAGCTGACCATTCTGTTCCTGGCAGAATATTAAAGTATGCCCCAAATCCATACCTATCAATAGAACAATACAAAATCAACACAAAATTGTGAGCTCCAGATTCAAATTCACTGAAAATTAAAAAAAGCAAAAAGAACTGACGACAAGAGAGAGAGTCCAAGGCTAAGGCCAATAACACCGAATGAAATCTGCAAATAGAAATGAGGCAATTATTAATTTGGGTGATGATCAATCGAGAGATAAACTAAGGGATGTTGAAACAAGCAGTGTATTTGATGTAACAGCAATTATGTTAATTGCATTCACGTTTCATATGCCAGAACTATGATTTTACCGGATCACTTACATCGGTTACAGTGTAGTCAGCTATCTGGAGATCCTTATATTATTTTGAAAACGACTACGAATAAAGAGTAATATATTCTCGTTTCCAATTGTTTGCGTCTAACTTTTGAATTTCTTCCTTCTTTCGATAGTTTCCCCACAGTTAACTTCCATCATTATCACAGAAATTAAAAAAAAAACGAAACTCCACACCTTAGCGAGCGAGAATTCATTGTCGCTAGCAATAGATTTGCCCGGGGAAGCAGAGACCGAGGTCTGGGGAGAATCGGCAGCTCTGGGAGCCAACAGAACAAGTCGAGGAGAGCGTTTCGGCAACGGAATTTTAGATTCAGAGGGGGAAAAGAAGCTAATGGAGGCAGAAGGAAGTCGAACGAGAGTTCGACAAGGAGGAGGACGGAGAGAACGGAGGAAAAGCCGGTCGTAAAAACAGAAGCAATTGCTTCCAGTTGGCGTAGATAGCGATGGTAAGAGAGCTTTCGTCGACATTGACGGTCCGAACCTTCAAGAAGCAGCAGCAGCAGAAGAGAAGAGGAGAAGAAGAAGAAGAAGAGGACGAGGGAGATGAAATGGATACCAGTCGTCTGCTGCAGTTCCGAAATCTCAACCGCCTAGTATTTTCCATGGCTTGTATTATCCTTCCTCCTATATTCGTTCTTTAATTATTTGCATTTTAATTTCACTTCGATTTAATTTTTTTTAAAGAATTAGTTGATTTCAATAAATTAAAAAATCATTTTAATTAAAAAAATATTTATTATTCAACATTGGGTTATGGTTAAATTTTTGTGTCTCTAAGAATCAAAAACCGAATTTTAACAGAAAAAATGACCCAAAATTTTCAAAACACAACCAATTTGATTCTTACATACTTAAGTCTGCACACGCTTTTGTCAAGAAACATTATTTTCATCGGACCTAGTTATCTATTGTTATTTTTTATTTTCCTAATTATTTTTTAAATTGTTATTTAATTAAATTAAATAGTTAATTTGATCTTTTTAGGTCAGATGGTTGATTTGATCTTGTTTATATTCAATTAGATAAAAAAAAATCTATTTAAAGAGTGTTAACACTAAGTAATGAAACATCAATAAATGAATCAAGTCTTCTCTTAAACAATTTTCTCTTATTTTATTTTTCTTAATTACTTTCCTAATGAAAAGAGAAAAGATGGTGACTCGTTCCAAAGATAAATTTTATGACGAGGATCCTAACACTGATCTTGTTTAAAGCACTTCATAAAGTTATTATAATCACATCATCGTCGGTGTTTTTTACATACCCGGAATTGATGATTTGGCACTTGACAGAGTAATTATTAAAGGTAACCCTCCATTTGTGGGTCTATTGGTTCGCCTGTATGCTGGTTTAATCCAACAATATTTCATCGAGCATGCTCGCCCTGAATGGAAGATATCCAAATAGGAATACAAAAACTTGTGAGCTTATTTCTTATCAGTGACCGCTCCTGGAAGAGAACAAAAATTTTCCAAGAGACATGAATGTACCGAGAGTGCAATGACGACATCTTGTGTGTCGAGTCGAGAGTTCTCAGCAAGTGTTTTGGGTATTACAAGAAGAGCATCAGCAAATGCCTCAACTCCAAGTTGAGCTCGATGTAACATCAAGTTTGAAGAAAATTGGAGGATTAAAAAGCATATTTTAGTAGATAAAGGAGAGTACCCCCTGAACAGTCTTTTTCACTTCATTTACTAAATCACTTCAAAGGCTCCAGCTCCCTGATCACCAGAAGGAAAGACATATAAACAGCAATTATATATCATTCCACGCTTATCATAGGTGGTTCACTGATACCTTCGACTGCAAATATTTTTCAAGAAAAGAGTTGTATATTTCCTTTCTCCACAAAATATTCATCACAATCGGCAATTATAAGAACTTACTAGAATTACAGCTTCGTCTTCAGTAGTATTCTTAACTGCTCTCAAACCATCTCTCACTGCATCTTTAATTTGCGCAATTGTATGGTCATTAGGACCTGCAAGAGAATGATGCAGCAATGATGACAAGAAGTCTGGTTGATTAACCAACGATAAAAAGTGAAAAACTCCACAAGAAACTTGATAGAAAATGTGTGTTATATCAAATTTGATTAATGGTTGAAAAACTAAGCGTTCCTGTCTAAATAATATGTTACTATACCTTTTATTAAGATTGTGCAAGAATTAGGATTCTTCACTTGTTCCACAAATGTATATTTGCCTTCACCTAGAATATGCTCATATACCAATCCAGCCCAGCCAAGGCAATCCGGAGTTCAATCATCCACAGAATTTACAACTTCACCCCCACAAATATTACAATTCAGGTTACGAAAGGGGAACAACAGTGCCACGATAAGCCTTAAGATATTTATTATTGATGTTAATTTAATAAAAAAGATGCGAGGGATAAAACTATCAGAAAATGTCCTCCTGATTAAGCATATTAGAAAGAAAATTTTACCCATGTTTTACGAGAGTGAAAAAGATGCTGATGGCAAAAGAAGAGGCAAATAGTGCTGCATGTAGCTGGAAAGATAAGCCTATATTTATTTGCAAATGTTAACTAATATATCATTATGGGCATACAGTTTATAGGAATACTATAGAACAAGAAAATATGATGTGTTCAACAAGCAGCTTCGGGCAGCCTGCAGGACACCAAATCTATATTAATACTAGGCAACAAAAGTAAAAACTGGTACACCCTTCACTTAAAAGTTTGCAAGACTAGTTTTTTTTGTTTTAATTCACACTTCAAAAAGCCTAATTTGCATGCATGCATTAGCAAAGCACCAAAGATGACAGAACATACAAGAAAGCAAATCACAACAAGAACATGCAAACAAAAAAATCACTGAGCAATTAATTGAAGGCACAAAAAGTAAGCCCAACAAAGATAATGGAGCTTACCAGACTTGTGTCTACATCAAACTTGTGACGCATGTGCATAATCTCGACCATAAAAAGATCAATAGCTTCCTCTGGCTTTTTAATTCAGAGTACCTGCCATATAGAAACAATAAACTTTAATCAAGGGAGAAGAAGCCTACAAAAGCACAATCAAAATTTCATAAAACAAGCCTCACCGCATTTACAACAATGTCAGTCAATTGATCTGCCAATGCTTCATATAACTGTCAAATTATAAGATCAGGATGATTTTTAGAAATTATAACTCTTTGTCATTATCTAAAATATTTCACACAATGTTCGTTCTGTATACCCCTAATATCAGGAAAAGAAAATGACCTTGGTTCTCAGTGTTGTTCTTGCTACCATTTTAAGAATTTCTTTGTCAGGCTCATTACCCATCACAGCAGGAGTCTTAAATTTTTCAAGAAATTGAAGTGTTGCTGATAATAACACACTTCATAAACTTAATAAAAATTAGTATAAGTCGATTACACCCGTAAATACAGCAACAACACTAATGAAATTGACACTAACTTCACACAACAACTAGTACAGTACACAGAACATAAGAACAGGCTTTAGAGACCCTGCCATCTCCCAGATATTCCAGATTTTTCCTCCCTCGACTCGACCGAAAACTGCCCACTTAAATGACATTAACTGCTGTCAAGCAGTTATTCTCTTTTCCCTCCTTAAGTCCATCTTTTTGAATTCTCCTTCCCTTATAGGTAAACCTTATAATAGGTTTATTTATATCAATACTCTCCTCCCAAAGACGAACCTTGTCCTCAAGGTTAAAGTTTGGAAATTGAAAACGAATAACATCAAAATCTTCCCAGGTAGCTTCAAATGGTTGAAGGTCTTGCCATTTAATCAGAACCTGAAGCTTGCTGGAATCCTCGCCTTGTTTAACATCCAATAGTGATTCTGGTTCCACCAACTCTCGGTTGTCCTCTTCTATTGTCACGGGCAATGGAGTAGTAGTTGGAATAGTTCCCTTGACCGCTTTTAGTAAAGATACATGAAAAACCGGGTGGATGCAGCAATTGTCGGGCAATAATAGCTTATAAGCAACCTTACCAATACGTTGAATCACCTGAAAAGGACCATAGAATTGTGGAGATAAGTTAAGATTTAATCGGTGTGATACCGATTTCTGCCGATAAGGATGTAGACGAAGCCAAACCCACTCGCCTTCGTTGAATTCAAGAAAACGACGTTTCCGATTAGCTGATGACATCATACGAGATTGAGCCGACATTAGATGATTATTCAAAAGAGATAGTACATTGTTTCGCTCCTGAATTTGAATATCTACCGTAGTCACCGTTGCTTTTGAGGGAATGTCAAATTTTAAAACCCTTGGTGGATCACGCTTATAAACCGCCTTGAATGGTGTCATCTTGATCGCCGAATGATACGATGTATTATACCAATATTCCGCCCACGCTATCCAATTACTCCATGACTTAGGTTTGTCCCCGATAAAACAACGCAAATAAGTTTCGATAGTTCGGTTCACCACTTCTGTTTGTCCATCAATTTGAGGATGATAAGCCGAACTAAATTTCAATAAGGTACCGTGGATGGAGAACAATTCCTTCCAGAACTTGCTAATAAAAATCTTATCCCTGTCTGATACGATAGAATTAGGCATGCCATGAAGACGAAAAATGTGATTAAAGAATATCATAGCAACCGATTGAGCGGTAAATGGATGCTTGAGAAGTAAAAAGTGACCATACTTACTCAAACGATCCACCACGACTAAGATTGTATCATATTGATTCGACTTTGGCACACCTTCGATAAAGTCCATTGATATATCTTCCCATATATCATTAGGAATAGGAAGATGTTGGATTAGCCTGGCCGGACTCAAAGCTTCATACTTGGTTCGTTGACAAACTTCACAATTGCTAACATATTGTTTGACTATTTTACGCATCCCAAACCAATAGAACTCAGCAGCAATACGATGTAAAGTTTTCACAAAACCGGCATGTCCACCTAGAGGGCTGTCATGAAACAATCTGAGAATGAATGAAATAAACTTTGAATGTTGAGCCAACACTATTCTGTTCTTAAAAAATAAAGTATTAGATTGTAGACGGAAACCGGTTGGAGCCACTTTCCGATCCAATAAGGCTGATTTAATAACACATAATTTGGCATCGTGATTGATCTCTTGGTTTAGCTCGTGTTGATCAATGATATCCGAAGGAAAAACGACAGAAAGAGATCCACTTGGAATAAATTGCTCCTCCCTTCTCGATAAAGCATCCGCCACTTTATTCTCTTTCCCGGGTTTATATTGTACCTCGAAATCATATCCCAATAATTTGGTCAACCACTTTTGATGCTCCATAGCTATCATCCGTGGCTCCAACAAGTATTTCAAACTCCTCTGATCGGTACGAACGATGAAATGCCTTCCTAATAAATAGTGTCGCCACTTTTGTATCGATAAAACAATAACCATCAATTCTCTTTCATATACCGACTTTAATTGACGTTGTTGAGATAGTTGTTGACTAAAATAAGCGAGTGGTTTTTGATTTTGCATGAGTACAGCCCCAATACCGGTTCCCGATGCATCCGTTTCCACGATAAAAACTTCATTAAAATTTGGTAGAGCTAAAACAGGTAACGAAGTCATGACTTGCTTTAATTGTTGAAAAGCTATAGTGGCTTCTTCGTTCCATTTAAACCGGTCCTTCTTTAATTGTTCTGTAAGTGGCAAGGCAATACTCCCATATCCCGATACAAACTTACGATAATAGCCCGTCAATCCCAAGAAACCACGTAACTGACGTAGAGTTGTAGGCCGATTCCAACTCAAGATAGCCGAAATTTTCTCCGGATTGGCCGAAACCCCATGTTTGGAGATAACATACCCCAAATAATCTAACTCTTCCTTTGCGAATAAACATTTTTTTGTATTAACAAACAACTTGTGATCGGACAAAATTTGCAATGCAATCCGTAAGTGCTCCACATGATCTTCAGACGTTCGACTGTAAATTAATATATCGTCAAAGAACACCAAAATAAACTTTTGCAAGTGTTGACGAAAAATTTGGTTCATCAAAGATTGAAACGTTGAAGGTGAATTTGTCAACCCAAACGGCATAACCAGAAATTCATAATGTCCTTCATGAGTACGGAAAGCTGTTTTGGAACATCGTCTTTCTTCATCCGAATTTGATGATATCCTGATTGTAAGTCTAATTTTGTAAAAATAATCGCCCCATTTAATTCATCCACCAATTCGTCAATTACCGGAATGGGAAAACGATCCTTGATAGTTTCTCGATTCAAAGCCCTATAATCAATACAAAACCTCCAACTTCCATCTTTTTTCTTTACTAATATAATAGAGCTCGAAAATGGGCTTAGGCTCGGTTGTATAATACCGACCGCTAACATCTCTCTCACCAATCTTTCTATCTCATCCTTCTGCACTATCGGGTATCGATACGGTCGAATATTAATTGGTAATGCACCATCTTTTAGAATAATAGCATGATCATGAATCCTAGATGGAGGTAACCCTTTCGGTAATTGAAACACTTGCTGAAATTCATGAAGCAAACTTACAATTTCCGATGGTACTTTGGTTACTTTAACAAGTGGACTTTCTCGGCTCATGACTTCCAATAACAACCTCGAATTTCCTTTTTTCATGGCATGCATCATCGCCTTTAAAGAAACTTTTGATTTACAAAGACTAGGATCGCCTTTAATTATAACCACTTGATTGCCCATCGTTACCTTCATAGTTAACATTTTCCAGTTAACTTCCATATTACCCAATGATTCCAACCATTGCATTCCCAAAATAACATATGAATTTCCCAAGTCGATGGGTAAAAAATCTTCCAATACTTCTAACTGAGGCAAGGACAACAACACTCTTTTACAAATTCCTTCCCCTCGTACTGATTCTCCATTACCCATTTGTATTCCATAAGATACAGATTTAGTAACGGATAAATTTAATTCAGCCACAACTTTTTTCGAAATAAAATTGAGTAGCTCCACAATCAATTAAAACAATTGCCTTCTTTTCATTGATCGTTCCCCATAATCTCATTGTATGCGGGGTCGTAATTCCCACCACTGAATTTAGCGATATTTCTACCCCTTCTTTAATTTCCAAAATTTTCTCGGGTTCATCATGAATTTTGTCGTCGGGGAAATCTTCTTCGTCATCTTCTTGTAGCACTAAAAGTTGTAACGATTTATTTTTGCATCGATGCCCGGGAATGTATCTTTCATCACATTTAAAACATAAACCCTTTTCCCTTTTTGCCCTTAATTCATTTTCCGCCAAACGTCTTCCTCGAAAATCCTGAACCCGTGTTAGGGCATTCTGCCCACCGAAGCTTCCTGATTCTTTCGCCCCTCCCATCGCCGTTCTGGCTGGTGATATCGTCGGTCGAGAGAACGACCGCGTGACCGACGGCTGTTCGGATCGCAACAGGTCATTGCGATCTTCCACAACCTGCGCATACTCCATTAAATCGTGGAGTCCGTGAGGTTTCATCAGTCGAACATCGGCTTTCACCTCCCGTCGAAGTCCCTGGTAGAAGGCGCTATAAAGCACGTCCTCTGGTAAGCCGATTAATCCCGACGCAATAGCTTCAAATCGAGTTCGGAAATCTTCCACCGTCGACTCCTGTTTCAGCGTCAACAGCCGATCACAATTTGAAACGTAGCGGGTATGTCCAAATCTTTCGATTACTCGTTTTTTTAACACCATCCACGAGTAAATTGGTCTCGTTCCCGATTCCCATTGATACCACGCCAGTGCAGGACCCTCGAAGCAAACCATGGAAGCGTCCACCCTTTCCAATTCACTCATCCGATTGACGTTGAAGTATCTTTCTGCTCGGCACACCCAACCTTCAGGATCAACTCCCGTGAAAATAGGTAATTCCAACTTCCGAGGAAAATGGTCCCGATCCGAGGTTAGTCGCATCTCCTCTTTGTCTTCGTTTCTCCCTGTTACTGAAAATTGAATTCCTTCCGGTTCTGTTTGAACCATTTTATCTTCAAATCTCGCCTGCATTTGCGCCATTTGTTCTTGTATAATTTGTAGATTTTTTTCAAGAATCCCAATTTTTCTAATTTCCTTCATTTCCTCCTTCAAACTTTCCATCTCTTTTTGCCATTCTTTCTATGTTTCCTTCTGAGTTTCCGATCGAGTCATCATCTCTGTTTTCCCAGAATTAATGCTCTGATACCAAATTGATAATAACACACTTCATAAACTTAATAAAAATCAGTATAAGTCGATTACACCCGTAAATACAGCAACAACACTAATGACACTAACTTCACACAACAACTAGTACAGTACACAGAACATAAGAACAGGCTTTAGAGACCCTGCCATCTCCCAGATATTCCAGATTTTTCCTCCCTCCACTCCACCGAAAACTGCCCACTTAAATGACATTAACTGCTGTCAAGCAGTTATTCTCTTTTCCCTCCTTAAGTCCGTCTTTTTGAATTCTCCTCCTCTTATAGGTAAACCTTATAATAGGTTTATTTATATCAGTTGCTTTCTGGCAATTTCAAATCCATCAACCAGAACTTGAGGATGCATCCCTAAAAAGCATAATACAGTAATATTAACCATGGATATATCAAAGCAGTGTCCAGCTTCCTTAAATCAAGAAACCAGAAGACAACATGAAAAAGTCCCAACTTCTGAAAAATGTAAACAAAACATGAACTTTCTTTTCACTGAATCTATTTTCAACTAAAAATGAAAGAACAAAATAAAAACAACTGCCAACCACGGAATCTGAATTCTGCCAGCACAGTTATCACTTTCTTTTTTGATGAGCGTAAGAAAAAAATAATTGAAATTTTAGTTCAGGAAAGAATTTCCAGTCTGTAACTCAAGAAGGGTAGTCATTTTAAACATAGCGGCCACTCGCAGTTGCGCGAGTCCAAATTAGAAACCACGGAAAATTAAAATCAAAATGCCCAGAATAAGATTTTTGTATTAATAACTCTTCCACTTTAAAAAAATGCAGCCAACCTTCGTTAATACAGCGTTCTGACTGTTTCATAAGTTCCCCAATGAAAAGCACCGTAGATGTTGTTCCATCTCCACTTGTATCATCTTGAGCAACTGCCGTCCGCGCAATCATGATGGCTGTAGGGTTCTGTATTTGCTGAAAATAACATAACAATTGAACCGCAAATGAGCATTAAATAAATTAGTGTCAATCATTACACTTGAATAACTTCGCTACATCAGAAAGGAATGAAGATTAGATCAAATTCTTAGTAGATCAGAACAGCGCAAAGAA
The DNA here is from genome assembly GCA_003255005.1 of Begonia fuchsioides. Classification (NCBI taxonomy): domain Eukaryota; kingdom Viridiplantae; phylum Streptophyta; class Magnoliopsida; order Cucurbitales; family Begoniaceae; genus Begonia; species Begonia fuchsioides. The sequence goes on along the minus strand of QAOC01038584.1, from coordinate 347,081 downwards.
AAGTCACCATTTCTTTCAGTAAAGTGTTGCCATCTTTGGTGAGTTTAATATCGCCAGCTCCACCAACAAGCCTGGAATAGAAATAGACAATGAGAAAAAGAGGAAGAGATGGTGAAGTAACAGAAAAATAGGACCGTAGACATTTTAATGGTGCCCTTTGGACCGAGGTTGGTCTTGAGTACGTCCTGTAAGCCCTTGGCAGCATTGATGTTCATGTGAAGCGCTTCCGATTTGTTCAGCACCTCCGCATTAGGGTTGAGGACTCTCAGAGACATCTTTCTCTTCTTCTTCGTCGACTGAGAGAGAGAAAGAGCGAGTAATCTTTCAAAAGTCGAAATCCTGGCTGCGCAGAGCTCACACCCCGGCCCAACAGTAGCCAGAGATGAAAGGAGTACTGCCTTCTACAAATATCAACTTCAGGTTGCAGTATTAAACTTCAAATATCTTGTGCTGTAGATTGCTATCAATATATTTGCCTTATTTGTTGCTTCACTGTTATCTTGCACTTACATTCCAATTTCTTATGAGGCATAAAATACTTAGAATTGAGTTTATAATGCCCACACCTTTAGTGTCTTAGTTTTTAGTAAATAAAATAATTTTAAGTTTTCTGTTTTCTGTTTTAGTTTCATCCAACTACTTTGCTTTATTTGTTTATGAGACATGATTTTATAGAGGATTGTTATCAACATGCTTGATGTTAACTAGTAAAGTAATGCCTGATTCCAAGGTAAGTCTTGTTGTATTTTCTGTTGAAGGAACATGTTGGCAGGAATATCTTGGCCAGTTTTTAGGTAACAAGGTTTTAAAGATATTTTGTCTTCTATTTGATTCTTTATGTACGTTCGTCTTATGTGAAATAGACTTAAACTTTTTATATGACATATTTTTTTGTAAATTTCAGATGCAGTGGAAATGATGATAAATTTTTTGCCTGGATCAGAGAAAATATGTTGTGGTTTCCAAACTCCTATCAAAGCAGAAATTATTTTCTCTGTTATTGATTGCAAAATGTATTGGCAAAGCAATGTGAATTATCTTGCTGCTAAAGTTGATTGCTGTACAAACGCAAAAAAGAGTAGACGTATTGGGGTCGAGCTTTTCCGCATCAAAGAACGTGATATTCCAATTGTGGTTTTGGAACTTGAACACAAGAATGATAAAATCATTGTTTTTTCCTGGGAGCCCAAGAGCCACAGCTTTGCTGTTATTCATGGTGGTAACACTAGGTCAGACATCATTTTTTATTCAATGCGATCTGCTTATATAATACGGGTCGAGTTTCAAAGCTCACCACTATTAAAGGGAGACAAGCAAATGCTCTTTTCTGGCAGCTGAGCGTTTTATCATTCTTGCTGGACTAAAGGGTTTCAACGGACAACTTGAGTTGTACAATGTTGATAAGTTTGAAATCAGGGCTATTGCTGATCATGTATGGATAGACATTGAATTGGATCCCACTGAAAGATGGTTTATGTACATTAGGTTGTCGCATAATTTGGGCCACGCCACAACTTTGTTTTGGTTTGAAGCCAATTTTCTGGAGACTGCTATCTATCTCTAGTCTCATTTTTTGATTTATTCTAAAGAACCAGTTACTTGTTGCTCTCTTTCTCTTTTAATCTGTTGATTTTGGTTGGTAGCTTCTTGACCTGATATGCAGATAGGTTGCGACTTCGGTGACTTCCGTGCATGATGTGCAACAGGAGGAAGCCACCGATCAAATCCCGATGAGCATGGAGAATTTCACTAACTTAGTTGCTCATTTTGCAGAAAACTTAGCATCAGAAACACCTTCTGAGGCTGATCGGAAACGACCAAATGTTGAGCTCAAGTGGTGTTCGAGCACTCCTGGTCACGACACGCCCGGTGCACACCCACTCAACCATGACCCGACGACTAGGAGAGTCGGCCATCAGCTAGGATTTCGGTTCAACAGAATAAGTGACCGGCGTGGGAGAACGCTCGATCCAATTTTCACGGATCGAGTGCTCACCCATGAAGAATGCCGACTTTTGGTCACATTTATTTTTATCAGCAAATAAATGTTTAGAGAAGGATAAGAGACATGCCCAAAGAGGAAGGACGGGAAAATATGACTAAGTGTTGGAAGCGCATTATTGGAGGACTCGGTGAACCTAAAGGAGCTTCGGTCAACTCAAGGTCTTAGGCCGGATTTTATCGACCACTTAACTTAATTATCTGAGTAATCATATTATTTGGTCAAGGGAAGGCCGCGGTTCAAATTGGCCCGAGCCAATTCCCCGGTGTCCGAAGCATGGTCAACGTGATGACGCTATTTTGAACGAGCCCGCGCACACCCATGAGCCCAACGGGCCTTCTTCCAAATTGACTGCGCGCACGTCAACACTCAGTCAACCAAGAATGCATGGAGTCTCCATTTCAAATTGGCCCGCGCCAATTCCCCGATGTCCGGAGAGGAGTCAACCCGAGGTCGCCATTTTGAACGAGGCCGTGTGCGCCCACGAGCCTAACAGATTTATGTTCAACTTGACCGAGCACGATCTTCACTCGGTCAACCCAGCCGCGTCGAGAGATCCCTCGAATGCCCGGAGCATGATCCATTTTGAAAGAGCGCCGCACGCACTCCCTCGGTCAACCGAAGGTCATCCCTGGTCCACCATGGTCTCCATTCAAATTCAGCCACGCATATCCATGATGGTTCGAAATTTCAGCTGAAGAGGGGAGCTTCTAGATCTTCCATTTCAAATTGGCACGCATCAAATCCCTTGATGCCTAGAGCTTGGTCAAACCTCGGTCACCGTTTTTGAAAGAGCCGCGCGTGCCCTCCCTCGGTCAACCAAAGATCTTCCCCGGTCCACCACGGTCTCCATTCAAATTCAGCCGCGCATATCCATGATGGTTCGAACTTTCAGCTGAAGAGGGGAGTTTCAGGATCTTCCATTTCAAATTGGCACGCATCAAATCCTTTGATGCCCGAAGCTTGGTCAAACCTCGGTCACCATTTTTGAAAGAGCCGTGCGCGCCCTCCATCGGTCAACCGAAGGTCTTCCCCGGTCCACTATGGTCTCCATTTAATTTCAGCCGCGCATATCCATGTTGGTTCGAACCTTCAGCTGAAGAGGAGCGTCTTTGGTATCACCAAAGTCAAGGAAGATCTTTCCTGGTTGATCCAAGGCGTCCAACGAATCGAAGGGCTTAGATTAATTCTTTCTCATTTTCCTTTATTTAAGTGTATCGGCCTTTCATTTAGAAGGCAAAGAGAATTTTAATAAAAATTATGCAAACGCACCTTCTTCCTTTGGTTAAAGCTCTTTCCGACGTAAACTTCTCTGGTGAGTAATATTCGGCCAAGAGTGTCAACCCTTGCGCGTACGATCGGTGCGTCACATCCGAGTGCAACCAAGTGTTTGACTTGTTCGATCCCACCTCTGTTTTTAAAAGCTCTTCTGAGCCCATTACCTTCCTCGAGCTATCACTTCCTCCATTGTCCGATCACGGACCTCCTTCGACCACCCGAGTCATCTTCTTATTTCTTCGAGCCATTCCCACATTTTCCTCATCAATCACCCACATTTTCCCTTCATTTCAACTCCCCATCCTAAATCCAACATTCGCCCGAGCCCCTTTTCTCGTGCGCCGCACATCCCCCTCACCCGAGCCCCGCATGCGCACACCAGTTCGACCCACGACGTGCGAACCCTCCCGGGTAGCACAACAACGCAAGAGATGAAAAATGGTTGCAACATATGTTTAATGGGAAGCAATAAAAGGTACAATAGAGGCTTGGAGTCTGTTCCGTACCGCGAGTTTAATGGAAAACCCGACTTCCTCTAAGCAGCAGATGTTGTTCCGTACACCACAACATCCTGGGGAGCCTTCTCGAATGCTAAACCAAAATGTTCCCTCACAGTCATCTTCTCGTTCGGTTCGGCCTCCCCCAACTGATTCAGAATTTTAGGTGCCAAATTTGTTTCAACTTTTTGAAGTTTATTTATTTTTTAGTGAAAAACATGTACTTGTTTAGACTTGTAATGACTTTCTCCAGTATGTCTTGGGTTCTGCAAATATATTTGGACGTGTTTTAGACATGTCTCAGCTGCCACCTGACCTCGAGCTCTATTGCAGCAAGTTCCGAGCTTAGCTCGTGTAGCACTCGCACTTTTTGAAACATGTCATAAGTAAATTATCAATGTACATTACTTATGTAGTTTTTGGTATAAAATGTTTTGTTATTAAAGTTAGATTAAGATTGTTGAGGAGCAGCTTAGAAGAGGTGCAATGGATTGTTGACACCTCGTGCTTACTTTCCACCTCCACCTTACATTATTTACCTTTTGATTTTTAACCCTAGCTAAACCTCATCTACAGACATCATTGAGCTACGAAAATGCTCTCTCCCTCTCTGTATTTTCTCCATATTTGAGAGTTGTGGTGGAGTTTTTGTTAGAAGTTAAGGAAGAGAAGAGTTTTGTGCACCTAAAGTGAAGTTAGTCCACCCTAAAACCAAGGAAAGAAAGGAGAGGAGAAACCCACGACCAAGGGTAAAGGATTTGATGTTCTCTGTTCTAAGGTATCAATCTCACCCTAAAATGATATTTAAGTTGATGTATTAGGCTTTAGTGGTTGATTGTGCATGATTTGCATGTATTTTGTCAAGTTATGCAAAATTTCGGACAATTATGTGCTGTTTCGGAATTTGAATTTTTAAGTGGTCTTCAAGTGGTCAATTAACTTTGACCTCTTCAGATGATCTAAAGTAGACATAATAAGGATGATTTTGACGCTTGAATCACTTTAAATGGATTAGTATAGCTCAAGTTACAGAGGTTTGAAGTTGCTGCAAAAACAGGGCATTTCCGAGATTTCTCATTTGAGTTTCTTTTATGGTATTAGAGTTACCAAGTAATCAAGTGGAAGAGTTTAAGCTATCAAGTGACCAAGTTTAAGCTAAGGACCTAAGGTAAGTAAACATTGCTTGTCTTTGGCCTAGCAATAGGTCTACATTACAAAGAGTAGTTCTTGAGGATTTGTATGAATTGTTATAGTTAGAATATGACTTTTATAAATCATGCACGATACTGGAATGTTTGGGGTGTAACGCACAATACACCGACCTCAAGGCATTTGAGGATTGTTTGTGTGCATGTTTGTTATTGATTGATTATTTGATTTATTGTATTAGAATTTAATGTCATTACTTGAGGGTATGCTAGAATCGTATGTCACCATGTTCATGCATCATGTTTTCATTAAAGTACGAAAATGTTTTACATGCATGGTTTATATTATGTAACCCAACTAAGTATTGAAGGTGAAATTGAGTAAAGCTGCCTCGAGGGAGGCCATATGGTGCTAATCCTCAATTTCGTCATACTTTCAATATTTAATGCATAATGTACGTAATTATTTAATGTTCTGGGTGGGATTGAACTTGGCTGTCCTATATTGCGGACTGTACGGTTGCCATTAATTTGGCTGTCCTGGACATATGATGTCTTTCATCCCTGTACGATGTGTTGCCCACACTAAAGTAAATACGTGAAAAGAAATGAAATAAATGTATATGGAAAAATTGCATGGTTTTATAAAATGCATAGTCATGTAGTTCATGTTTAGGACACTATATGTTACTTACTGAGCCTTAAGCTCATTAGATTAAGCTTTGTAATGTAGGTGATGACATTGAAAGTGAGGAGTTTACTCCTGGTTCTTAGATTGATGCAATGGAGGGAGTATGTCTGGTGCAGATGCTTGGGATCGTTAAGCGAATTTGACCGGTGGTGTGACATGTAAAAATGAACTTATATGTGTTTTGAAAGTTGCTTCTAAGAATGTCTTTTGGTATTTTGTAAAATAAGTGTTTGTAATGGTTTGTAAAACTTATGTTTTGTTAAAATGAAATGTAAATTGTGAGTTGGTTTTATATATTAAATGAGTTTGCTTCTAATAAAGTTTTTCGCTGTATTTTAACGTAAATGGATTAATTGACACATTTTTGTTAAAATAAAAGTTTAAAAAAAAAAAAAGTATAAAGAAAGATGAGACGTTACAGCTCGGATGAATCTGTTACCAACGGATCAAAGATAGCAAGTCATTCAAATCCTGCAAGTGCTATGGAGAGATCAAGTAGAGCCCTCCTAGCAGAACTATTGATTTGCTGCACTGGGTTGATTTGATTCTGCTTGGACCAAAAGGGTAACTCACAGGCACGATCCAAGCGATCCAGGTCTGTATTGGTAATGCATCAGCACGTTACAACATTAGAAGACTATGTTACAATGCACAAAAACATCCCCAAAATTAAATCTGGTTTTCCAAATTTTTTGTTGGTGTTGTTGGCATTAGATCATAATTTGGTTGGATTCCTTACGTATAAGAAAGTTAGTGCTACTAGAACAGTCCCGAAAACCTCCAGATGGTGTAACACGTCTTCTCGTTCTTGTTGTCGATGCATTTGTCCAAGGATTGATGGTGTTTATATGACGTAATTATCATATTGATAATTCTCGCATTGGAATTTGTATTTCAGCAATTAAATCATAAAACATGTTCGCTAAACGTACACGTTTTAAGAAACACAATTCTTCTAAATTTTCTCATGCAAAGCAATCGAGATTTAGCACAGAAACAGTGATTTCTTGTATTTGTCGTGTCCTGGCCCAGACCAGCCCATATATAGACTAGCCCCATTTACTCCAATCTTGGAATTTTACTCCTCGATTTCCGGCATTAGATATTCTCGGCTTCCTATTTCAGCCAGGAATCGGGATGCGATGAAGGAGAAAGATGACGCTTCGCTTCAACTTCTTATACTTCTACAATTGATTCAAGGCCTCCTCTCAACGCCGCTACGCTTTTGGTACTTCATTCCACCTTTTGAATTCTTGTTCGTAATGTGTTGTTGTTGTTGTTTCAATGGAATTTATGTAAAATGGAGTCTTTTGGGGGTATTTGAAATTTTTAAAGTAATGATAGATTGTGAATATGATAAAAAAACATTCACTCATTTTAACTTTTAAACGGATGGCTCTTGAATGTAAGCTTTCAAATTTCTTGGGTTCTTATTTCAAACTAGTGATTTTTTATGTCATTTTTCTTCTGTCGGCAACACACCTTATGATGCTACGAAGGAGCAGCCGATTGAAATCTCCCGAGAAGTTGGACCTGTCGTGTCTTTCAGGTCTCCTTCAAGTTTCACAACTCTATTTCTGTAAAAAGACGCTGCATCATATCCCAGATTTCAAATTGAACCTAGTGATTCTTTTGGGAGCTCTTAAACTTGTAGAGGAGGATATTTAAAATATTGCACCACCATTCTCTCGAAACAAGAAATATTATTAATTTATTCTCGTGCATATACTGAGGGGCTGATAATCAGGTTTTGTGGAACTTTATATGTTTTAGCTGCAAGCATGGTGGAGTTGATGTGACAAATTTTTAAAGTTCAAAGTGGAGATTTTTACCTGAAAGTCCCTAAGTTGGTGCTGCCAAATCACAGTCTTGACTTATTTCCTGTCGCCCGAATGTATATATATTTTATGTTAGATTGAATTTTATGCATTTGTTGCAAAATTCAATAGCGTAAAACTCGTAGTTGTAGAGTTTCCTGCCATCAAATTGCTAGTGTCTATTTCCTGGCCCTGTGTTGAATTTCGTGGATGGTTGAGGGAAAATGATTAGATTGCAATTAGAATAGTCACAAGCAATCTTTTCTACGTTTTCTCCACTTGGCTATTGCAAGACAAGATCCTTTGCATTGGAAAAAAGTGTTTCAAAATCATTAGCTATTGTATCTCATGTTGTGTTTTTTTGCCGTAAATAACCATTTCAATACTTATTGGACAATCGTGTTTATCATCCAAAATTCTATGTTTTGAGAACTTTATATTAAGAACAATGAAACTTGTGTTGGAACAAGTTTTTATAAGCATCTAAATTCATCCACTTGAGGTTATTAATTTTCTCTCTCCCAGAGTCGAACCTTCAATCTTGTTCCAAATCTGATATTTCTGGATCAACTAAACTAAACTGGTGCGGGGCAAGAGAGAGCAAGGACTCGATTCGATGTAGAGAAGCAGAGAGAAAAATGAGAGCGCGAGAGAAAGAATGTGGGTCAGTACTAGGCCTTAGTCTGCTTCGGTTCAAATCTCGGACCGGTCCGGTCGGTCGACTGCAGCCTAATTTCGAACCAAATATGTTTGGAAATTCAAGCGGATGGACTAAATAAAATCGGTTGGGTCTAATGAAGGCTATTTTCCGAGCGAAATAAACATTAACATTTTACGGAAAATTGTTTAAATATTTTTTTCAATTCTAAAAATAAACCGAATATCAATCCGAATTCCAACAAATTGCTTCATACAACCATGTTTAACAAATTTTGTATAGCACAAATGAGAAAAAAAATCAAATAACTACAATTAAAGTAATGCTAGGTAAGTTTACTTTCTTAGCATACATTTTCAACTTACTTTTTTTACGTGTGAATTTTGATTGTTGCAATTCAAGTAGTTTTAATATATTACAATTAAAATAATTATTCATAATATTTATTTTACCAATAAAAACTCGACATATCGAAAGATAAACTATGAGCGTATGCTAAGAATATAAAGTCAGCGTTACTTTATCTATTCAATCAAGTTTGTTAAATTTTCATATTTTTGGAAAAGAAGAATTTAAATAGACGATGCTTTATTAGAAGCTCAAGAGTTACACAAACAGCAATCCAAGTAACAAGGAAAACACACATACGCCATCGAAGCAGAAGCCACAGACGGCGTGGATTATTCTACATTGAAAGCATCGTCAAAGCAACGTCGGATCAAGCCAGGAGTCCTCCTCGGCTTGAGAGGGGGAGAGGTTCTTCAAATGAAGACAAGGGTTGCTCATCATTCTCGTACGTGAAATTGAAGGTATTGGCGCCGGTGTAAATCCCGTCGTTCATGATTGTCGTCGATATTTCCCCGCTCGTCAGCGTGTCTCGCTGGGTGTACGAGAATGGAACGTCGCATCTCCCTTGGGTTGCCAAAAGTCTCACCCTTAACGCCGTCATGGGTGGCACCGTAACTGTGTACATCGTCTCAATCTCTTCTGTGGTTTCGGTCGTTGAACCCCATTCCACCGTTCCTTCAAACTCGCTGGTCACGGTGATTTCACCTGAAGCAATGATCGGGATTCCAGTTCTTATGGTGGTTTCCACTCCCACTTTGAGGGTCACGCTAGAGTTGAAGCTTCTGCTCTCTGTTTTTGAGTATAGGAGCCTCAGGGTGATGGTGCTCGGCTCCGTGGTTCTGTTGGTTGCGTCTCCAGTGGCCATAGTCAGCACCCTTTCGCCGTAGATTCTAGCATCCATGAGGCGAAAGCTGACGTTGGAGATGTTTCGTAGCAGGACAGTTTCATGGACCTCCAAGCGAGCGAATCTGTCAATGGTGTCAACCGCTGCGTTGAGACAACTTTCGTTATTCTCTGCTGTTAGTCTCTTGCAGAATCGGTTTTTGCCCAGGTTGCGGAGAGCGACGATGTTACCGCTGACTCTAATAGGCCAGAAAAATAGTATCTGGGTTGTTGGCCGTGGTGTCATTTGAGTCCGCCCATATCCAGTTAGGGCTACGCCTCCAGAATCGGCCGAAATGGTTAGATCTCACACGAATGGCTCCATCACGCAAGGGAAAGACCTCATTCCTCACCGTCGGGGCTCCATCACGCAAAAAATAAATTTGCTCTTGCTTCCATCGTTCCTCGTGCTGGGGTATTTATAAGGAAATACATGATCCATCATTTCAAGCTTAAAACCCCCAAGTCAGCACTAAGTAGTGGCCGGTGCAGGAGGCAAAGTGGGGGACCATGCTTATCTTTTTCTTTGCTTTTCATAGTTTATCATTTCCATTTATTAACAAAAATTCATATTAGTTAAAGTGATATCAATTTACCCCGTAATTACGAGGATTGTTGTAGTGGATACTTTAAATTTTCAAAGTCATCAATCTACATCTTCAGCAGTGTCATCACATTTTTTTTTATTTGAATACGTCAATCAATATGATTAGTAATTTTTCATTAATTTTCTTAATTTTTTTTAATTAAGTAGTTGGTAGAGAAATATAAAAAGCTCTGATAAGGTATCTCAATAATTTAGTGTAGGGGACATGTGATTTTTGTTCTCGTATAGAACAAGTCCACATCACCTTTCCAAAACCAAACACGCCTTCCATTTCAAAACGTGGTTCTTCTTATTCTTGTGTTTTCCGTGATGACTCTTCTTTTTCTAGTAATAGTTTCCCCCATGCATTGAACATTTACATTAACATTAAATTCTAGCTTGAGTTTTGGTTAAATAATCAAATAAAGACTCGAGTTAAAAAAAAAAATTATTTTAGGGATCATTGAACGTGTGAAGGAAAGTTATAGGATTCGATATAGACGTGGTCATTGTGGGCGGTCAATATTATTTTATTTTTTGAGATTTTTGTTTTTAATTAATTTGTCAAAGCAAATATCATCCTAATGACTTGAAATTTTTATCAAACAGTTTCTATGGTATAAGAGACAAAGATGAAAAGTTCCAAAAATTTCAACATTTGTACGAGTTATTTTAAATATTTGAATACAAAAAAATAAATTTAATTTAAAAGTCCATACATGAATAACAATTCTTGAAATTTTTGTGACACATTTATACTAAAGGTCACTACATCTGATACAGACGTCCGAAAGGTGGTCACTGCGTCCGATCAATTTTAATTTATTTTTTGAATTTTTTATTTCAATTAATTTTTCCAAAAAAATATTATCAGAATGACTTGAAAATTTTACAATGCATTTTCAACAATTAAGATGGAAAGTTTTAAAGTTTTTGACATTTGTACGAATTACTTCAAATTTTTTAATGCACAAGAATCAAATTCATTTAAAATTTTGTAAGTCAATAATGATTCTTGAAATAATATTTTACAAAGTTTTGTGAATTTTTAACAATGCAATGATTTATTATAATTTTTTTAAATTTTTATCACACATTTACAGCATTGTTAGATAATATTCTACAAAGTTTTGTGAATATTTAAATAATTTTACGATTTATTATAAAAACTTATTATAATAAAATCATAAACAATTAAATTCTATAAAAAAATATTTAAAACTTATGATTTATTCAATAAGTCAAGAATATAAAGGTTAACAAGTACATGTAAGCGAAAATTTTTGGTAAAATGACTTTGCAATGAAGTATAAACTATAACGATGCCAATGAAATAAGTTAAAATTGATTTACAATTAATGGTACTGAGAAACTTGTGAATATTAGATTTCGTTGAAAATCCTTGTATTCCTAAAGGATAACCAATTTGAGGAAAATCGTAATTTAAATATTACAATTTCTTTCATTTATCTGTAAATTGCTAAAATTAAAAAAATTGATGAATATTATTAAAATTAATTTATATCATAACAATACGATCTTTGTTAAATTATGATAAATTTTAAGATGTTTTGTGATAGGAGTAAGTACGGGTCGCGTCAGTTTCTGTATGTTGCCCAAAGATTTACTTGAACACGAAGCCACAAATTTTTATCCGACTTAAAAAAAATATCATTCCGGAACAGGTCAGTTTTGGTTTTTTTGACAAAATATATTTTAATTAAAAAAATATTCCGCATTAAGATTTACAAGCCAAAATCTAAATTGATGTCTCTATGGAAAAAAACTAAAAAGAATAAAATTTAAAAAAAAATCTCCATAGATTGTATTTACTCTTATAATATTTACGGAGTAAATATTATATTTACTCTCATAGATTGTACATTTGCGTAAAAATTAAATTCGGGCTTTAGTTTAGGGTAAATAGGCAAAAAATGTCTATAGTTTTAAAAAAAATTATTTTATAAAACCTCATACATCCGAATGAGGGTCACTGCATCAAGTACGGACATCCGAAAGATAGTCACTACATCTGATCAATTTTATTTTTTGAAATTTTTGTTTTTAATTAATTTTCCTAAAAAACTATTATCGGAAAGACTTGAAATTATTATCATGCATTTTAAACAGTATAAGAGATTAATCTCAATATTTTTAAAATGTTTCAACATTTGTACAGGCTATTAATAATGTTTGAATGAAAAAAATAAATTTATTTAAAATTCTCCACGTCAATAAAATGTTTTGAAATTTTATCACACATTTATGACTTATTATAATTTTTTGAATGCATAAAAAAAACTTAAAAATTAATAGCATTCAAAAAAAGTCCGTAAAGAATTTTAATTGTGTGATAAAAGGTTTAGGAATTTTTATTGACATGGAGAAATTTAAGTGATTTTTTTTATTTAGGCATTTAAAAAATTATAATAAATTTTAAAATAATTCAAAATTCACAAACTTTGTAGAATATTAACTTTAAAAAATGTAAATGTGTGACAAAAAGCTCAACAATTTTTATTGAGGCACAATTTTTTTACTGAATTTATTATTTTTCTGTATTAAAAAAATTATAATAAATCATAACATTGTTGCAAATTCACGAATTTTTATGAAATATTGTCTTAAGATATATAAATGTGTGAAAAATTTTATTGAATTGAATTTGTTTTTTCTGCATTCTAAAACTTATAATATATCGGAACAATGCCGAAAAAATTTAAAACTTTTAAGATTAGTCTCTTATATTATTGTAGATGCATGATAAAAATTAGTAATTCTGATAAGATTTGCTTAGCCAAGTAAATAAACAAATTTCAAAATATAAAATAAAATCGACTGGACGTAAAATCTCTCATTCGAACGTTCCTAATGGACGCATTTACTATTTTTTAGACGGTCGTACCAGATGCAATGACTCTCCTTTGGACGTCCGAGAATTTGGTTCTTTTTATGAGTTTGATGTTGAGAAATCCAGAAATCTGGAAATTCATTTCGGACAATTGAACCTTTCCAAATGGTTTATTTTTAAGAACCAAAAAGATTTGTGCTAAAACAATAGATGCAAAAAAGAACCACGTTCGAACTTGGTTTTTATCTAGATGTGTAATGCACGTGGGAGACCATTACTGCCAAAGGAAGAGTCATCATTGAAGACACGAGGATAAGAAGAGCACGTTTTGAAATGGAAGACGTGTTCGGTTTTGGAAAGATGATGTGGACTGTTGTACACAAGGACAAAGATCACATGTCTCCTACACCAAATTATTGGTGTTTGAAAAAAATATTGATCAAACTAATTAAAATCTTTACACCAAAATTTTGAATTTCTTAAAATCTTTTTCTATCATTTTCCCATGATATCAAGACGCCTCTTTTGTTCGGATACCTTATCCACCTCTCTAAACTAATGCATACATTTAAAATTTAATTTATTTATTCATGCCATGCTGTCTATCCGTAATTAATGTAAGGGTAAATATAATCTACTCTTTCAATTATGAGAGAATTAAAGTAAGGGTAAAATTCTTGAATGTGATGTGAGGGTAAATATAATTTAACTTTCAAATATGGGAGGATTGACAACAAATATAAACTTTTTGAATGCGTGGTAAAAAATTCAAGTCATTCCAATAAGATATGCATAATCAAATTAATTAAAAATGAAATTTTCAAAAAAATCGACCGGATGCAATAACTATCCGACCGGACGTCAGTACCATACATGGTGATCTTCATTCAGAAGTCTGTAACAGAAGCAGTGACCCTTCATTCGAACTTCATATCCAAAACTCATGTCCAAATTTAGTTTTTATCCTACACATTTTGAACAAATATTATTAAATAATATAAATTAGAAAATATTAATCAAGCATTCTAGAAATCATACCTAATTTTTTAAGAATTAGTGTTTTCCCGTCTTCGCCTTTCACTCCTAATAAGTATGAGCGTGAGTCGATTTTTTAACTGTCGGAACCGACCCAATCAGTTTTTAGTTTGAGAGTTAAAACTAAAAATTGATGCCTATCAGGTAATCAATTTGCCTATTTGACCGAAAAGAATCAGGTTGTGTTGATCTTTTTTTGGTTTGGTTCATTAATTAAAAATATATAAACAAAAAACAAAAAATATATTTTCTAAAACAAATATCGGCCAAATAATTTATTAATTTGTAATAATGCATCAAACTATTTACCTAAATAAATGACCAAATTAACAAAGACATAGCTAAATAAGTAATTTACATAACTCCCCCTGCAACCCAAACTATAAAACGTAATTCGATCTAATTTTTGTTGTACATAAAATGAACCAACCCGACACTACTCGACCATAAACCCTAGGTTTCAGTTTGATCCATTGGGTCAGTTTAGTTTGCCAAACTCTAACTCCTATGCATTTGTCTTGAGCATAACGTCTAGATTGTTATCAGCACATTATTTTTTTAATCTTTTGAAGTGGTATTTATGTGTCGATCCTTCATGTAAACGCCATTAATAAATTTAGAGTCATTCATTACACTTGAATTTTTGTCTAACTTTGAATACTAATTTAACTTGGCGGTAAAAATGAGAGCTCTGTATGATCACATTGTTTGCTCTCTAAAAGCTGTAATCCTTTAGAGCTAATTATAGAGCAAGAAACTTATGCAGATGGATTTAAGTGCTTAGATATTAATGACTTATTTAACAGATGAATGTAAAGAGACATTTATTTACTAGAAGCTCTAAACTTACATCACCAACACTTGACACAAAATTTGAAAAGCAATAGCATCTAACAACACTAATGTTGGGGTTTTAAGGTGATTGGTTTAGAGAGAGGGATAGAAGAAGAATTGTATTTCTAATCGCAAATATGCAATGCAATTACATGTATTTATAGAAGATTAGATGAACTATTGTCCCAATATAATTGGAAGCTAAATATCAAACTAATAAGATATATTCTTTTATACTTAATAATATTCTCAATAACTAACAATGAAAACATAATACACCGTCAAAGCAGAAGTTGCATTGACAATATATATTATTTTTCAACCAAAACAACAATCAGATCAAGCTAGCTAGCATCATATCATGCTAGGAATTCACCTAAGCTTTAGAGGGTGAGAGAGTCGTCAAATTGCGACAGAGGTTGCTCATCAATTAGCGATAAGTGTAAACACAATCACCATTCGATAAGTTTAGACAACTCATATTATTCTTTGTTGTTCGTCTTTTGCAGAATTCGCCGATACCCCAGTACATATTTACCCTAGGTAGCATATATTACGTCAAAAAAACACGTGTAGGATCAATTGAAAACTTAAGAAGTGGTGATTTAGGTTTAACCACTTTTTTTGTAATTTTGTAATTCTACGAAAGACAAATACAACTGATTTCTTAATACAATTTGGCTCAACCTTTTCCTATGCCCGTAGTCGAAGGTCATATTTCGAAGATTCGTCTATTTCTCAACGAAGAAAACTGTGATTGACTTCGAAGTGTGAATCACATATTAAAATAACTATTCTTTTCAAATGATGTCACTCTTATTTCGTTTGTTTATTTTTTTTTCAAAAGGAGTCACTTTTACTTTACGAATTTCATTTAAAAAATAAAACTACTCAAAAAACCCACTTATGATTTTACAATAATCGCTCACTCACACTTTAAAAATAAATTTCAAGTTTAAAACTTCGTGTGAGTAAAAAATTTGGCAACGCTTCCATGTCTCTTTTCTCAAACGAATTCTTAGCTTCTTTGAGCTTTCCTTCTTCTTTATATAGATATGACCTTCTGATTAGTTTTGGTCGACCTAAGGTCTAGTTTCAATCGACTAATTCATCTGTGTAGCCGTTTCTAGCCGTTGGGGAGTTTTTGTAGACCCATACATCTTTTGGTCGACCCCTACTTCAAATTGGTCTACCTAAACTTTCGTGACTTTGTATTTTTACCTCCAAAACTCCTAATTTTGCTAATCTAAATGTAAAATACTTAACAAACATGTTAGAAACATTAAATATTTTTTTAGAGGGTATTTTTAATAATATCATAAATGTTTAAATTCACCTTAAAAATGAATATGTCTATGTAATAAAACTAGATACCAAAATCAAGAAGATACCAATTAAAATATATATAAAACAAAAAAAAATATCAAATGCAACAAGAAAAGATATATCAATTAAGCTATTCAAGCAACTCCACATATGTTACTCAAAAATTTCACGAGATTGCTTTTTTTCCTCTAATGATAAGCACACATTAGCATGCTTCTTAACCAAATCTAAATTCTCCTTCTTCACATAGTAAATAAACAAAAAATTTCCAAGAGACATGAATGTACCGAGAGTGCAATGATGACATCTTGTGTGTCGAGTCCAGAGTTCTCAGCAAGTGTTTTGGGTATTACAAGAAGAGCATCAGCAAATGCCTCAACTCCAAGTTGAGCTCGCTGATACCTTCGATTGCAAATATTTTTCAAGAAAAGAGTTTTATATTTCCTTTCTCAACACAATATTCATCACAATCGGCAATTATAAGAACTTACTAGAATGACCGCTTCGTCTTCAGTAGTATTCTTAACTGCTCTCAAACCATCTCTCACTGCATCTTTAATTTGCGCAATTGTATGGTCATTAGGACCCGCAAGAGAATGATGCAGCAATGATGACAAGAAGTCCGGTTGATTAACCAATGATAAAAAGTGAAAAACTCCACAAGAAACTTGATAGAAAATGTGTGTTAAATCAAATTTGATAAATGGTTGACAAACAAAACGTTCCTGTCTAAATAATATGTCACTATACCTTTTATTAAGATTGTGCAAGAATTAGGATTCTTCACTTGTTCCACAAATGTATATTTGTCTTCACCTAGAATATGCTCATATACCAATCCAGCACAACCAAGGAAATCCGAAGTTAAATCATCCACAGAATTTACAGCTTCACCCCCACATGCCAGAACCAATCTCTCCATGTTTCTCCTTTTCGCCCTCCGCAGAGCAATAATCTAGAATAATATCACAGTGATTTAAAAAGGGTGAATCATCTGACCAAAGATATAATGAAACTATACTGTCCCTATTAGAGTTCAACATATTTGTACACGTGAGAACTTTTTCAATGACTTACTCCTGCCCTTGAGAGGAGATCAAGTGATGGGGGATCGATTCCCTTTTGATTGATCACAACAAAATTACTGTCAAATCTGCATATAACACAAACTGATGAATTATGACGAGATAACTAATGACATGCCACTTTTTAATCAATAGAAGATGCATACCAAAAAAGAGTAAAAAGAGAACTAATTAATAATGTGCAACACCCCTAGAACTTTACATGAGCTCGTACTATCTTACTCTTCACCAAAAAGAAGCATTAGAAAAAAGAATAGCACAAAGAGAGAAAAAACCTGCTCAAAAACATGAAATTACTTAAAAAACCATAGCAATGTCAAGTGATAGAGAAGATAATTCATATTTTCTTTCGCTTTTTCATCACATATAACACATCAGTTTGGAAACACAGTCCCTTCGGTTAAGATTATGCAATAAAAGCTTTATGATAGGTAAGTTATTAGCTTGTAAAAAGAATATTTAAACTTTGCAGACCTTATTCTTCAATTCAATAATCTTTTGGACTCTTTCATCGACTTGACGCCTTTCAGCTGCAACCATGGCTTCCCTCTGCTCAGCGTTTGAGTAGAAAAAACCTGCATTTATCTCACTAAAGGGACACTGATTAATCTTTTTTTTTTCAATGAAAGGACTTATGGTGAGCATTGTGCGAGAAATTGGACTAAAAATTTCTTTGTGGTAAGATTTTAAGTATGTCAATAGAGTTGATTCAGTAAATTCAGATATGCAGGATCATCAACAGTTCAACATGAAGATCTAATGAAACATTAAGGAAATGAAAACACCGCAAAAAAATAAGAAACACGATTTCCTGTTAGCTAAGCATGTGTGTTCACCTTTTTTCACACTCCAAAGACACATTGCATGTCAAGATGTAACAATTCTCTGCTCGTCGCTTCATATCAGGATGGCGAGAACCATGATCAAGAACGTGACCTTTGACCCATAAAGAAATCAGAAAAAACACTAGGCACAAGGTTTTACTGTGTCAAAAGAAAAAAAAAAACATTTGAGAATTCATTGGTTTGAGTCGAGATAGATGAGGGGATGAAGGCACGAAAAACGAATATTACAATTCAGGTTACGAAAGGGGAACAACAGTGCCACGACAAGCCTTAAGATATTTATTATTGATGTTAATTGTAATAAAAAAGATGCGAGGGATAAAACTATCAGAAAATGTCCTCCTGATTAAGCAAATTAGAAAGAAAATTTTGCTTTACCCATCTTTGGTAAAGAAATAGACAATGAGAAAAAGAGGAACAGAAGGAGAAGTAACAGAAAAATAGGAGCGTAGAGAAGACATTTTAATGGTGCCCTTGGGACCGAGGTTGGTCTTGAGTAGGTCCTGTAAGCCCTTGGCAGCATTGAAGTTCATATGAAGCGCTGCCGATTTGTTCAGCACCTCCGCATTAGGGTTGAGGACTCTCAGAGACATCTTTCTCTTCTTCTTCGTAGACTGACAGAGAGAGAGAGAGAGAGCGAGGACACGATTCGATGGAGCGACGCAGAGAGAAAAATGAGAGCGCGCGAGAAAGAACGTTGGCCAGTACTAGGGCTTAGTCTGCTTCGGTTCAAATCTCGGACATAATATTCATAAGATTAAAAAGACATAATGTTTATTAGAAGCTCAAAAGTTACACCGGCAAAGCTCAAAGAAACAACGAAAACACACATACGCCATCGAAGCAGAAGCGACAGACGGCGTGGATTATTCTACACTGAAAGCATAGTCAAAGCAGCGTCGGATCAAGCCAGGAGTCCTCCTCGGCTTGAGAGGGGGAGAGGTTCGTCAAATGAAGGCAAGGGTTCCTCCTCCGACTCGTACGTGAAATTGAAGGCGTTGGCGCCGGTGTAAACGCCGTCGTTCATGTTTGTCGTCGATGTTTCCCCGCTCGTCAGCGTGTCTCGCTGGGTGTACGAGAATGGAACGTCGCATCTCCCTTGGGTTGCCAAAAGTCTCACCCTTACCGCCGTCATGGGCGACACCGTAACTGTGTACGTCGTCTCCAACTCTTTTGTGGTTTCGGTCGTTGAACCCCATTCCATCTTTCCTTCAAACTCGTTGGTCAAGGTGATTTCACCTGAAGCAATGATCGGGATTCCAGTTCTTATAGTGGTCTCCACTCCCAGTTTGAGGGTCACGCTAGAGTTGAAGCTTCTGCTCTCTGTTTCTGAGTATAGGAGCCTCACGGCCATGGTGTCCGGGTTCGATTTTTCGTTGACTGCGTATCCAGTGGACATAGTCAGCACCCTTTCGCCGTAGATTCTAGCGTCCATGAGGCGAAAGCTGACGTTGGAGATGTCTCTTAATAGGACAGTTTCATGGACCTCCAAGCGAGCGAACCTATCAATGGTTTCAACCGCTGCGTTGAGACAACTTTCGTTATTGTCTGCTGTTAGTCTCTTGCAGAATTGGTTGTTGCCCAGGTTGCGGAGAGCGACGATGTTACCGCTGACTCTAATAGGCCAGAAAATAGTATCTGGGTTGTTGGCCGTGGTGTCATTTGAGTCCGCCCATATCCAGTTAGGGCTACGCCTCCAGAATCGGCCGAAATGGTTAGATCTCACACGAATGGCTCCATCACGCAAGGGAAAGACCTCATTCCTCACCGTCGGGGCTCCGATGTCGTCGGAGGAAAACTGTAGAAATGGATTCCTCGCGATCGTTACAGCGTTGAGAAACTCCTCGTTGTCGCCTTTGAAAGTGACGTGTTTTGGCAGAATGAACAACAAGTCCCAATCAGAGACGGCGAAAAGACCCCGATTAGATGCTGCGGAACTCAAAGCCAAGCAGTTATGCTCCGGCTGATTTTGGTTGCTGCTACTTGCATTCACAAATCTGCCATCAAAGGCAAATCTAAGCCTGATATAGTTTCGATTGTCAACGGTGGTGAAAACCGGTTCGAACAAAGTGCACGTATGCAGGGACGTGTCTTCTTGAGGCTCGTTTGCGTCGCACCCGATCCAGATCACATTCCGTCGAGTGGTTCGCACCCAGTATTTGTTGTTGTAGGAAGATCTTATGTTGACAAGTACGCCGCCGGACCGTGCTCTCTCCACCTCAAACTTCGAGTAAGGGCTTATTATGGTCTCGCCGGAGGCTCTCAACAGCGCATGAGTATCATCTTCTTCTTCCACAAAATACACGAAGTTCTCCACCGCTGCAGATTCCAACGCAATAAATCTTGGTAGTGACATTCTTGTCTCTCTCTCTCAAACAATGAAACTCACTTTCAGACGAACTTCCTTTTTCTCTTGCTTCCATCGTTCCTCGTGCTAGGGGTATTTATAAGAAAATACATACTCCATCGTTTTCAAGTTTTTGTCGTTTGACCCTCAAGTCATCACGTAGTGGCCGGTGGAGGGGAAAGTGGACCATTCTTATCTTTTTCTTTGCTTTTCATTTATCAACAAAAACAAAATGCATTGATATTAGTTAAATGGATATCAATTTACCACATAATTATGGAGATAATTGCACTCGATACGTTAAATTTTTAAAGTTGTAATGAACATCTTCAGCAATATCATTACATTTTTTATTTGAATATGTCAATTAATATAACTAAATTTTTATCTAACTTAGTTAATCTAAAAAAAGAGTTTTCGTCAAATGACAATTTTTTTAATTTTTTTCACCATTAATTGATGAACTTGAGCTGATATTATTAACTATGCTAATCTTGGTATGAAAGTTATGCATGAACGTAGTGTTCATAATTTCCGTCTAGATCTAGCTGTTGTTAGAGTTCTATCTATAAATGGATAAGACTTTAGTCTTAGTGCATACGAGTTTTTCGGACATTAATTATGGATAGACAATCACGTATAATTAAAAAAATTAAATTTGAAATGTATATGTTAGTTTAGAGAGATGGATAAGGTATCTAAACAAAAGAGGCATCTTGGTATTATGGGAAAAGGCTACAAAAAAAATTTAAGAAATTGAAAACTTTGGTGTAAAGATTTTAATTAGTTTGATAAATAGTAGTTTCCAAATAGCAATAATTTGGTGTAGGAGACATGTGATGTTTGTCCTTGTGTACAACAGTCCACATCACCTTTCCAAAACCGAACACGTCTTCCATTTTTCACTTCAAAACATACAGCTTCTTATCCTCGCATCTTCGATGATTATTCTTCTTTGATCTAAAAGACAAAATTTTTCGCTTTCAAGGCTCCTACACCCCGGCCCGACAACATGTGAGAGTGTTAATCACTTCAATATTGGAGGATTAAACTCTCACATTGTGATGGCGCAAACTTCGAACAGTAGTTCTTGATCTAAATTTGTCATCTCTGAAGCAATTGAACTATGTCTATGTGGACAATATTTATTCTTCTTTTTGTAGTAATAATAGTCTCCCACTTGCATTTTAGATTTTTCACAAATATTATTAAAATAAGAAAATATTAATTAGGCATTCAATAAATCATACCTAATTTTTGAGAATTTACGAGTCTCCCACGGGTGTGAGACTATTTTTTAATTATCAAAATTGACCCAATCAATTTTTAGTTCGAGAGTGAAAACTAAAAATTGATCCATAACTTGCGATCGATTTTCCTATCCGACCCAAAAGAATCAGGTTGAACTGGTCTTTAAACAAATGATGTTCGTATCCGCATCGCAACCGTCGTCCCAAAAAGTAAAACTCTTTTCTAAGCACATCACCATGGCCAAAGATCTAACAGGAAAATTTATGAAACCTTTGGAGATGAAAGTCTTTCTTTTCCAGCTGAAAGCCAGACATTAGAAACGTCTGATTCTAATAGGGACACCACTAATGAAGAATTCATGACTCTGCTAGCTCTTTTATTCATGGCTAAAAATTAGAAGTCATGTCCTCCGCCTTTACGGTTCATGCACACCAAAAAATAGAAAACAGTAGTGCCACGAGTATCAAAGTTTCTCTTGATGTACTGTATTCCAAGTGAATTCAACGTTTACATGGTTTTCATGCCTAGTGCTTACATAGAAAGCTAGTATTTCTTATGATCCATATATCTTAGCAGGTTTTACCACAAGTTTTACAGATTCTTTATACACTTGGTGAAATCCACTCATTTTTAATAAAAGATTTTCTAATATTCCATAAATAGCTAAAATCATAAACGATGAAATTCATTATACAAAATAATAAAAAATTATAGCTTACTCAACAAGGCAACAATCTCTTATATTTTATTATTGCAAATATATGCATATTTAATCAATATATTTCTAACACAATGATACACTCCCTCATACTATATGTATATTTAAACATTAAGCTCTTCTTCACAATGTATGCATTCGACTCATTCTTTATATGCATGCCTAAAATATGATAAGTTAGTCTCTCATAACTTATGCATCATTCTCTCCTTTTAAAATTATCAAAAATAAAATAGGCAGAATAACCTTTAAAAACACGACATTTTCCAAAAAAAATTTAATCAAAACAAGAGAAAATATGCATTCAAATTTAATCCAAAATAATCCATGAAAGACATTCAATCAATATTTCGTACAACTCAAAGCACATAATAATTTTCAATCAAAATAATAACAACAAATATGATTCACTCATTGACAAGTTTCGGTCTACCAATTCTTCTACGTAGCCGTTTCTAGCCATTGACAAGTTTCGGTTGACCTATACATCTTTTGGTTGACCAATGTCGGTTGACCCATTCTTTTTCGGTCGATTCATCTAGTGGTGCTTCAAATTTTCAGTCGACCAGAAATCCATTTTGGTCGACCTTTTCAAAGATGATGCAATTCTTAATTTTTATCTCAAGCTTTCGGTCGACCCTTGCTTCGAATCGGTCGACCTAAACTTTTGTGACTTTGTATTTTTACCTCTAAAACTCTTAATTTTGTTATTCTAAATACCGAACATTTAACAAACACGCTAGATATATTTGATACCCTTTGCAGAGGGTATTTTCAATAAAATCTAAATGATTATATTCATCATAAAAAATAATAAAAGCTTATTACTTATTGAATAAGTTAACACTTTAGAGGTTAACTAAGTGAAAATGTTTGGAAAAAATGATTTTGTAATGAAGTGTAAACTATAGCGATGTCGATGAATTTTGTTAAAATTATTTGACAAATATAGTACTAAGAAACTTATGAATATTAGAGTTTGTTGAAAATCATTGTTTTCCTAACAGATAACCGAATTGAAGAAAATTGTAACTTTAATATTACAGTTTCTTCTGTTTATCAGGAAACTGTTAAAATTAATAGAAGTGATGAATATTATTAGAATTAACTTATATCATAACAATATGATATTCGTTAAATTATAATAAATTTTAAAATATTTAGGTATAACTTTTAAAGTACTAGAATTAGGGGTGAGCACAGGCCGCGTCGATTTCTGTATGTGGCCTAAAACATGTTGATTTTCCCATTTGGAATCTTATTCAGAAGACAATTTTCAACGTGCTGTTAAAATACCGATGCCTATCTCTATTGATTCTAGAGAAAATGCGGACAAAACCTTCCCTGTTGAATTAGTTCTTAATTGACCGTCTCAAAATGTCATCGATCAAAACAAATAATTACAGACAGTAGCTCATAAGATGACGGATTTAGGGCCGATGCTCGATCTTACGGCTCGACAAATACAATAAATGCTAAAAACACTAACAAAGAGATTAAGCAGATTAGAAAGAGGAAAAATAACAGTTCCTTATGTTCATGATCCCGACGTAGAAAATGTCAAGTTAAAGAGCTAGATAAAGTTGCTATAACGTAGATTCCCACATGCAAGTCAACCAGAATTATTCGCGGGTTTCAAATTTCGACCATCCTCTCATAATATATCCAAGGTGCCTCAAATGTTTCCAAACATACAATTAACCCCGACAAAGAATTAAAAATTGGATGTAGTAGAAATTCTAGATTTGCTCTGTCAAAAGCAAAGAGATGAAAAAAACAAAAATGAAAGGCTTGATCAAAAAGGGAAAAAGACTGTCTCATCCTTTCCAACAGATGATGTTGGCATTTACATTGCAAACACTGGTCCCAAAAAAGTAAAACTTTCTCCTAATTACATCACAAAGGCCGAAAATCTAACAGAAAAGTTCGTAAAACTCCGGGAGATGAAATTCTCTCTTTCCGAGTGGAAAGCCAAGACATTAGAAACGTCTGACGCTGAATTAGAAAAGTCTGATTCTAATAAAGACATTACTAAAGAAGAATTCATGACTCTACTAGCTCCTATATTAGTGGCTGAAAATCAAAAAGTTGCTAAAGAACAAAACGACTCTGGTATCAAAAGTCGAAATTACTTGCCCTCAGGGCTCTCGCACTTCAGTCCGACAGCATGTGAGAGAGTTAGTCACGGTGACTCAGCAGTCCAGAGATGAGAAGCTCGTACTTAACACTACAAGGAGCAACTTTAACATTAGAGGATTAAACTCTCACACTGCGGTGACGCAGACTTCGAACATTGGTCCTTGTACAAACTCTACCACATCTTGACCACTAAGTTATGCTCGCAAGAATAAAATGACTCTTCTGATGAAGATATGTCTTCCACCTCAACGGTTCAAGCACACCCAAAAATAGAACATAGTGGTGCCAGCAATATCAAGTTTTTCTCTTGATATATATCTTAATTGAAGCTGATTCAAGATTTACATGATTTTCATGCCTAGTGCTTACATAAAAAATTAAGTATTTCTTAATATCCATCTTAGCATATTTAACCTCAGGATTTACGAGATCTTTATGCACTTGGTGGAATCTACTCGTTTTTGGAAAAAGATTGTTGAATATTCCATGAATAGCTAAAATCTCCCCTCTCCCCACTTTGACATTGGAGATCAGCTTCAGACAAACTTCCTATCTTTTCTCTTGTTTCCATCGTTCCACGTGCTAGGATATTTATTAGGAATTAATTACACTAAGTAGTGACAGATGGAGGTGGCAAAGTGGGGGACCGTGCTTATCTTTGGCCGTTTGAGGAGCCAAAGTGAGGGACCATGCTTATCTTTTTCTTTGTTTTTCATAGTTTATTATTTCCATTTATTAACAATAACAAAGTGCATTCATATTAGTTAAAGGGATCTCAATTTATCACGTAATTATGAGTATAGTTATAGCGAATACCTTAAATTTTAAGTCATCAACAATGTCATTATATTTTTTATTTTAATATGTCAATCAATATGATTAGTAATTTTCATTAATTTTGTTGTTGAGTAATTGGTAGAGAAATGGAAAAAGGTCCAATAAAAATTTAATTTTTAGTTAACTCGGTTAATTTAGAAAAAGAATTTTCGTTAAATGACAACCTTTTTAATTTTGATGAAATATATTATCTAAATAGATGGTCGTCATTAGCTTAATAAAAAACATAACAAAAGGGTGTCAAGTTTAATGTGTTGAGTATTCAAATTATGAGGTATTTGCTGTGAATCCTCTTATATTTGAAAAAATAAATTATATTTGAAATAGTAAATTATATTTACTCTGATATTATTTACGGATAACAGTCTAGTATGAATAAAAAATGAATTTAAAATGCATACGTTATTTTAGAGAAATAGATAAGGTATCAAAACAAAAGTGGCCTCTTGGTATCATGGGAAAAGGCTAGAAAAGATTTTATGAAATTGAAAAATTTGGTGTAAAGATTTTAATTAGTTTGATAAATAGTAGTTTTCAAATAGCAATAATTTGGTGCATGAGACATGTGATGTTTGTCCTTGTGTACAACAGTTCACATCACCTTTCCAAAATCCAACACGTCTTCCCTTTTCCATTTCAAACGTGCCCCTTCTTATCCTCGCATCTTCAATGATTACTCTTCTTAATCCAAAAGGTAAAATTCATCGGGCCAAGTCTCTCACACCCCGACCCAATAATATGTGAGAGAGTTAATCACGGTGACTCAGCAACTCAAAGATGAGAGGCCTTTATCTGACACCACAAGGAGTAACCTTAACATTAGAGGATTAAACTCTCACACTGTGATGACGCAGACTTCGAACCGTGACTCTTGATTCAAATCTGTCATTCCTGAACCAACTGAGCTATGCTCGTGCGGGCTTCAATGATTATTCTTCTTTTTGTAGTAATAGTCTCCCACGTGCATTATAGATTTTTCACAATTATTATTAAAATAATAATTAGGAATTCAATAGACCACACCTAATTTTTGAGAATTTAAGTTTGAGCGTGAGTCAGTTTGTCAACTATCAAAACTAACCCAATCGATTTTTAGTTTGAGAGTAGAAACTAAAAATTGATCTGTAACTTGCGATCGATTTTCTTATCCAACCCAAAAAAAAGTTGGGTTAGGTTAGTCTTTTTTTGGTTTGGTTCATTATTTTTTCTTAAAGTTAAATGAAAAACAAAAAAAACATATTCTCTAAAAGCATATCAGCCAAATAGATTTACTAATGTGCAATATTGCATCAAATTATTTACCAAAAAAATGATCAACAGAGACATAGCTAACTAAGTAATTTGCATCTAGAAGACATTAATCTAACTTCAATTCAATACATTCTTTTGCAAAAAAAAATTCATAACTACCCCTCCTGCAACCCAAAATATAAAATAAAATTTGATATAATTATGCTTATGCATATAATGAACCAACCTGACCTCACTCGACCATAAACACCTAGGTTTCGGTTTGATCCATTGGGTAAGTTCAATTTGCCCAACCTCTATGCATTTGTCTTGAGCATAACGTCTGGATTGTTGTCTACATATTGTATTTTGAATCTTTTAAAGTGGTATTTGTGTGTCGATCATTCATGTAAATGTCATTAATTAATTTACGAGTCATTCATTAAACTTGAATTTTTGTCTAACTTTGAATATTAATGTAAGTTGGTGGTAAAATGAGAGCTCTTTAAAATAACCTCTCAATACAGCATCGTCACGAGGCTTTGGGACTGCATCCGGCCACCATTGCTTGCCCTCTAGAAGCTGTAATCCTTTACAGCTAATATGGAGCAAGAAACGTATGCAGATGGATTGAAGTGCTTAGATATTAATGAGTTATCAATAGATGAAGTTAAAGAGACATTTATTTACTAGAAGCTCTAAACTTACATTAGCAACACCACAAAAGTTGAAAAGTAAGAGCATCTAACAAGGGTTTTAAGGTGGTTGGTTTGGAGAGAAGGATAGAAGAAGAATTGGATTTCCAATGACAATTATTACAATGCCATTACATGTATTTATAGAGGCTTAAATGAACACTGACTGATAAGATATATTCTTTTATACTAAAGACTATTCTTTACAATATATTTTCCTAATATTATTCTTAATAATTAACAATGAAAACATAATACACTATCAAAGTAGAAGTCAAATTGACAACATATATCAAGCTAGCATCATATCGTGCTAAGAGTTCACCTAGGCTCAAGAGGGTGAGACATTCGTCAATGAGACAGAGGTTGCTCATCAACCTCATACATGAAGTTTAAACAATTAGCGATGGGTGTGACACAATCATCATTATCTCTGATGCGTTGGGACAACTCATATTATCTCTATGTTCGTCTTTTGCAGAATACGTCGTTACTCCAATACATATTTACACTAGATAGCACATATCACATCAAAAAAGAAATTATAAAAAGCATATATGTACAATCAATTTATCAACCCGGTTCGACTTAAGCTTTACCTACATCTGTGCTCCAAGACACACCTTGAATATTTGTCTATTTCTCCACAGAGAAAATGATGATTGACTTTTGGATATTAATAAAACTTTACAATGACTGTTCTTTTCAAAAGACATTACTCTTACTTCGTTTGAGTATTTTTTTCGAAGATCGTCACCCTTATTTCATAATTTTTGTTCAAAAAATAAAACCACTCAAAATAGTCGGGCTATGATTTTACAATAATCGTTCACTCACACTTTGAAAATAAATCTCAAGTTGAAAATTTCATGTATGAGTAGAAAATTTTCTAATGCTTTTGTGTCTCTTTTCTTAGCCGAATTCTCAGCTTCATTGAGCTCTCCTTCTATTTATAGATATGGCCTTCTAATTAGTTTTTGTCGACCTAAGATTCGTTTTCGGTCGACCAATTCCTTTGCGTAGCCATTTCTCGTCGTTTGGGAGTTTCGGTGGACCCATGCATCTTTAGGTCGACAAATTCTTTTTGGTCAACCCTTCAAGTGGTGCTTGAGATTTTCAATCGACCTTTTTCAAAGATGATGCAATTCTTATTTTTGTCTGAAGCTTTTGGTCGACTCGTGCTTCAAATCGGTCAACCCAAACCTTTTTGATTTGGTATTTTTACCTTCAAAACTTCTAATTTTGCTAGTGTAAGTGTGAAACGTTAAAAATATTAAATATCTTTTTAGAGAGTATTTTCAATCAAACCATAAGCGATTAAATTCATCACAAAAAATATTAGAAACTTATTACCTACTCCTAAGTCAACAATCTCTACTTTTTTACTATGACAAATATATGCATATTTTATCACTATACTTCTAACTCAATGATATACTCTCATGTACTATATGTATATTTAAACACTAAGCTCTTCTCAATAATGTATACATTCGGCTTACTCTTTATGTGTATGCCTAAAATATGAAAAGTGGTTCTCTCATAACTTATGGATCATTCTCTCTTTTTGGCATTGTCAAAAATAAAATGTGCCGAATAATCCTTAAAATACGACATTCTCCAAAACTTTTCAATCAAAACAAGAGAAATATATATTCAAATTTAATCCAAAATAATTCAAGAAAGATATTCAATTAATATTTCATATAATTCAAATTGCATAATAATTTTCAATCAAAATATATCAAACTTGGTACCAAAATCAAGAAGATAACAATTAAAATATATATCAAACAAAAAAAAAATATCAAATGCAACAAGAAAAGATATATCAATGAAGCTCTTCAAGCAACTCCCACATAAGTTTTTAAAAAATTTCACTGGATTGCTTTTAAATACAAAAGTAGTCAAGTAATCTTTTTAGGTACCTAAACTTTTTTGGGACCTCGAGTGTAAACTTTAGTTCTTTTTGGAACCCTTATTCTAACCGTACTTGACTTTTTTACATTTAAATTCAAAGGATAACAAAAAAGTTTATGTCCAATTTTATGGCACCTATGTCAAGTGTTTGATTTGATAAGAAGCTCGAATATTAGTTCTTTTTCTATTTGGGTTAAACCCTACACCGGCTTTATCAAAAGTTACCTTTTGACTCTTAAAAGCATGTCAAAAGCTTTCTTATTTTTAGAAAGTTTACTCAAAATCTCATTCAAATCAATGTTTTTCTTTTTCAATTCATAAATTTGAGTGTCCAATGATCAACATACATTAGCATGTTTCATAACTAAATCTAAATTATCTTTCATATTGTCAAATTGATGCTTTTCGTTTGAAAGAGATGAACTATAATGCTTTCTAATCAATTCTATGTTCTCTTTTTCCATTTTCTTATATTTAGCACTAATGAGATCACAATTAACAACTAATTCATTGAACATTTCTAGCAATTCATTATCATTTTCACCATATCAAAATCAAAATTGTTAGAATAGTCAATTATCTCGCTTTCCTTGGCTATGTTGCAGACATTGGCTACTTTGTCTTCTTCGGAGGAAGTCTCTTTTCTGTTTTTCGATGTTGAGCTACCATGGCCTTCCATTTGTGCATTTTTTGCTCTTTTTTACTTGAGGACACTCCAGTTTGTAGTAATCTCTTTTTCGGCATTCATAGTATTTGGACTCCATTGTTTTGTATGTTTTTTTTTCTTTTTTTAGTTGAATTCTTCCATGGTTCTTTTTCTTTTGGAAGAAATTCTCTAAGCTTTTTTATGATATGCTTCAAGTTCTCATCGCTTTCCTGCTTCTCGAATTCGTCCCTTTGACTTGACAAGGCTTTGATGATATTTTGTCTTCTTTGAGCAATCTTCTTTTCCTTGATCTTGCTTTTCATTGGCACTCATGATTATCTCGTGTGTCATGAGATAACCAATGCGCTCTTCGATTTTGAGTGACTTAACGTGTCTTGCCTCTTAGATTGCCGTCATTTTAGGTTGTCATGGTAGAATGCACAATATTTTCTAACAAAATCTTCATTGGAATAATCTTCACCAAGCAACTTTGAACTATTACTAAAGTTAATAAACCGTGAAAACATAAAGCTAATAGTTTCATCCTTATCTGTAGAAACAATTTCATATTTATGCACTAACATACTCAATTTATTTTCTCTAACCCTGTTAATGTGTTCATGTGTGATCTAAGCATGTTCCATGTTTCAAACTCATTTTGCACTTATTAAATTCATCTCTACTCAGAGCGAATTATAAAATATTAAATGCTTTAGCGTTTAAACTAACGTAATTTTTTATTGTTTTCATCTTATTCATTCAATATCATTTTCTATTTTACTAGGTATATATGATCTATTTTTAATTATATTACAAATATTGAAATTCATGGACAGAACAAATATTTTCATCCAAGTCTTCCAATAGGCATAGTCATTTTTATCAAAATATGGTGATCTAGCATTTGATTGACCGTCAATATGCATATTGCTAGAACTATTATAATTTAAAATAATAAAATACTAATCGGCATTTAAGAAATCATACCTAATTTTTGAGAATTTATGTTTTCCCTTCTTCGTCTTCCACTCCTATTAAGTATGAGCATGACTAGGTTTTCTAACTATCAAAACAGATATTGTTCGCATTCACATCACAACCGTGCTCCCAGAAAAGTGAAACCCTTTTCTAGGAATATCACCAAGATGAAAGATCTAACAAAGAAGTTTAGGAAACTTCATGAGACAAAACCCTATCATCCCTAGTTGAAAGCCAGACATTAGAAACGTCTGACACTAAGTAATAAGAGTGTGGCTAATACAGACACTACTACACAAGAATTTACAACTCCACTTGCTCCAATATTTATGGCTGAAAACAAGAAAGTTGCTGAAGAACAAAGTGAGTCCTCTCATGAAGATATGTCTTCTACTTCTGCGGTTCAAGCGCACCCAAAAGTAGAAAATAATGGTGACAGCAATGTCAAGTTTGCGCTTGCTGATATACCTCATTCCAAGTGGACTCATCGATAATATGATTTTCATGACTATTGCTTACATGGAAAGCTAAGTATTTCTTATGATTCAAATATGTTAAAAAATTCAAGCCGACAGACTAAATAAAATAAACATTAATATTTATAAAAAAATAATTTAAATAATTTCTTCAATTATAAATATAAACCGAATTCAATCTGAATTCCAAATTAAACAAAAAAGATTAATAAAAAATTCCAAATTTTGCAATCCGCACGAATTGGAAAAAAATCAAATAACTACAGTTAAAGTAATGCTAGCTAGGTTTAATATATTGTAATTAAAATAATTATTTATAATATTTATTTGACTAATAAAAAACCGACACTTAAGAAGGTAAACTATGAGCGTATGCTGTACCGTTAGCATTACCGGTTACTTTACTATTCAATCAAGATGGTTGAATTTTCATATTTTTGAAAAAGAAGAATTTGAATAGACAATGTTTTATTAGAAGCTCAAGAGTTACACAAACAACACTCAGAGTCACAAGGAAAACACACATACGCCATCGAAGCAGAAGCCACAGACGGCGTGGATTATTATACACTGAAAGCATCATCAAAGCAGCGTCAGATCAAGCCAGGAGTCCTCCTCGGCTTGAGAGGGGGAGAGGTTCTTCAAATGAAGACAAGGGTTGCTCATCATTCTCGTACGTGAAATTGAAGGTATTGGCGCCGGTGTAAATCCCGTCATTCATGATTGTCGTCGATATTTCCCCGCTCGTCAGCGTGTCTCGCTGGGTGTACGAGAATGGAACGTCGCATCTCCCTTGGGTTGCCAAAAGTCTCACCCTTAACGACGTCATGGGTGGCACCGTAACTGTGTACGTCGTCTCAATCTCTTCTGTGGTTTCGGTCGTTGAACCCCATTCCACCGTTCCTTCAAACTCGTTGGTCACGGTGATTTCACCTGAAGCAATGATCGGGATTCCAGTTCTTATGGTGGTTTCCACTCCCACTTTGAGGGTCACGCTAGAGTTGAAGCTTTTGCTCTCTGTTTTTGAGTATCGGAGCCTCAGGGTGATGGTGCTCGGCTCCGTGGTTCTGTTGGTTGCGTCTCCAGTGGCCATAGTCAGCACCCTTTCGCCGTAGATTCTAGCATCCATGAGGCGAAAGCTGACGTTGGAGATGTTTCTTAGCAGGACAGTTTCATGGACCTCCAAGCGAGCGAATCTGTCAATGGTGTCAACCGCTGCGTTGAGACAACTTTCTTTATTGTCTGCTGTTAGCCTTTTGCAGAATCGGTTGTTTCCCAGGTTGCGGAGAGCAACGACGTTACCGCTGACTCTAATAGGCCAGAAAATAGTATCTGGGTTGTTGGCCGTGGTGTCATTTGAGTCCGGCCATATCCAATTAGGGCTACGCCTCCAGAATCGGCCGAAATGGTTAGATCTCACACGAATGGCTCCATCACGCAAGTGAATGACCTCATTCCGCACCGTCGGGGCTCCGATATCGTCGGAGGAAAACTGTAGATATGGAAGTCTCGAGATCGTTACAGAGTTGAGAAACTCCTCGTTGTCGCCTTTGAAGGTGACGTGTTTTGGCAGAATGAACAACAACTCCCAATCAGAGATGGTGAAAAGACCTCGATTAGATGCCGAGGAACTCAAAGCCAAGCAGTTATGCTCCGGCTGATTTTGGTTGCTGCTGCTATTTGCATTCACAAATCTGCCATCAAAGGCAAATCGAAGCCTGATATAGTTTCGATTGTTAACGGCGGTGAACACCGGTTCGAACAAAGTGCATGACTGCAGGGACGTGTCTTCTTGAGGCTCGTTAGCATCGCAGCCGATCCAGACCACGTTCCGGCGAGTGGTTCGCACCCAGTATTTGTTGTTGTAGGAAGATCTTATGTTGACAAGTACGCCGCCCGACCGTGCTCTCTCCACCTCAAACTTTGCGTAAGGGCTTATTATGGTCTCGCCGGAAGCTCTCAACAGCGCATGAGTATCACCTTCTTCTTCCACGAAATACACGAAGTTCTCCACCGCCGCAGATTCTAACGCAATTAATCTTGGCAGTGACATTCTTGTCTCTCTCTAAAACAATGAAGCTCCGTTTCAGACAAACTTCCGATCTTTTCTCTTGCCTCCATCGCTCCTCGTGCCAGGGTATTTATGAGAAAATACATAATCCATCGTTTTCATGTTTTTGTTGTTAGACCCTCAAGTCAGCACTAAGTAGTGGCACGTGGAGGAGCCAAAGTGGTGGACCATGCTTTTCTATCTTTTTCTTTGTTTTTCATAGTTTATTATTTCCATTTATTAACAAACACAAAGTGTATTCATACTAGTTAAAGGGATCTCAATTTATCCCGTAATTATGGGAATAGTTGCGGTGGATAATTTCATCAAATGACAATATTTTTAATTTTTTTCGTTATTAATTGATTAAATATATTATCTAAATAGGTGGACATTATTAAATTAATAAAAAAACATAACGAAAATGTGTCCAGTAAAACAATGATAAAGTTTAATGTATTTATTAATAGTTTTTAAATTTTAAGATATTTATTTTCAATTCTCCCATATTTGAAAGAGTAAATTACAATATTTACAGATAGACTATCTGATTGATTAAAAAAAATTGAATTTGAAATATATACATTAATTTAGAGATGTAGATAAGGTATTTGAACAAAAGAGGCGTCTTGGTATCATGAGAAAAGACTAGAAAAAGACTTTAAGAAAATGAAAAATTGGGTGTAAAGATTTTAACTAGTCTCATAAATAGTCTAAGATGTTTTCAAATACCAATAATTTGGTGTAAGAGACATGTAATGTTTGTCCTCATATAGAAATGTCCACGTCACCTTTCGAAAACCGAACAAGTCTTCCATTTTTTATTTCAAAAGGTGGCTCTTCTTATCATCGTGTCTTCAATAATTCTCTTCAATAATTACTCTTTTTATATAGTAATAGTCTCACACATGCACTACACATTTTTAACAAATATTATTAAAATAATAAAATTATAAAATATTAACCAAGCATTCTAGAAATCATGCCTAATTTTTTGAGAATATATAATTTCCCTTCTTCGCCTTTCACTCTTATTAAGTATGAACGTGAGTCGATTTTTAAACTATCCAAACTGATCCATTAGTTTTTAGTTATTAATGAAATATATTATCTAAATAGATGGACATCATTAAATTAATGAAAATCATAAAGAAAAAGGTGTCTATTAAAACGATGATAAAGTTTAATGTGTTGATTAATTTGATGTATTTATTCTCAATCCTCCCATATTTGAAAGAGTAAATTACAATATTTACCGATAGACAATCTGATTGATTAAAAAAATTGAGTTTGAAATATATACATTAATTTGGAGATGTAGATAAGGCATTAAGAAAATGAAAAATTTAGTGTAAAAATTTTAATTAGTTTGATAAATAGTCTAAGATGTTTTCAAATGCCAATAGTTTTGTGTGTGATACATGTGATGTTTGTCCTCATATAGAACTTCCACGTCACCTTTCGAAACCAAACAAGTCTTCTATTTTTTATTTCAAAAGATTGCTCTTCTTATCCTCGTGTCTTCAATAATTACTTTTCTTTTTGTAGGAAAAGTCTCCCACATGCACTATACATTTTTAACAAATATTATTAAAATAATAAAAATTATAAAATATTAATCAAGCATTCTAAAAACATTCCTAATTTTCTTAGAATATATGTTTTCCCTTCTTTGCCTTTCACTCGTATTAAGCATGAACGTAAATCGATTTTTTAACTATCGAAACAGGCCCAATTAGTTTTTAGTTCGAGAGTTGAAACTAAAAATTGATATGTAACCTGCAATCAGTTTTCTTATATGACCCAAAAGTATCGGGTTGGATTGGTCTTTTTTTCGTTTTGTTCATCATTTTTTTGAAAGTTAAATGAAAAAAAAAAACATGTTCTCTAAAAAAATTATGTGTCAAATAATTTACTAATTTTCAATATCGTATAAAATTATTTATCAAAATAAATGACCAAATTAACAAATACATAGATAGCTAAGTAAGTAATTTACAGCTAATAGACATTAAATTAACTTCAATTCAATATTTTTTTTTGCAAAATAAAAAAAATTCATAAACACCCCTCCTTCAACCCAATATATAAAACGTAATCTAATCCAATTTTCTGTTATAGATAAAATGAACCAACCCGACCCTACTCGACCATAAACCTTAGGTTTCAGTTTGATCCATTGGGTTAGTTCCGTTTGCTCAACCCTAAGAAAGTGATGACTGTTAAAGGTTGATCATACTTAGTAAGAAAAAGTTGAACCTTTACATGAGGAGAAGAAAATTGTAGAAGCAATAAGGAGTCATAATCACTAGAAATGTGTGTTTCTTGATCCAAAAGGCGAAATCTCTCGCTCTTACGACTCTTACACCCGGCCAGACAACATGTGAGGGGGTTAATCACGGTGACTCAGCGGCCCAGATAGGGCTGAGCATAATAAAACCGAAACTGGTAAACCGAACCGAAATTGAAAAAAAAACCAAAAAAAAATCGGTTTTGACCATTACAAATTACTGCTTCGGTTTAGGATATAAAAAGCCGAATGTTTTTAATTTTGTTTCGGTTAATTCTTTTAAAACCGATAAAAACCAAACCGGAAGTTATAATTATTATTATTTTTATATTTTAAAAATTAAAACAGAATACACTCCTTATTCCCTAAGGCCCTAACCTGCTAAGTGCTGTTGTTAACCCTAACTCGACGTTTCCACTTTCCAGAAGAAGAATTGTAGATTTGCAGGCTACCGCGGCGCCAACACTCCGAGTCTCCGACA
The DNA here is from genome assembly GCA_003255005.1 of Begonia fuchsioides. NCBI lineage: Eukaryota > Viridiplantae > Streptophyta > Magnoliopsida > Cucurbitales > Begoniaceae > Begonia > Begonia fuchsioides. Next base: position 311,140 of record QAOC01038584.1, on the reverse strand, counting down.
ACCGTCTCCCTGAGTCCTTTGCCCGTTCTCTCGTTCTCTCGAGGGACGACGCTTTAACCATAACCAGTAAACCTCGACGCCCGTTCTCTCGTCCCTGGCCGTCGCCTCTCATCGTCTCTCATCGCTTCTCATCGCCTAGTAAGAAATCGTTGTTATGTATTTGACTATTTCCCTAGTTTTAGTCACAAATCAATTTGTGCGTTGATATTTTGTTGTTTTAGTCGAAAAATCATATGTATGTAAATATCCAATCGTCGATTTTCAGTTTTATTGATCTTATTCATGTTGTTTCATGTTGATTCATGTTTATTCATGTTGATTCATGCTGATTTATGTTGATTAATATGTTTGTTGGCTTTTCGGAAAATCAAATGTTTGTTGTTTTGTTGTTTTGTGCTAATTTATTCTGATTTTAAGTTGTTTTAGTGTTGCTTTGATAGTTGTTGGGTTAAATTTTTGTTTTCTATCAATGATGTTAATGCCTTTTTAATTGATTCGTTGTTTTATGATGAAAAATTATAGTGAAACTCAAACTTTAGAGAGCAATACTCTTGCCTCTACTTCTATCGAAAGGAAGAGTAAAAAATCAAAAGTGTGGAAGCATTTTACTGTTATTGAAAGTGATGATCCTAGCAATTCTAGAGCAAAATGTAACTATTGTACACAAACATATGCATGTCATACATCAAAGAATGGAACAACTAATTTGAAAAAAACACATGCAGAATTGCAGAAAATTGTTGGCAAGTCTTGATTCGAAGCAGAAGACTTTAAGCTTTCAAAATGATGGAATGAGACCAAAATTAGCATGTTTTAGTCTAGCAACTTGTCGAGACCTACTCACAAAGATGATTATTATTGATGAGTTGCCTCTAAATTTTATTGAAGGAGTGGGTTTTAGAGCATATTCTCAATACATCTAACCTAAATTTTCTTTACCTTCTAGATTTACTATTGCAAGAGATGTTATGAGTCTTTATGATAAGGAAAAAATGAAGTTGAAAGCGTACTTCGAAAAAACATCTCAATGTGTTTCCTTGACTACAGATACATGGACTTCCATTCAGAATTTATGTTACATGGTGTTAACTGCTCATTATATTGATGATGATTGGATCATGCATAAAAAGATTATTAATTTTTTCTTGATTGTGAATCATAAAGGGGAAACAATTGGTAGAGAAGTTGAAACATGCTTGGTTGAATGGAAAATTAGAAATGTCTTGACTGTTACAGTAGATAATGCTTCTTCGAATGATGTTGCGATTTCACATGTAATTAAAAATGTTAGAATTTGGAATGGGTTGGTTTTGAATGGGGAACATATGCATATGCGATGTTTTGCACACATTTTGAATTTGATTGTTT